>VWZZ01005602.1:507424-643133 GCA_013399095.1 Psophia crepitans
GGTTAATAGGTGGTGGGGGGACGGTTGGACTGGATGACCCTTGAGGTCTCTTCCAACCTTAATGATTCTATGATTCTATAAGAGGGAAACAACAGCAGTACTTATAATGAAATGTACACAACAGGTGATAACACAAGGTAACTTACGAATCCGATGACCAACCAGATGCTCAGCCCACGCCCAGATCATCCTGGAGCAGCACCGAACCACCCCCTCCCTGACTAGCCCCCTTTCTGGTGAGCATGACGTCACATGGCATGGAATAGCCCTGGCCAGCTCAGCTCACCTGGCCTGGCTCCTTCTGAAAATTACCCTAGCCAGAATCAGGACACCAGGGAAGAAGCAAGGGATAAGGGGAAGGCATTTTAAGATTTAGTTTTTATTTTCTAATTATCCTACTCTCATTTGATTGGTAATAAATTAAATCAATTTCCCCAAGTTGAGTCTGTTTTGCCTGTGACAGTAACTGGTGAGTGATTGATCTCTCTTCTTCTCTTGACTCACGAGCCCTTCATTACATTTTCGTTCCCCTGTCCAGCTGAGGAGGGCAGCAATAGAGCAGCTCTGGTCAACCCACCAGAGAAAGGCGTATGAGTAAGAGAAAAACCAAAAGGTGTCAATAAAAATCCACAACCATTGGGGCTTAAGAAAATAACAACCAATTCTCAAAATTTAATTGGGAAAGAATAAGCATTTAGCAAATCTCAATTTGGGAAAAATGAGGACATTTTATTAAAATCCAGAGAGATAATTTATACCCCAGAAGTATTAAAGCCATTGGAGAGCAATTAAAGCAAAAGGAATTCACTGAAACATTAACACGGGTTTTAACAAATCTTGGAATACTCTGCAAGATCAAGAGAATTGCAAAAACTCAATGTGGTGTTCATGTTTATGAAGATCAAACCTGAGAAACTACAGGCAGGCTGACATCAAGCCCGTATAAATTCTGGAAAGGTTGAGCAGTAAATAATTAAGAAATGCTAGCATAATTCATCCACTTGTAAGTCTTGTCAACTAAACTCGATACCATTTTTTATGCTATAACAAGTTTGGCTAATAACATTAACTTGTATTGTCATAGTACACTTAGATTGCTATAAGATTTAATCTTGCATGACATTTTCAAGCACCATACAAAATCAATACTCTACATTACATGGATTAAAACTGTTTAAATACACAGATCTTGAAAACTGTAAGTGGAAAATTGTCAGACAATGTAGGTTCTCTGAAGAACTTTTATTGTCCCAAATTTATGACTTCCATTGTAAATCAGAGATTAATTTTTTCAGATGACCTCAGCATTGATACAGTGGGAAATATCAATCAAACAGATGGGCCCATCTTTCTCAGTTTAACTCATCTGAGCATCACACAGCTAAAATGTACCTCTCAAACAGAAATATTAAAACTATAATCATTTATACAGCAAAGGGTTAACAGATAACTTGCCTACCAACTGTAAGTGTCTATAAGGCAAGAGGTACTTAAGAGTAGACAGCTGTTTAATTTGAAAAAAAAGCATTTTGGAATCCAATGGCAGAAAGCTTTTACTTGTTCATGTAAAAGTCACATCCTTTCATTTCTAAACAATGCAAATAAATCACCTATTAGCATCAGTTGTTGACAGATATGGCAGATTATCTACCTTTCCAAATCTTCACAAAAAACTTTGATATCTTTCTAACCAAGCTGTCCCATTTCAAGTGGAAGTTACAGTCTCAAGGAACACCCAAAGTCTTTCAGGAGGTTCTGAGACCCGTACTGTGCAATGAGTCCAAGTAAATTAGTAGGACTAGACTACCAGTCTTGCCACACAGCAACCCATGAAAAGGCAAAAAAGAAAAGCAAAATTTCACCTTGACACACATGTACTGGGAGAGGACAGGAAGAAGTCAGTCACTTAAACAAAAGGAATAGTTTATAGCTACTTGACTCCATCTTCTGGTTTTTTCCACAAGAGGCAGTACTGAGAGTGAATCTACGACTGGGAAGTTCAACAGTTGACAAATCTAGACTGTACTACTAGTTTCTCTACACGTAAGAATGCAGGTTTTTTACTTCAGCAAAGTAGTTTAGAGCAGCAACCATAAGAGGATTGGACTGCCCCATTTATTACAGCCCAGCTCTGCCTTAAGGACACTGCCTGGCTAGTTGTATTACTGGGGTTCAGAAAGGCAACACAGGTTATGAAGGGTTTTCACACACAGAATTCTTACTGCAACTTCAGAAGCAACCATATTTTACAAAGACCATATTTTACGAAGATTGAAAGGAAAACCTTATTAGTTTTAATGTGTTCAGAAGGAGGGACAGCAAAATGGTATGAGAACCTAAAAAAAAACAACACACAAGACTGAGTCTCCTTTCAGCAACAGAAGAATTTCATCTCTGATATTTACCAGAATACGCTTGGGATATATATCCATACAAATAGACAGATCTATCTGAGAACAAAAAAGGAAAACTGCATTTGTCATTTATCTGATCAACAGTCTAACAGGGATACAGCATAAGGAAAGCGCTGGGTTTTTTGTGATGAAATAACCAAGTTGGTTTGTGAGCAGCAGAATTAGCAAAGCTCAGGTTTCTTCAAAAACAGTGTCTTGACATTTCCTCATGCAAGCTGTGTTGTTTCTTCTCCCTTTTTACTGCAGTTAAGTTTCTCCAGCTTTGCTAATTCTTTTTCTTTTCCTATCCTTTCTGTTCCCTTTCTCTAAGAGAATTCTCCCAGCCCTCTTCTACCTCAGCTAACTCCCAGTTGGCCAAGACATCCATATAGACATGCTGATCTGCTGCAGAATACCCATGTACTGACTTTGGGACTAAAAGAACAGCTAATAATAGTTATTAAACATAAATTCAGCTTGGGTGTCATATTGACATATCGGTTAGGAAACCAATCTAAAAATAACTTTTCTTCTTTTTCCTGCTGGAGATTAGTTGGTTTAGTAGGCTGGTACAAACGCTTTCCAGTTCCTGAGTATTTGAGTTCAAATACCACGATCTGATCTCACACACACACACACACTCTCTTGGTTCAGACTCTATTGAACACTATTATACAGCTGCGATGAAATTTGGCAACTCAGTCCCAATTCCCCCTACCTGGACTCTCCTCAGAAATAACAACAAAATATAGTCAGTTATTAGATTTGTGGCAGATGCTGATTAGGATAGCCAGATTTTAAAATGAATGAGCATAAACACATTCCTCTCTCATATTCTCACTGACTAAGCCTTCCTTTTTCTTATCTGCCAAGCAAAACCTGTACTTCAAATTCCTTTTTAAAATCCTTTTTAAAATCCACTTCTTTAGGAAGTCTTTTCATCTTTTACCCATTTTACCTGATGTTTGTATTACACTGCACAAAATTACAGTGCTAGTTTTTCTTCTGCTGCTTTAAGTAAGGACTCAATAGAGAAGAACTCAAAAGCTGAAGGGTATCTTACTCTGCCAGATCTGGGAAGAAAATCATATTGTAGGTACAGGACACGGGCTTCCAGA
Source organism: Psophia crepitans (assembly GCA_013399095.1). Lineage (NCBI taxonomy): Eukaryota > Metazoa > Chordata > Aves > Gruiformes > Psophiidae > Psophia > Psophia crepitans. The sequence continues at coordinate 510,936 of VWZZ01005602.1, forward strand.
GCACGACGAAGGGTTTCACCTTTGGCTGATGAGGAGGTCCTAAGTAAAGGCACAAATCCCCAAAAGTCGTGAGCGAAGGCTTGTACCAACAATTCCTTTATCGTTGTTGGGCTTAGGGAAGTGGGTTGGTGTTCACAGCACTTAACCCACAAAGTTCTGTTAAGGAACAGAAACTCTCTAAAAACATTCTTTTTTTGTGTGTCACTGGCGAGCACGGTGGCGTACTTTGCAGCTTGCAGAGAGACTTCTGTACGAAGGCTTGTTATTTGTCTTTAAGATAAGTAGTATCAAGCACACGCATAGGTCCTGCCTCACTTGCACTTTTTTGATTCCAACTTCTCCTCTTCCACTAAAAGGTATCTCTTAAAAGCTTTGGAGTGTATTTGAGAGGTTAACATGTGTTCTTTAATTCAACCCTGTGAGTACACTAATGTACAATGGACTGGTATTATAAACCTAAAAGCTTTCGAGGACACCTGGAAATACACCGTCCAGACAAATGAGAATGCCTGTTCACCTTACTGTGGATAGATGAATATTGATAGAACTATGTAAGAAATCTTATTAAACCTTTACAAATTTGCAGAGTAGTATTTGTGACTTTTAAAAAAACTGTTACACTTATTTGAAGTGAAACTGAATAATGCCAAATGAACCACACAAAACTGGTACCTGCAATTATTTTAGAATATATTTTAAATACTCATGAGCATTGTCTTTTTTTCTCTGAAAAGTGTAGGTTCCTCACTGATTATATTATGCTCACTATGAGATCCCCATATACAAATTCCATACAAGAACAGAGAACAACTCCCTCCAGATCTCTAGATAGTTTTTCAAATATATTTTCTTTTTATTAACAAAGGTTATAAATAAGAAGTGTTACAGATTTACAGAAACCATTCAGAACTGAAAGTCTAGAGCTCTCAAAAGGGAAATGGATGTTTATTTATAACCACCTTTAACTATGTGTACGCTTATCTTGCTAACAAGAATGAAATCCACAGTGATTAACAATCTAACAATGACAAGAAGAAGACTAATGAATTTTACTAAACTCAAATTTAAAATTTAAATAAGAGGCATTTAAAAGATTTAAAATTTCTTTAGAATTAAAATAGCCTATTTTTAAGTATGAGCTCGTTGTACAACATCTACATAAATTTAACAAAAGCAGTATTAACAGTAAATTTTTAAAGAAAAAAAATCAAACCAGCAATCCATTGGAAATCAGCAAATATAGAATTAGAACCAGATTTCATTGAAGTGCTAATCAGGTTTTCAAACCAGGAACCTTTCAGGAAGGGCAGAACACTTTCCCCATTTCACAGATTCACACAGATTCATAGAGTTTCATTCCAGTGCAGATCCTCAGTAATTCAACTGGTTCATATGAACAGCTAAACGAAAAAGCTGAGAACAGTGAACCTGGAGGAGCTCTACATTTTTTTCCAAAATCAGACGATTTCTTTCCTAAATTAGAAAACTGAATTTGGCTCAGAATTTACTTTTTTGCAGATGATCCATTTTATGGACTGATAGTTGCACTTACATTATTTGGCTATAACACTGATACTGTTATTGGCTGTTAGGTAAGAACTTTCCATGAACAAGGGCGGTTTTGTGTTCTTTATTCTGTTCTCCAATCAGGCTGAAATTGCCAATCAGTACAAAATTATCCCTTTGTGAAAAGATATAATTTGTTAAAAAGTTTGAATTTTCTTTACCATAAGGTAAAAAAACAACACAACAACATTCAGACTTTTGGGGTGTGTAATCTGGCATTAAGGTCAATGTACACAAAAACCAAACATATTTTCAATGTAATCTACCAGTATAACAGAATTTGCATTTAATAGTAACTTTGATTTTTCTTAAAAATAAAAAAATAGTAGCAATATAGAACTTCTTGCTAGTCTACCTGAAAGCAAAACATTTGTTTAAAAGCTGTGATTTTTGTAGTTTCTAGCTTATTCTAAAAGGCAGATATTCATAAAGGCTTGTATTTATTTTGAATTCACACACTGGAATTAAGTACCGTTCATTCTTATTTTATAGGTAACTTGTGAAAACATCTGAGAGAAAAATAGTAAAAGAATATGTAATACATTTTCAAATACAAATCACTCATTAAAGTTCTAAGTCAGCATGCTGAAAGCATCTGTTGGAAACATTCATTCTAAAGTCTAGAAGAAATTAATGTTTTCTCAGTAGAAGGGTATGCTATGCAAACCTAAATATAGTCATCCTTAGAAACCACGTGAGCTTTAATCAATATGTAATTTACAATTAAGCAATTATTTTCTGATTTACAAGCATTACAAGCATAACAAATACGATTAACCTAGTATTTCAGACACAAATTAGCTCAATTAATATGCCCCACCTATATGCCACTATGAATCTATGTACATTTTTCCATTTTGATTTTTAATTTGATATGAAACCTAGCTCTAATATACAAGTCAAGATCTAAAGGTAAATTATTTAAGCACTTATATATTCATTTTAAAGCAATGATGCAAATGTAATGCTTTGTGTAGATAAACTATGCAACAAGTTAAACACATTTCTACTTCAAATCAGAACATACCAACAAAAGCCCATATATGTTCACAAGAGTTACAAGATTAAAAATGATTAATTTAAAAAAAAAATAAAATCTGTTTAAAAGAAAGTCATTCCATTCTCTGTGCTGTAGGGGCTGACAGTTATCATTCCAGACATAATGTAGGCAGCCATGTCATAACCCAGCTCAAAGAGCTACAAACTCTTTTACATCCTGACTCACCAAAACCAGTTTAGACATCTGTCTCAGGCTGAGATGAGTCCTTCTTTATACATGTCTGTTTTTTTCCATTGACTATAATGAGTGTCTCAATGATGCTCTCAGATCTAAATAGCTACATTGTAGGTATCTGAAGTTTAGGTGAGATGAATCCTGTCTTAGGTTTTGTAAAGTCCATTTCTGATACCTGTTTCTGACAGATTGCCCTCCTTCTGCAATACATTTGGGTGATATTTGACCTAAGATCTTACTCTTCATTGTTCTTTTGTTATTTAATTAATTTTTATTAATGTATTCCTTGCTCATTTGTTTAACTGTCCTTTGTATGTTAAACAGAGCTATTACGTAGGTTTTTTCCTATCCTTTTCTGTCTAAAAAGAAAGGATAAATCAAAATAGTTACGTATGAACTTAGAAGAGTTCAAAAGCTAATTAATGTTTCAAATGGGAACAGACAGAAGGAGGTTTGCTGTTCAGTCATGCTATTTGGCATAAAGATGTCATTTCTAGACAGACAAAAGTCTGTTAAAATTATCTGTGTATCTCAGTTTAGTCAGTTAATAATTCCTGTTGACCCCTAAATATGGGGTGCACCAATTAATTTATCTTTCTTAGGATTTTGAAAGAAAACAAACTAGACATTTGAGGTTCAAGGAAAACATTTCTAATTGAGTTCAAACACCATATTTATTTTAATTCTGTCAGCAAAATAACTGATTTCAGTTCAACTGGAACATTATAAAATTTTAGTTCATCCGTGACTGCTAAGAATTTTGTGGGAAGTAGGCTCCAACTCCATCTAAAAAACAAAAAGCTCTATGTCTCCAAGCATCATTTTAAATAAATATATGTATCAAGTTCACATAATACTATACTATCAGATGAGTTAGCCCTTCTAAAAGGAAAATCCATGCAAATATGTGAAAAAGGTTCATTAAATTCCAAAAAAACTGAAGACTACACTGCTCAGATAAGTAGCATGAAATAAATATTTTGGTGCCTTTTATCACATCACAGTTCCTAGATAACAAATAAAGTGTAAGATAGCTAAATTTAGGTGTCTTCATTTTGACCCATCTGCATGGAACTACCCTTATTCAGGAGCGGTAAGCACCAGTTACAGTAAAGGGAGTATCTATGCAACTCAAGTTAGGGGATGCAACAGAGCGTCCCAGCTCAGCCTGAACTAAATGCTCACTGACTGCTGTATCACTGATCTGAACGATACTTTCAAACAGCATTAAACAGCAATCTCTACCACAGCACAAAGAAATTGGTCTTCCATAGGATAAAAGAGATCATGGCATAGATAATTGGATAAAAGATGGAAAATAAGAAAAGTTAGGATGAGTAAAATTAAGTTGTGTTAAGGTCTTTATGAATTTAAGATTGGGCTCAGTGTCATAAATTGCAGGACTGAGTAAGACCGAGTAACTGGACAACAAAATAGTGAACTCAGTTAGTGAATATTCAACACAGATAAACAAAAGGTGATGTGTGGATGTAAAAAGCCATCCCAACTTCATCTACATGATGGCAGACATGGATGACCAACAACCACTAAAGAATCAGGTCTTGGGTTATAAATGCGAGCTGAACAAAGCCAATGGGTTAAAATTGTGATCAAAAAAGAAAATCTAGCATTATCTAATGTTAGAAAGGAGAACAAAAGAAGAGAACAGAAATCATTAATGCACCAGATATGATGCACCTGCCTCTGATACTTGTGTGCAGACCCTCCCTGCCCCAGTTCTAAGGATATGGTAAAATTGGAAAACATATGTAAAAAGGCCAGGAACTGCAATCAAATGCAATAGTTTTGACTAATTTGACTACTACTCATTAGTCTGGGGAAGAGACGATTGACAGAACATAGGGAAGAAGTAAATAAAACTGTCACAAGGGAAAGATAAGCAAGGGATGACTGTCCGCTGTCGAAAGAGAATATGATGAACATAAGATGGTATCAAATGATGCCAATGTCGGGTTCAAAACACATAAAAGTGGGTGGTTCTTTACAGAGCATGGATCAAATAATGTAATTCCTTGATTCAATACACTGTGGATGCTAAAGGTCACTTAAAAAAAAAACTGGGATAAAGTTATGGGAGCAAAAATCATCAATATAAATTGAAATCAAGCATCTCTTCTGGCTCAGGAAGTCCTTGAGTTGTGAAAGTATTCCACCTGTTTGACATGCTCATTTTCTCTTCCCTAGCATACGCTGTTGGCCATTGCTGGTGACAGACCACAGGGAGGGATGGGTCTCTGCTCTGGCCCTGTGCAACAGCTCACTCCCATAGAGAAGCACACCCCCTGAAGTCAGTTTATTGGCATTCTGGAGTACTGGACTAAGTCCACTTTTATCACAGTGTTTTTGTGTGATGCTAAACAAGTGCTAAACTTTTTTATTTCCTCAGGCAGGACATAAATTTATGCTTCACTTTCTGAAGGATCTAATCTGAAATGCAGGAAGTTCCATCTCAACACAAGTAAAAACTTCTTTACTCTGAGAGTGACGGAGCTCTGGCACAGGCTGCCCAGAGAAGGTGTGGAGTCTCCTTCTCTGGAGAGATTCAAAACCCGCCTGGACACGATCCTTTGCAACCTGCTCTAGGTGATCCTGCTCGAGCAGGGGGGGTTGGACTAGTTGATCTCCAGAGGTCCCTTTCAACCTCTACCGTTCCGTGATTCTGTAATCACAGAATCATAGAATCTTTAAGGTTGGAAAAGACCTCTAAGATCATCAAGTCCAACCGTCAACCCACCACCACCATGTCTACTAAACCATGTCCTGAAGCGCCACATCTACATATTTTTTTAATGCCTCCAGGGATGGTGACTCCACCATTTCAGGAGTCTTATGTGCTTGACCTGACAGGATGTCAGTGAAAGCTGTGTTCTGTCTAAACAAAGGTTTTGTAACACTCTGTACTCAAAAAAAAATTAGATCATAGATGCCCCTGTGTCTTAGTCCGCCATTTGTAGAACATGAATAATGCCAATGCATCCCTCAAATGATTGTGAAAGTTATTCTGGAAATGTTTAGAATGCATTCACAAACTACAGTGAACATTAATGTAGAAAAGCTCACATGATGTGCCATGAACAAGGGAAACTGTCAATTATTTCTGATACTGAACTACAATACTGGGTAGCTTCTTGTTAAATGGTCACTAAACATTGTGAAAAATGATTGATGCAAGGAGCCCTGCAGAACTACCTATAACATGACTGAAATATAGCTTATATGCACAAAATTATTAAATCAGGACTGCACTAAGTTCATTCCCACATTTTTTAGCATTATTTTTTAACAATAGAGAGCTTTAAAAACATGGCTACTTGCAATAAATGTATTTTTTGATTAAAATAGAAGATTCTGGTTTTGCATGAATCTACCAGCAGAAAGTCTTCACTTGAAAAACATTCCTCAAGGAATCACCAAGATACTCATAAATTATGTCCATGTTAACAAAGTTGGGATGCGTAATAAAAGTAAAGAGTATCTGATCACAGAACAAAACAACTTATACTAAGGTGATGCTAGATGAGTGACACGTATAGAGAAAAGATTTGTGAACGTCTCATAAAAATAAGATCATCTAGAAGTTAATGCGATATTAATGTCATAAACTGTTACAGAGAAAACAATGAATTCAGCAAGTACATTTTTAGTCTGATTTGCACCTATGAAATACTAACTTGAACTTAGTGAACCTGCTACTTCAATTTATTTGGTTTTAATTTAGAAAAGTCGATAATGAAGTGCAACCGGATTGCTGACATTTATTTGTGGACTCATAATACTATCATCTAATCATTCAGAAACAGAACATAGAATTTGGGAATTGTATTAGTATTACCTACTTTACGTTGCTTTACTAGAAATGTTATTTATAGTTAATCTTAACATTGAAACAAGGTTCCTAGGTGCCTTATTTTTACCTCGTAACTTTTTCTAATCTAAGAAAATGAAAGACATGTTAAAGTGTTTTTCGTGAAAGGGTTTATTTTTTAGCCAAAGCTAAAAGGAATTGCTACTGATTTTACAAGAAGTCTATGAAGTTCTAAACTTATGACGTACTGCATGCTTTAAAAAAAAAAAAAGGAAAATACAGTCATGTAATGAGTATTTTCCTAAGGTCCAAAAGTTTTTTGCATATTTGCATACTTATTTTTCCTATTATCTACAAAAATTAAGTGTAGTACATAAAAAATTAATTTTTAAAAAGGCAAAAGGCAAAAATTATTATTCATAATTTTAATGAAAATTATTATATGGAAAAATTTAAAAAATCAGAACTTCTGCATAAACTGCTGGCTGGGGACTTTATATCCCTTTTACAAAGGTATTTATTTGAACATTTTAGTTTTCAATGTTACTCCTACGGGCTAGATAAACTCAATATTCTGCATTATATCAATTTACTTAGCATACAATACAACAGAATTTCAGAATGTTTTTTGACTCTGCAGAGATCCAACCTGGGGTAGAAATTACATTGCAGTAGTAGTGCAGATTTAAGTAACTAACAAAGTAAACCCTAGCTGCAAAATTCCCAACACCATCAGACCAGGATTTCATCAAGGCAAGAATAATCAGTCATTTTAAGTTCCATTTATAATTACACTTTTATTACAAACACCTTGTTTTAACCTTCCACATCTCACAAACTTTGATGGCTTTGAATCCTGATCAATGAACTTCAACCTCCTTAGCTTCAATATGTGAAAAGGAAGAAAAATTTTAATTTTGTAACAACTATGCTGCCTCTTGGAGGATTAGTTTGATAGCTCAGCCTCTCTCTCCCCTGTACTGACTCACCACTGATGAAATGGAGGAAACATTTCCATTTAGAGATGCAGATTCGGAGACATGGACAAGCAGATTACCTCTGGATACAACAGTAAAAGGATTAAGAAGAGAATAAAACTCTTCGATGAACTCAGTGGAAAAGTCTCCAATCAATTTCAACAGCCAGGCCATTTCATCCATTGATGTACATAAACTGATTGTACTTTTCATAGCATAACTTTGAATATGATACTTAAGGCTTTATTTGAAATCTCACGTTTGATATTTTCCTTAAAGCTTGAACTGTTGGAATCTAGAAATTTTACAAGAATTCCCTCTTTTTTAAATATAAATTTACAGTTCTCATGGGTACAGACTAAAAGTTTAAAAGCCGAAAACCGAAAAGGTTTAGAACCCAAATATCAGATAAAAAGAACAAAGAAGATGTATTTGAAAAGCCCTCCTAATACATAAAAGCCAAATGTCAAGATTTGAGGTGGCCAAATTGTGATTTCATGAAACTATTTAAATATCACCAAATTGTCTAACTCACACCGCAAGGGCTGAATGGTTTCTTCTCTGTTTTCTTTCTTTCTCTGTTGGCAATACACATTGCTACAATACTCATACACTTACTCTTACATCTGATCCTCATTATGAGTGGAATCAGTTCTCAGTCATGGTTTTCATAACCTCGCTCTGAATAGCTGCTCCATCGCTAGCAGTTAAGCGGTATTCAGCAGTGGTTCAGCGAGACCTGTTGTTGAGGCTTATTGTCAACAAAAAGCAGTTTCTCAGTGATGGCAGAACCTATATATAGAACTGGAAGGATGAGTCACAGCGAACGAAGTGTACAGCAAATTTAGCACTATTTTGTGTTTAGGTTTTATTTACAGAGAAGAATGACATTTTACAGAACTCTTCATCATTTGGACCTATCTGTTCAAACAAAATTCAGATTAGGACTTGGTCATGTACCAGTTGCTATTATTTTTCCTATTTGGAACTTCTTATTCAGTACTACCTGGTTCAGGATATAAATCAGGAAATTTACTGTGTTCTTCCACTGAATGACCGGAACAGCAGAAGGTGGGTGGGTGGCGGTGGGGGTGTGTGTGTTTGTCATCAACACCTTACACTTTTTACTGTTTCTCTGTTGCTTTCAGAGAACAGTTCCAAATGTTTCTCAAAATTGCTGATACGCTGTGAATAAAACCTTTCTGATGTGCTTATGAGCAAAGATGGGTGTTTTTTCATTAGAAACACTGAAATGCTTCTTAACTTTTCCCCTTTTGAAATCTCAGGCATATCTATTGCAGAAAATGCTCCTCAGATTAATCTGAAACCGCTAGAATCATAGAATCCCTAACATTGGAAAGGACATCTGAGATCATCAAGTCCAACCGTCAACCTAACACCACCATGCCTACTAGATCATGTCCTGGAGCGCCACATCTATGCTTTTTCTGAATGTCTCCAGCGACGGCAACTCAACCACCTCTCTGGGCAGTCTGTTCCAACATCTCACTACTCTTCTGTGAAAAAGTTTTTCCTAATATCCAATCTAAACCTCTCCTGACACAACTTGAGGCCATTTCCTCTAGTTCTATCGCTTGCTACTTGGGAGAAGAGACCAACACCCTCCTCACTACAACCTCCTTTCAGGTAGTTGTAGAGAGCGATCAGGTCTCCCCTCAGCCTCCTCTTCTCCAGACTAAACAACCCCAGTTCCCAAGCCCAGACTTGTTTTCCAGTCCCTTCACCAGTTTTGTTGCCCTTCTCCGGACACACTCCAGCACCTCAATGTCCTTCTTGTATTGAGGGGTGCAAAACTGGACACAGTACTCAAGGTGCAGCCTCACCAGTGTTGAGTACAGGGGGACAATCACTTCCCTACTCCTGCTGGCCACGCCATTCCTCATGCAGGCCAGGATGCCATTCGCTTTCTTGGCCACCTGGGCACACTGCTGGCTCATGTTCAGCCGGCTGTCAACCAACACCCCCAGGTCCTTCTCTGCCAGGCAGATCTCCAGCCACTCCGCCCCAAGCCTGTAGTGCTGCCCAGGGTTGTTGCAACCAAAGTGCAGGACCCGGCACTAACCTCATCTGTAACATGAAATAGTAGTGACTATTTCATGACTACCTAGTGACTACCAGGTGATTGATTTCTAACCAGAACATTGGTGTTTTGTTATTATCATTGATTCTTGTTACGGCTTTAGGCAAAAGCAAAGGATTTATTTTTGCAGTCCATTCTACTGATGATAAAACTCATATATTAAAGAACACATAAAAAATTGACCATAGAATGTAAGACTAGTGAAAACCTTTCAATTTTATTTTTTTTTTATTTATTTTACTTGGTCATTTCAAAGAGCAACCTTGAACTATTAGCAACTGTGTCTGACCTGTTACTCCACAGATCCAGAGACAGTCGCTTATAGTTTTGATTCTACAGGAGTAACCACAGAACAGTGACAACCAGAATGATTGTTCATCTTTTGACTTTGTAAATTAAAACTACTTTAAAGTTTCCCAAGTCATGACTGAAATCTTAAAGTGTTTTTAGCTTGCATTCTGGATAATCTGGATAGCGCCCACCCAAACTCTGAAGGACTGCTTTCTCTCTTTCTAGACAAGGAAAGAACAGGAGGAATCTCAATACAGAAAGGTAAACATACTTAATTATCAATAGCATGTAATCCTGATGAAGCAGTTACAAAGCCACTACCATCAGGAGCACATTAAGCTTATTTTATAATTTCCACATTTGTAATCTTTCTTTAAAAACAGTACGACATGGCAAAATTTGTAATATACTTTATTATAGTCTTTAAAAATATTTTAATGTCATATAGTAAGATTAATTTATCCACATTGCAAGATAGGTATTTCTCATCTTTATTTCAACCATGGCTAAAGAACTTGGTTTTCTCTTTTTTCTTCCAAGTCTACAGTAGTTCCGTTTCCATATGGTATAATATACAGATATAAGCCCTAGTATAAGCAATTGAACTTTTCACACCCTCAAAAACCGCAAAATCAGATGGTCTGTGGTTTTTGCAGCTGGTGCACTGTACTCATATTGGGTAGTGTCATATGAAAAGTATTTCACTCCCCAAGCCCTAAAAAGAGTCACTCATTAATGAAATGCAGGCACTACAATGAGATCATATAAGGTATAGATTTCAACAGCCACACTAAAAACAGCACAGAAACACTGAACAAGAACACAAATCAAGTTCCTCTGCCAGAACAGGATTTTTTTTTAAAGGAATGTCTTCTTAGATTTAACATTTGCTTTGAAAACAACTGCTAACCACTACCCAGAAAAACCTTTAGTACAAGTGTTAGCAGACTAAACAATCACAATTTGGCAGAGGAAAAACAGTAAATAACTTCAGACATAGTTACATTACAGGATGTCTCACCCCAATATGCCACTATCAAATCACAAAATGATTTACTTAATACCACATATGGAATCTGCTTACTTAAGAAAATAAGCTGTCACCAGCAAAACTTTGTTTAAAAATAATTTCAGGGCTGAGGTTTATCGAATTTCACTTTCGTTTGTTTTTACAGAAATCTAAAAAAAAGAAAAAAGTAAGGCAATCTAGTTGCAAAAATATTATATTAAGCCCACTTACACAGAAAAAGTATTCTTAGGCAGAATTTTTAAACTCTCTTACTAGTACTATTGATTAAAAGAATGACCACAATTTTGCACTGTATGTCATGATATTTCATTTCAATAACATGTATCAGAATATATTATTTCACTTCTATCTTTCCCAAATGATACCCATCTGTATTCCTCAATCTGAAAGCTTTCTTTAACTAAGAAAAGCCTCGGCAGAAGAAATAAACACCAGACAATACAGCCAAGGTACTTTATGGACTCGATTCTCTTCTCACTGACTCCAGTACAACTCTGTGGACTTTAGCGGCCCGAATATGATAGCAGTAACTGAGCTAATATCAGGCTTCGTGCAACTACTTTATAAATCTAAGGACTGTAGCAGGCCTGTTGTATCTTGGAGAATATCTGGGGAGAAAGTATATCCAAGCAAAACAGGTTATAGCTTCTATCTTTCCCTCCAAAGCCAACAAGAGTATATATGTATCTACATTGCATATTTGTTTAACTACTAAAATAACAGTACTCTGAAAATCCCATGCAATTGGGATAACGTTTTAATATAAGTAAAATGGACTACCTGTAATTTAGTAACTGAATAGACCGGGAGATCCGACTTTTTGTCCTGCTACTCCTCATTCTCCTATGTTTTTCTTCTACAATGTAAAAGAAAAATTTCAATGCAATGCTTTTGAGATACAACTTTGTATTTCAGACATAGGAAGTTATGATTATTCTCTCTTTGCAGTAATTAGTCTTGTAGTAATTTATATGCTTTCAATTGTCCAATGTCAGTCAGCACAGAGGAATTACTAAAGGCTGTATCTCTTAGCTAAACAAGTATACAGTGCATGAGATAAATTCCTCCATTTATCTGCATCTGTTGTCCATAAAATGTTTATACGCCTCATTCCTGCCACCTGGCAGTAAAGTCTAGCTTACACTTGAAACACTACATGGAGTTGAAATAATCCGTAGTACCACAGCTCAATACAGAGAATTAAATATGAGCTAAGAATAGAGCTGCTTTAGTATTAATCCTCTATCAGTACTGATGCAAATGCCTACCAGGAGTCATAAATACCACATATACCAGAAAACAAAATTCTGCACATTTTCCAGCCATGTAGTTTGCCACAAGTTTCCACTATTACAAACCATCTGTTTAACAAAAAAAAAAACCAAAACCCAAACCAAACAACATCCCCCTTCCCAACACAATTACATTAAAAACCAACAGAATGATAGAACATGACAGGTTGGAAAAGACCCATAAGGATCATAGACTCCAACTCCCAGACTATTAATATTGCTATTACCATTAATTAGTAATTATTACTAATTACTATTAATAGTTATAATAAGAAGAAACAGGACCTGAACTTTATTGGGAACTTGCATTCAATGACAGAATATTAAAAGTGTGTGTAAAGTTCTCAGGTGTCTCTTACTAAAAGTACCTCCTAAGAAATTGCATTACACACTGTGATCACAATACTTTTATACATTGTTTATTTTTGAAGTTCCACAGTAAGCATGACAAGTTTATTTCAAACCTCCAATAACAGAATTTCTCAAAGAAAATTCTTCCAGAACTAACTTAAATCCAGAAAAACTGTTCCTCTTAAATTAGAAAATGATATAAAGTAAAAAAACAATTTGCTCTAAATACAGGCTGTCTCCATTTATAAAATATCCTATATCAATACAGTATCATGCTTCCTAAATGTAAAATCAGGAATTTTTAGAGTAACTTTCCTTATAGCAATAAAAACTCATCACTGTGTGTTTAAACAAAATATCCAGGCATATAATCTATGGCCATCTTTTACTTACACCTGGTTTTAAGCAAACTATCCCACTTGACTTCAGTGAAAAATACTTTCTGTGTGTTAGCTTGCAGAGCACCACTCTAGGACTTCAAAGCAAGAATGATACAAAATTAACATCAAAAATATGTTATGGATTAGAATGGATTAGAAACAGGCAAATCAGTAAGTCTCAGAATGTAATTGCAAACAGGGAGTTATATTAAGGGCATTTGTAAGACAGATCTGCCGTGATAGTTACTGGTCCCTTACTGTTTCACACTTTTATCCACGAAATTCAAGAAAATGCAAATTCATTACTGATGATGTTTGCTGACAACACACCAAATCATAATGAGGAGAGTCAGTTACTAGAATAAAATGATCTGAATCTCTGAAAATGCTCCACTTAAAAGGAATACTTTTCCTACCACCACATGTGTAAAGCTGTACTTCTACCTACAAAGAAAAAAGTCCACAGTCAGAGGATGAAACGCGGTATCTTAGAAAAATTACAGACGTGGAGTTACGATACACAGCCAAGACCTACGGCACATTGGTCAAACAGGCAAAGACCCTTGACAGCAAAAAGAACAGGAAATGGAAGGTTATGCTTTTTTAAATCCCAAGGTAACGTAACCATTGCAAACATCGTGACCAGTTCCAATGTTCACCGTAAACTGAAAGAGTTTAAAAGACAAACCGGATAACATGAAAATATTTCTTATATATTGAACTCCAGGACTATTCCTCTTCTTCAGGTTCTCAAAAGGAAGTTAAAAGCATGTGATAAACAAAGTTCTTCACCACAGAAAGACCCAATGACTGCAGTTTCAACCTAGACACACTCGGATGAGAAAAAATACTCCCTTCTTTAACACCAACATGAACTACAAAACGGCTATGGATACAGCAGCATTATAAAATTTCAGTAGTCATCTTAATCTCCAGTGGACTATCTTAACTGATCTGCCAGCCAGATGAAGAAAACCTATAAGCAATGGCTTTAGCTTGAATAAAATAACTGCCTTTCCGTACAAAATGTGATTGCCTATTACACCCTCCCGCAATCCCATTCCAAAAGCAGCTCCAGGGTACAGTCACTATTATCTTTTAAGACAAAGATGCAGCTATTTTATGGTGGCTATGGGAACGCATGATGACCCAGCTACCATTCATATTGATGTTAAAGCCATTGTAGATATCTGGTCACAAGGAATTTGATACCAGATCAGTCAATCCAGTTACTGACTGAATTGTACCCTTCTGTTTAATAAAGCACAAGAGGAGGTACAGCCTGTAACATTACCCACTAAAAGTATCATATTTACATTGCAAAAGAATGTAATTTGAAAATTTAAGCATACATAATAAAAGAAGAAGTAGGCATAGTAAAATTTTGTAGCAGTGATCTCCTCTGAGTTAGGAAACAGAATGATTTGAAAATGAAAATGAGTGTCTACTGAAGATGAGAAGACCAGGTAAGAAAACTAAAAATCTTCCAGGAATATTAATACTTCGTTGAAACTGAAGGCATTGTATTCACGGGATACCTTCATTTGCCCAAACATCTGCTGCTAACAAAATAAAATCTCACCACAAAATGCCCTGGCTTATGCAGAACACAATCTTGTATTCCAATAGTAAAAAATCCCACAGAACCTTTCGTACACTCTCTCAGAAACAACACCAGAATGTTAAAGGCATGCTTACACTTAAAACAGTGTCAAAAAATTAAGTATATGATAAAGAATAAATCTATGATTATGCGAAAGTCCTCATGTACTGAAATATTACTTTTGTAAGATTTTAAACTAGTGCAAAATTTTATGCATGTCATGACACTCACATTGATCATACGACTGGATAGGAACAAACAGACTAATGATACATGATAAAAAGCAGAGGACAGAGAAGAAGTTTACTGATACATCACAACATCCAGTTAGTAGCAGTCTAATCTGAGATCCTTAATGATCTGGAAATGAATGTGAATACCCGAATCAGAATTGGCGGTTTGTAATAAATGGGAAAATGCTGAAAACCACCAATGTAAACATAGAAATTATTGTTTTAAAGAAAGACCTTAAGAAGATTAAAAACATCAGTTCAGCAGCAAAATACAAACTTTTTCAACTGAAAATCTTGGATTCAATGGGATAGAACAACCCTCATAATAATATTCAAAGATCTCTGACAGAAAATGAATGAAATATTATGACATGCCAGAGGACAGAATCACAAGACAGAAACACAAAAATATATAGAAGCACCATCATCTGGAAAAGGAGGTCCCCTGTACCTTCATACACATTTGCTAAGACATCACTTAGCTGGAGTCACGGTGTACTGTAAAACCCCAGGGTAGCCAGAATCCCAAAGGACTGTAAATCTTCTTACAGAAAGAGGTGAATCTCTTTCTTTTTCTACAGCATACAGTACAGAAGAACCCATGCTAATAAAAGCTACTGCTTGGATTCCCATCCCAGTGAATAGCCACAGCAGGCCAAGCAAACAGTAGACCAGTGACCAGAAGAAAGATAGTAAAGAAGAGGACAGTAAAAGATCAGACTTACAGACAAAACGGCATAATCAGGGAATATACAAGCTCTGGATCGGACTAGAAATGTCCGTTGCAAAATAAACTACAGAAAAGTAGTTGGCCTAAATAGCAATGAGTGACTATTTCAACTCTTTGTAATAATCAATAATCAGTAATTACACCTACTTAAATTCTTTGTTTAACAGCAATCATACAAGATGCACTGATCTAGCTGCATCTATCTTGTACAGAACAGGAGAACCATGCAAAAAAGCTTGCAAGTGTCTGAAAAAATAGGGAAATGAACTGACTTCATTTTTTCCAAACTTTCCACTAGCTCTGCATATAAGAGTTCTTTCCATATAAAACCATGGCTACCAGGGAGACCTGCTTTTGACTTGTTCTCAACTCCATCATCAGAATTTATACCAAGGCAATGATCATTTGCATATGTTGTGTGAACTTGTGAAAATCTAACCCAAAATACAGAGGACGGTTCAAAACTCTGTACCTACAGCTGCTGGGTGCTGGCATGCCCTTTGCAACACCCAGGAAGAAGAACCCAGCCAGCTCCATTTTCCTCCATGACATCTCAAGATGGCAGCATCAGCAGCTGAGGCTTCTAGCATCGAGCCGTTTGCAGTGAGGCTGGAGTGACTACTCAAACACAAATGTGTGTTTAGTTATAAACAAGAGAATTTCTCTTCTCACCTGACTTTCACAAAAAATAGCTCTTCTTTAATTACCATATTTAGAGATGATTACAGGTGTCAAATTGTGGTCCAGTTACTAAATGAGAATGTCACCGAATTAAAAAAAAAAAAGAGGCATTAATAAACTTAATAAACTCACTGTATTTCAACCAGGTTCAATCCCTTCCTAAGCACAGATGAGGATATGGTCCACGTTTCTTGAAAACAAAATAAAACAAACAGCCCAATACACACAGTCTGAGCTTGGCAAAATAAGTAACATGGCAAATGTGCCTGAAAGCCAGACTGCTTCCGTAGTTTCAAAGAGGGAATTAACATGTACGATTCTCATTTCAGTGATAGGAGACCATGTCAAATTACAAATGTAGACAAATATAATTCCTCAAAGTAAGAGTCACATTAGCGGAACTGAAACAGCATTACAAGAACTGGCCTCGGTAAATACCACAATATTTGTAGTTACCCAGGAGTTTCTGCATCCAGCCCAACCAGGACAGTGTTCCTGAGCTGCAGGGCAACAGGGGCTGCCGGAGGTGGCCAGGGTGGGCAACGGCTCTTGTAGGATGAGGCAAAGGAAGTCAAACCAGGGCAATCCAATCCCAGGTCTCTCCTTCTCCCAACTCAGAATTAAAGAGGGAAGATCCGTTAGATCTTTACATCCTTAGATCTTCTTTAGAAGATCTTTAGTAGGAAAAAAAACCAAACAAACAAACATGGGAACCCAGACATAGGCAAGATGGTTGGAAGAATCTATAGAAGCAGCAGCAGCTGCAACACCAGCTCACTGAGACAAATTTCATTAGGTTTTACAGGAGCAACTCTGTCCTATTTTGGCTGGACATTTGGTCTAACTTATTCTTACATCCCTCTACAATTTCTCCCCATAAAATTTAAGCTTATGCTTTTTAGGTTTTTTCTCCGTGTCCTCTGCTCCTTAAATTTCAGCAAACAAAGCAAAACCGGAAAAGAAATAAAACTAACTAATGAAAATTACTAACATAATGAAAATCCTAAGACATACTCACATGACAAAATAGCTGGTACTGTCCCATGCCTTTTCTTTGATCATCACATGTACATTAATTAATTTCTAGACTTTCTTCTGGCAGACAGTAAGCAAGGTAACTAGCTGTTTTCAAGCAGAAATCCAGACACAATTAAGAGGACAAACAGTTCCTGGGCCTCCTCCAGGTCAACAGCATGGAGCTGAACCATGTCATCCTTGGTGCCATAAACCCAGAACCTGCAGCATCTTTCTGCAGGAATCCCACATGCTGCAAGATAGTGACCACATTGTTTCAGGCACTCTGAACCAACAGTTCCCCCCTAAATACACACTCTGCCTTAAGCCACGGTGGTGACATACTTGATTCAAAAGCTGTATTTGTATTATAAAACAGCACAGGCTCAAGCATCATACTGCAATTGCCCATTACCATTTAATCCTGGCCAGTGTCAACTAGCACTGTCCCAGGCAACGCTCAGCCACAGGCTGTGAGTGTGCACAGAGCGGGGACCACTCTCAACACATGCTGTGGGGGAGGCCTCCCTGTCTGGGCAGCGGGGATGGGGAGCAAAGGGAAAGATGGGGTAGAGACAAAGACAGAAGACTCTGTAGGGGAAGGAGAAGACACCCTGACTCAAAGAGACCCAGGCCACGTGCTCCATGCAGGACAGGCAGTGTCAGGCTGCTCAACCACGGGCTGGCCTTTTCCTAAATGGGCATGAACGACTCCAAAAAACCTGGCTGGCCCCAAAGCCTGCTCACTGGGATGGCCTTAGCACTGTAAATGCAGCCCCAACCTTCTCCATCTGCCTGTATGTACCTACTACCTTTCTCTTTTTTTCTCCACATCCTACATAACTCGTGGGAGGATCTCTGATACCTTCTGATTTTGTACCACAGTAAATGTGAGTTGATATTCATGATGCTCTGTGGGACTACTTACAAGATATACACTTTTAATTCCCTATTTCCTTGATAAGAAGCTTGGAGTTGTGGCCATAACTGCACAACACAGGCAGGAGAGGGGAAATCATACCAGTGTTCGGAAGTGGCGCGTACAAAACAACAAAAGCACGTTTACACATTTATCCCTAACACTGTACTACTCCTCCCATGTACACCTTTACCAAAAGTCCAAGGGTTTCGGTTTTTGACAAGAAATGCACGAACTCTGATAAGGAAAGATTTTTGCTTCCTAAATTTAGTGGCTTCACGTAGGCAGGCTTCCTACTGCTCCTACCAGCAGTACCAGCCGGCAATCCTACTTGTCCTTCATGTAAGGCAGTTTACTGGCCTCTGCTTCCGCACAATGACAAATCTCCCTTTGTCCCACAGTGACTCCTTTTTGTTACTGTAGCAAGAAGAGCATCTCCATGTGCTGCTCCCACCGAAAATGAACTACACTCTGCAAATGTAAGACTCCAAAGTCTTCAGCACAGTGAACAGCACAGACTTATTTTCAAACAAAGTACAAACAAAACAACAACAATAACCACCAAACAAAAAAATCAAGCACAGACATAGCACTTTTGGAGGAATTTTGGAAGATACTGGTCCCAAATGAAAATGATGAGCTATCAGGCATCCAACTCAAATACTCTCCATTACATTGCCACACACTTATAAAACGTCCACCCAAACCGGGGAACTCTGCAGCTTTTATTAACAACAGACATTAAAGGACTTGAGCTGAAAACTGTACAAAATTCATAATAACTAATACGAACTGTGGCAGAACAATCACACCATACTGCCTCTAGGAAACAAGTAGAAACAAACTATGGAAACAGATTAGGGAAAAGGGTTACAATCACTGACTGTACATGTTTAAAAGATAAAAGGATCATTTTGCCCCACTTTTCAGCCCTAATACTTTAGCTATGGCAAAAAAAAAAGAAAATAAAATACAAAGAAAAGAATTTTGAGTGTGTAAAAGAACAGCAATCTTATTAATATTGCCTATAAGTGCAAGAATAAAATCAAATACATTTCATTTTCAGAGATTTCATAATCTCTGTAGTGACAAGAAAAAACCTTAAGTGCCCCTATTTTTCCCAGGAAGTTCTTTTTCTCTAAAGCTACAGAACCAGCAAAACAATTAGATTACTGAAGTCCTCTTAAAAATCTGTTTTTATAAAGACTTGTTAAATAGACTTGGTTTAAAGTCGTGACCAAACATGACAGGTTTGGAAAGGTTCAGTGTCTATTTGAGAACTGATGCAGTTCTCCAAACTGTTTCATGTGCATTATGTATAAGATACCTTAAGGCACTGTAGCCATCATATGGCAAAGGAGGAAATCTCTTTAGGAATTAATTATATGTTTTCTTACTTGTTTCTTCCCAAAGGTGAAAAACACCTACATAAAAGAGTTTATGTTTTTCACTTCTTCCTTCGTTCTTTACGATGCAGAAAAAGGCCAGAAAGAATTTTCTCCAGACTTCTTTCCCAAAAACATATGGAACAGAGACAGAGGTTACCTGGTTTCTTAGTTTAGACTCAGGAGAATAATCACACCTCACCCTGTATTTTTTTTTCTAAAAAAGCTGGATGTCAGATGAACTGGAATAGGAACATTCCGGTCAGAGGGATGAAAATAATGTGTGTTCGAGTTTTTTTTTTAAAACCTGGCTTTGTTTTCCAACAGAAAGCAAGTTAAACCAAGTTAGGTTAATTTAAATGAATTCTAAAATTTTAGCAAATAGTCTCTCTCCTGCAACTTTCTGCATTTCCCTAGTACAGATGATACCGTCATCTTACTTATTTTCCAATCTTCAAGAAAAAATTGAAATTTAATTNAGAGAAAACTGGTAAGAACTGAACTGCAGAAGGATCAGGAACATCAAATGTAAGACAATGATAACCATTCATTAAGTATTTATATCAGGGCATTAGCCTTTAATAGCACAAGTCTGCATACAAGTCTTACTTTCAGAAACTGCAGTGCAATAAATTATAAAGAATAGAAGTAACAGTTTTAGGAAACTCAATTAATAAAAGAAGCCATGTGGTGAGAGACAACTATCTCAGAACAATGCATCCGAACAACTCCGTTGAAAATCGATCAGTGGAAAAACCCCATTGCCCAGGCGGCAGCCAGGTGTACGCAGTGGTCCTAGCACAGCCCCCGAACGGGAGGCAAAAGAATTCCCCCCGACAGTGCACGCATTCTTTCCCCGGTATAATCCCAATCTATCACCTATATCCCGTGTTGGAGCAGAAAAACAATTAGGCATTGGTTCACTTAGACCAGATCTGTGTCTGTTCCAAACGACAGCGGGAATAAGGGTCCGTGGGGTTTTCTGATGGTCGGCCAGCGGCAGAGCACAACAGGAGACCAAGGAGTGGGAACCTGAAGAATGGCCTGGTGTATTTATTTCAGCACACTCGCTGGCTGATCTGTGAAGCATAGCCGTACTTTATTTTAAAGTGTTAACAGTTTCAGAGCAATGCAGAAATATTCTATAACTGTGCAATAAAGGCAATATCTGTTTTAAATGTCCATGGTCTGTGTGAAAAAAAATCAACCACATCTATTATTGTTTATTACAGTAATACTGTGAAATTACTGGAGGGCATTATTTTATTTATAATTATTCTGGGTTTATGTTATAAGCATTATTGTTATGATCATTTAAACTGTTAAACTTTATTTTTCTCATCCAGAAACAAGTTGAAAGTAGAGAGAGTGTGAATCATGTGGATCAAAGACTATCCATCAGCGTGTCACACACCATGTGGCATTGTGTTTTGCTAAGTCAAAGTCATGCTCCAAGTTTCAAAACTTCAAACAACTGAAATACCACAACATTCATAAAACAGAACTGAGCTACTGGGAGTAAGAAAAAAAATACAAAAAAGGTAACAGACCTCAACAGCAGATAGTAAAATTAACATTTCAACAGTTCTTGCCTTTCATCTCAGTCTCCATAGTACATTTTTTCTGGAAAAGCTACCATTTAGGTTTAGAAAGATGCAGAATTACATAAAACATCTGGAATATGGGACAAGGAATATTGGCTTATTATCCCTGGTGGACCCTCCCTATGAAAAATTTAATAGGTCTGTTTTGGTAGTTTTAATCTCCAGAGCACCCCAAGCTATGTTATGGAAACATCATCTTGGTAATTTATATTAGAAAGAACACCTGGTGATGAAAGCAAATATACCCTCTTTAAAATTGTGAGTGATTTTTCTTTAATCCTCAAACTTTTCATCTTCTTAAATATATAATTTTTAACAGCTTGACTAAAAATTAGTTTTTGTATCTTTGAGACTGATCACATTGTAACCATTGTGAACTTACACTATTTTATTAGAGAGCTACATTTCTTCATTCCTGTCTTCAGAGAACAAGTCATTTTGTCTTTACTTTGACATTGGCCTTTTACAGATTACAGAGGAAGCTCTGTTGAATCTTATATGAATATCACAAAATCACTTAAAATGTTGTCCGTTTATTACTGCACGACTTCGAACATTAAAGGAAAAAAGAACCGTTAAATAGATTTCTACTATTCTTATTCCTATCTCTAATTCTAAAGGTAGACCTAGCTATAAATAATAACAAATACATAAATTTTGTCACAATTTATTCTAGTGTCAATTTCAAGTGACAGCATACAGCATACATAAATTATATGAATTCTGGTCTGTAATTGCTTTCTTGGTATGTATTATGTTTAGTATATAATTTCAAAATAACTAGTAAAAATCTATACATGAAAGCAGAGACATTATTTTCCATTAAAATCATTAACTGGATTCCTCTGAATATAAATGCAGTTGAAATGCTATGTAACTAAAAGGAATTTAGCATACACCTTTCTATTGTCACACTGCCTTATGGTTTATTAAAAAAACACGTTTTTAACTGTTGCTCATTTACTATTTTATCGATAAATGAGAAATTAATGAAAGTACCAATCAATCTATAAAACAAGTTACTAATAGAAATACATTCTATACTTTCCAGCTACAATTAGGTTTCCATTTATCAAATTTCTGAGGAAACAACACATGTACAAATTAATCTTTTTATCATTTAACATGCCTCATTTAAAATACATCCTAATACACATTTTGCATTTTCTAACAAAAAAAGCCCATAATATTATAATCTGTAGCCTATAAAGATTTTCAGAAACATTTTTTTATCAATTTGACACTGATACGCCTCCATTTCTAATATCCCAACCCTGCAACATTTTAAATGCAATTAAAAGTGGTTATGAAAGAGTGTGGACTTCCTTGTGAAGTAGGAAATCACTCTTGTGATTAACATGCAAACGAGCTCATGCTGGCAGAATAGATTGGGGTTTTAAAACCCCAATTACTTTTGTATGATTATCTATTTACCCGTACACAGACTATTTTCATTTTTCATCTAATACAAAGTCATCCTGCTTACATTTTTAGTACAGCAATTAATATTTACAATAATTATGACATCAAGCATCATTGAGAGTACACCAAGTGAATCATTTACCATGTTTTTTAATATATATGTTATTAAAATAACATCTATGGTAATATATTGCAGAGGATGGAGATATATTATTGGCCTTTATACATAATCCAGCCTAATACAACATTCTATTGGCTTTAAATTTAGTTAAGGGGCATATTATTTTTAGTATCTGAGTAAGTCAACTGCTGTTCATTCAGATTACAGATTCCAAAACTCTCAAGTCTGTAACTGCTTTGTATAAAAAGTAAGGTTTGTTTAAACTTTCACAGTAAAAATAACAATAAAATTACTTCCTCCAGTTTTTCTTTTTTTTTTCCCCCAGTAATAACAGACAATTCTTAACTTTCACTAACACACTTTGATTCATACCTGCTACAGAGTGCACATATACACATTTTTTCCAGACTTCTAAAGAAAATTATAATGCATTAATGACAGGAACTATGGTAATGGAAAAAGGTCACCCTCTTTTGAACACCTTCTGTTTTAAACCATTATATATAAAGACATTTGAGAAAGCAAAGAATTAAAAGGCAGCCTTTGTGCAACCCATTACTGAAATATTATAGAATAATCTATATCAAATGTAGCAGAATAGCAGATTCTTTTGGATCTAAATTTACTGCAGCCATAGAAATGCTTTTATGCTTATTATGTATCTGCATGTTGATTCAATTATTAAAAGAACACCTGACAGCAGACTTACTTAATTGAATTAATTAAACTGGATGAATAATCACAGAATTACTATTGTATAAAATTTGTCCTGAAAAGTAACACTGGCATTTTGAAATTGCAAGTAATTTGAATGGTGAAATACACTCAGCAGAGAAGTCTTCACTTACTGTATTCTGAAATTCTTCTCCTCATACACGAACAAATGGGACATAAAAATGAATAGCCAGTTGTGAGTAATGAATGCTTTTTCTTGTACATTGTAATTTATTACGTGAGCCCAGCTATGTCACTGGATCTTTTAAAAACTTTGCAAAAACATTCAAAATAACAGTAATGGTTTTTATCTCTTGCTCTAAAATAGTACAATAGAGTGGACTATCAGACACTGAGAGAGAGAGGTAGTGTAACACTGAAACACGTGTGTAAAAACGGTGCTTTCAACCAGGATGTGAATGGGTCCAATCAAAATCAAGGAAATAGTGTTTACTGACTAAAGCAAGCAAATTCAAGATGTTGAATGAATTTTAAAACATCTTAATAGATCAGCACAGCGAGCTTCTACCACTGATTTTAGCAACAGGAGCAATTTTCTTTAGTGATTAAATGTTATGACATACTATATATAATATATTCCTTTTAAGGTCTTCCAAAACCATTTTTTGTTATTAAGTCTACTGATGAAGTTCAGAAGAATTTATTATGCCCTCTTCTACTTAGTTACATTTGCTAATTCACTAGATAGAAGTGAAATTTTACATGACAGATTTTTTTTAACCAGCATTTTCTGTTGCCCATGCTTTCACACCAAAAAAGACACAGAAGAGCCTCGCGCTGCTCAGAACAGAAGTTTATACTGGCAGAGGACATTCCTGGAGTGCAAGCACCCAACCTGGCATATATCCAAGCCCCGGCTATTAGCTCTGCATCGCCAATGGGCTATTTTTCTTACTTCCTCTTGCAGGATTTTTGTTTTTGCAGTGATCGCCGTAATAGTAAAATGTATAAAATAGTCTTATTTTTATATGAGAGAATGTTGGGACTGGATACTTACCTTACTCTAAAATAAACTGCAGCATGGTAGAATCATACCCACTATCTTTTTTTTTTAAATCAGCAATGTGTGTTCTCTTGCTAAAAATGAATATTGATGATTCTACAAATAGAAAATATTAATTTAGAAGTGATTATTAATTTATATTGCTAAAAAGAACATGAACGGGCATTCAGTCAGAATATCTAAAAATGAAATAATACAACATCTAACATCTATATACTATAAATCACTGATTTTTTTTACATTCATATTTTCCCTCATATTCCTACTTGAATATAATTCATTTTACAAATATGTCTGATCCTGCCTCTGACCTTACTACACTTTAAGCTCTTTTCTGCTCATGGAAAGCTAATTTGCATTTTTTAAAAATGTGTCTGTATTAACGATCTAATTTACCACAAAAAGGCTTTATATTAAATACAAAAAGGACAGCCATTAGCTTTCTTTCCACAATAAAATCAAAACAAAAAATAAAACATCTCATTTACACAACAATTAACAGGTTTTTTTCTAACACAATGCTAAATGAATCTGTACAGTTCAGCATTCATAAACATTATATACCGTGCAAAAATCTTGCTCTACAATCAAAATAAGGAATATTATAAATATGCAAAGTTTTACAAAACACTTTTCTGAGAAATCTATACATCCATTTTAATACCTATATTAATAACCACAGTGGTTAGATTTTTCTTTTACATAAATTATACAAAGTACATTGGCATTACATACCATTTTAATACCAGTTTATTATAGCTTTATTTCATAATATTGGAGGTGGAAATGGAAACAGTGCCATCATGTGATACTTTTCAGGCTACTTCACTTCTTTTTATTTCCAAGGAGTGAGTCTGTTGATGCTATACAAATAAGAGTTCCTAGAAAAGCGCGCAATGTCAGTGTAATTTATTATATGCCATGTTGTAACTAGACCATTTTAGGTATTTTTATGCATCAACTATTGAAAACACCTTCTAAATCTGCAAAGGTAAACATGCATATGATCAGTACAAATGCTACCTAGGCGTTTTTATTAAGAGTTCACGAATTATCCGACAGTCTCGTGAAATTCCTTTCAGTTTACAGTCAAGATACTAATCCAAACAGCTTCATTTTTACAAAAGAGCACAGAAATTAAATTCACTGGTTTTAATTAGTACTGGGCAGGCTACTTGGAAAAAAACCTAATACATGAAATCATCACAGGCGTACAATATCAAAGCCAAATCCAACTCATATTATATTTACTGTACAAGATAGTTTTAATGAAATCAGACACACGGTCATTTTTCCTTTTGTATTCATTTCATACTGAAATAAAGGCATTTTTCTTCCCAGTGGTCACAATAAACTAGAAAATCCAGACTTGATGCTAAAGACACATATTTCCACTTATCCCTTCCCTTTTCCAGAGATCAAGACAAACATTTGACAACTGCTTGGAATCTCGAAATGCAAGTAATCTATTAAATCTGAAATCCCACTTTACTGCACAACTCACAGCTGCCAAATCTCAAACTACTCTACACTAGTGAGTTTTTTAAAGATACGTCTTTATACAAAATTAAACCCTTACAGTGAACTCACTGATGCACCGGTGAAAGTTGATGAAAAAGCCACTGGAATTGCAACTTTTAAAAGCAAGCACAGATGCTAGATATTGCTATGGAGTTTCAGAATTTATAGAATATGAATAATGACTGAATTCTCCAAGATTAAAAATTCTCATACAATTTAACTGACTGTTGTTCCGCAGGAAAACTCTCACTATTATGTGCTTATCGGTAAGCATACATATGGGCACAGGCAGCCATTTAAAAATATTTTGATTTCTTTATGTAGGACTCAGAAATTTACAATATACACATGCAAACCACACACACAAGTTATGCTCAAGTATGTTTTGAGTCTGAAACAAACACAAGGGGATTTTACAGAACTCAGCGTATTTCACATATCCAGAAATCCATTTATGGGCCAGCATTTCAGCTGGTGAAGGTATCTGCTTTTGCTGAAAGGTAACCAAATGAACCTCTCCACCCTTGAGAACCTTCCGAAAGCAGGATTCAAAACCGGACACATTAAATAAAAGAAAAATACTCAGTAAGAAAAGAACAGGGAGAAATAATGTTACGTTCTTACTTAAATTTATTGTGTACTACTTACAGATAACATTTGATAAATTGCTCCAACTAAAGCGAATTGCATTTAGCAGGTTGGGAGGCAGGCCAGTACACAATATGCACACTGCATAAATACTGATTTGTACGTCTAGTATAGGGAAGGTGCATTTTTATGTTTGCAATCCAGCAAGCAAGTTTTTGAGGAACAAACTAAAAAGAAAAAGCGAGAGTGCTATCGTTACTTATTCTCCAAAAGCTCAGTGTTTTCACTAGTGCCAGCAGCCACCACTCTGGTGCCCTACTTGCCATGTCTACCTTGACAAGCTCGTAGAAACTAATTTGACTGGAATTTTACCAGCACAAGTTATACACGTAACTCTTCGCATGGTAAAGACAATCTGTAGCAAGTGACTTAATGCCTAATATAGGGCTTTTAAAAGCTCTTTTGTTCTTGTTGGCAATTATCCCTGAGGGTGACAAATATTTCTCTTTTTCTATGATTGGGCTTTAGACTTGGTCCCCCCCCAAGGGTGGAGCAATCAGTAACAACTTCCTGACATCATGAGACACAGAGAACCCACAGCAGGCCTTACTACATAGTTTTATTATATTGTTTATGAACTAGATGATGAGTATTAATATGACCTTACAAAATACTGTCAGGATACTCACAAGCTGTCCAGAAACAAGAGTATAAATCAGATAAAATCATAACACTCTAACTACAATAAGCACTAAGCAAAGGGAATCGTTAACGTGGTGGGGAACTTACTGGTTGATGAACCAAGACATCTGAGAAACCTGGAGAAGGGAGCCAAAACTGCTCATTTTCAGATCACCCCTTCAGCAGCTAGCAGAAGAGGAATTTGGATGTTCTTGGTGTTGCATTATTTCCTGTGGTGCCCAGAACAGGTGCTCATATAAGACTGAGATAAACTATGCTGCAGACTAGTACTTTGAAAGTAAGGGGAGGAGAATGTTCTACATAAACATTTGCAAGGGCATTTTTACAATTTTGAGCCATACGAAAGGCTGCATTACCCTACAGGTGGAAAGACAAAATTCCATTTCTTATCTGTATTCTTATTTCTCTGTCTTAGAAATTCAGTGTTCTAGATATAAGTCGAAACAGCAGAACGAACAACAAATATTTGATGGGGATACTCAAATATCTCACATTCCTAACTGAGAAGATACAAAATTAGAGACAGTATTGCTAACTGAAATGAAAGAATGCAAACATTTGTATGTATGAACCCACAAATACTCATAAGGCATCTCATCGCACTAAAAAAATAACTTCATCTTAGCTTATTCTGATTTGGAGGTAGCCGGAGGAAAACTCCAAGTTAAACTGAAATTATACTAGCCATATTACAGGACATCTGATTTTTTCCCTCATCCAATCTGCAATTGGATATTTCTAATGATACGGATTTCAATTTTGTAATATACTGACACCAACATAAAGGATACTTTATTCCAAAACTGTAAAAAGAGAGAAAAATAATTTTTAATTTTTTAATTTGCTGAGACCTTTAGAAAAATGTGTTGGCTTCGAGTCAGATGTCTAACTTGTAGATGGCTAACCCAGAAGACTAACATTTATCTAATAGTATAGTACCCACCTATTTGAAAAAGTCATAAAATCTGAAAGTAGATTCCCAAATTTCTAATTTAATTGCCCCAACAAGAATCATTGGACTCAGATCAAAATTAACTGGGACAAAAATATCATAGAATCATAGAATCACAGAATCATTAAGGTTGGAAGAGACCTCAAGGATCATCCAGTCCAACCGTCCCCCCATCACCTATTACATGTAGAACTTCTCAAGGAAGTTATTAGATACTCTCTATAGTTTTGAAAATCTGAGAAAGCACAGTTTTGACCAGGTTCTGTGTACACAGTTACATGGTCACCTTAATTTGAGAAGAGACTGAAAACAGACAGACTTCCCCATACTTATCAAGGCACGCTTGAACAACAAACAACTTTAGCTAGTGTGTAAGGCTTTCTCAAATAGAAATATTTTTAGTCACGTTAACTTTCCAACCCAAACAAAACGTCAGATGAAATAAGATATACTGTCAGAAAAGAAAAAAAGCCATAGGTGGTGTGTTTTAAAAACAGGTTCACTGATAGCTGCAGCACCATATTCCATCACCTCAGAGCCACAGGTTGCCTTGTAAAGAGAGTTACATTGTAAGGCGATAATGGCTGCCATCATTCACTGACATGGTTAGAAACTAGGAGTTTACTCAGCACTTGTCACTCAAGTTAAATGGAAGGAACAGTTAAATGTTCTTTTGTGTAGGGACAGCTGAAACAAGGCCCTGAGTGGGAGCTGCATGCATATGCCCATGGAGATCTCTAGTTACAGGTTACAAAGCAATGTATATCCGCATGTATGAGACACAGGAATGCTTCACTTAACAATGAAGCTCAAAACCATGCATGCCATCAGTCTTCCTGAAACACTCTTTTACAGGGAACTCTGAAGTTTTGTGGAGGAAATAAATGTTACTTTAGTAGAGACTCTACTGAGGTACCTGAATGAATTCTTATTAAGAAGCCAAGTAGAAAGTTGCTTGAACTGTTAATCAGAAAATATCAAATGAGTGCCATTATCAGAGTCAGTGTAACTGAAAATATTTTTATATTTAATAAGAGTATTCACAATCAAAAGGCAGAGATGGTCAACATACGGCTAAATATGACTGGACATATTTTTCTATCTGTGGACTGACAGACAAAAGGAAAATCCCTAGAGGATGAACTCCTGCAAGCTTTAAGACAGCTTTAGTATAGAGTTTGATGTGTGCAAAAGACACAGGAGGTCAAGTAATCCCCTTATGGTTCGAGAATATATAGTAAAAATTCTATTTGCTTGTAAAGTCTCTTTATTTCACTGGTCTCTCAGATAAAGTATTATGATTAACTGACACATGGCCTTTAGTAGGACACACTGGTTTCTGGAATGGTACCTACTACTGGAAATCTGCTAGAAGAAAAAAGACTGAAATAAGGCAAAAGATCTGAAACAAAAAGGAAAAAAAAAAGGCTAAATCCCTAAGTCACTCATTTTAGGGTGGAACATTCCTTCCACTCTTACTTTAAGACTTTCTTCCTACCGAACTTATCTATGCTCTGCAAAAGCTACCTCTCTGTTGAATGGATTCCTACTGCCAACCTTTCTTCTATTTGGACTCCTGTTTTACAGGATGAGGGAAAACACTTCCGTTTTTCAATTCCTTTATGTTACCTGCAGGGTTTCTGAAGGGCTCCTAATAATAATTCATTGGAAAGAACACACAATAGTATGTTCTATCTCTAAAGAAGCCTCTGATGCTGGTCCCCATACTAAGGCCCTCGTTGCCACCTGAGGCAAGACTCCTAGGAAATTACTACAACTCTCAGAAGCAACCAGAAGCTCAGGATAAGTTTAAGTTGTCTTCTGTTGTAATTTCTTTAAAGTAGGAAAAACCACAACGAATGCAGTTTCTCTGAAAAGAAACCAAGTGTTTTCAGCTGCAACACAGGAACAAGACAAACACAACATCAAGCAGTTTCTGGATGTTATTTTCAAAGTCATTTAAGAGAAATAAATCAGGCTGGCAAACATGGACGTTCTGAAAGACCAATGAAACCAGAAATTGTATCTCTTCAGCCTGTGAACATACAAGTAGAATCAGGTTTTAAGACAGGAAAACCAGCACTGGCTCAAGATTACACAGGTGACATTTTTCACTGTGGATCAACACTAAATCAATTGCCAGTCTTAAGAGGAACATACTTGGATTTTGGCTGTTCACAGTATTTCAGATGAGCCATAAAACAGAATTCCTCAACACTTGTGCTTACAGATCACATTGCACTTCACAGCTGTTGTGTTTTACCCCAGCAGAGGGTGCATTTAAGCAGGTGGAAAAAAGCAATTTTCTTTTACACATAGCTTGAAGTGCTTAAGGGTCTTTTTGAATGACATGTGACACATACATATATTATATTTTTAAAATATTAAATAATTCGTAACAAATAATTATTATGTCTACCTGCAATGTTTGTCTTTTTTTTGTAGTTCCTCATGTGTCACAATGAACAACAGCATAACGCTGTAACTAGTTGGATGAAACAGTGAAGTCTAAGTAGACCTAAATTTCACAACATCATGATAATATGAGGTCAGTAAATCTGTGTAATGCAACTGCTATTATGATTACTTTTTAAAAGGAAATTTTTGTTTAATCTTCTACATTAAAAGAACGCTGATGTTGCAAAAGCAAAGCATTTAAAAAACAGAACATGCCTGAAGTAAAGCTGTTCATATGGCATTATTTCAACCTCCTCTGCATGACCTTTCCTCCATTCTTTGTTACTATCTGGCAAATTATTTGTTTCCCCAGGCTCTACATTTCATCACTGCATCCGATAGACTAAATTTTGAAGAGAACTGGGGTTTTTTTAGAATACTTTTATGTAGTGGTACTTAGCCCAGAGACTGTTGTCTCTGTCCTGTGCTCCTTCCGTTGCTGACATTGGAAGGGATGTGGCCAAGGTATGCACGCTTCGGGATCTTGAGGAACTTTTTAGGGAAGCAGAATGCCCTTCCAAGGAGATGGATTTCTGCCACAAATAATTTTTCATCAAGCTCCGTAAAATTAAAACGGGTGAACAATTCGCCATTCGATACAAATGCTCCCTTCCTACATTGTCATACACATCTACTGTTACAGTACATGAAAATAAATGCAAAGCTACCTCAAATGTTCGTGCATATTCTCTGCTGCACGTACGGTTCTCCTGTGAAGTCTCGTAAAGTAACCTACTTGCACAAAAGTTTTAGTCCTCTGGCCAATATAAGCCAAAATTCCGAAAACAATAGTCCTGAATTATCTTCCTACTAATTTTTCTTTCTCTTTAGTGAAAAAAAAAATAATCACCTTTTAGTGATTTAATGTCAGAGTGAAAAAAGACAACAGTCATTCCTTCTAAAACACAAACTAAATTGTATTTGAAGGATTCTTAGCAAATTGTATGGGATTAATCCCATGGAGCAATTTTCAAATAAAACTCTTAAATAACACATGACTGGAACTGCAGTTAGACATTAAATGAATAAACAAATAAATTGTTATGGGTGGAAGCAAAACAACGACGAAAGCAGGCAATTTTGTGAGCAACAGAACTTTGAATTAACAGTATGGACATGCTTAATGCTGCAGCCTTTTTCCTCAGCAGATGCACTGTTTTGCGCGTCTCTGTTACATAGTCCATCTGTTTTCATGGATATTAGTATCTCTGAGGACTCTACTTCTCCATCAAATTTGAAGTTGGTCAACAGGTTCAAGACTTATTGTGGAGGACAGACAGACAGATAGTATGATTGTATCAACTTACAAAACTTCTGTTTCCTTACAAAAGTATGATAAAAATAGCAAAACTAAGCTATGGTAGCCTAGGAGAATGACAATTCCACAGCAGGGCACTTTCTGCAGGGAAGACCAAGCCAGAAGAACACAGGAATTCAGTGTTCATGTCTAGCAGAAAGAATTCTCAAGCTGATAAACTGCCATAACACAATAAAAGAAGGAAAGAGAGCAGATAAAAATACACCCAGTACTACTTAAACTATTAAAAATAACACAAAACAGAGTATTTTAAATAGCATGCTTAAAGGAAAAGGAAATAACTTATTTTACTACATCATAAATACCAGTTGCTAGCAACTTTTGGTTAGTTCTCTAAGAAAATCTCAAATAGCTCTTAACATTAAAAATGCTTGCTTCCTTGATTTCAAACTATAGCCTAGTACTGGTTCAACAGCAGAACACGAAAGACCAAATTAAATAACTGTAATACTTCAAATGGAGCTTTATCAAGGACTGACATACCACAGTACTCCGATTGTTATGAGCATGTGGTCACCAGCTCAGGTGCAGTAACTCCCCTTTTACTAATTCAGTCACGCTTTGAATACTACAGTGGACCTATCTCACCTTTTATTTATTCATCAGAAGAAAAGCTGCTTGTAAAGAATCACATGGTTTTGTCACAGAACAATTAATATAATAAATATGATATGATGATATGATATGATATAATATGATATTATAATCTTCATTTAATTTAATTTCATTCATTGTGTTATTTGGTACGAAATCAAGCTTAGGTCACAGAAGATCGCAAATATCTTATATAGAATGCCAAAAGTATCCTAAGCACCAGGCTTACAAGGGAGACCAGAAATCATTCATTCATTGAATCTTGTTCCACATACAGGCAGACTCATGACGTAATATAGCACATTCAACACATTCACAATCATGGAGTGGTTTTTTCCCCCTCAAGTGAGTACCTCTGGTAAACAAGTAGCAGAAGCTACACCTGCCTTTGGTGCACTTACTTTACTGATGACTGCTGAGGAACTCATTCATTCACACTGTACTAATGTTGTCTATATGCTAGTTACATATGCCAACTTTCACTTTTATGTAATAGACACAAAATTCATATCCACCTTATTTGGTTAATGAATGAGTTTCTCTAAATATAAAGTTACAGATACAGGAATTTTCAGTCTTCAACGGCATCACAAAGGAGATGTACAGCTTTGCCAATTTAAGTCTAAAGCAACTGAACACAAATCATGGTTTACACTTAACTAGTAAGAATGGTTTTATATCCAAAATACTGTAGAATTAAATTGTATAAGAGCCACAGCATCATTATAAAACCTAGGAAATACAACAATAACACAAGAAATGGTGAAACCATGAATTGAATTTCACAGTTGCTACACATGTGCAAGTAAGTAAGCACTGTTTTCACAAAAGATTTTTCAACAGGACATCAGGGAAAAAAGGGAGGTGGCAAAAAAACAGCTAAAGAAATCTTTAACGTTCAATTTAAACAATTTAATAGTAAAGATTTTTTTTTTAAATGCTCAGTTACGGATACAAATGTGGAATGAGACCACATTCATCGAACAGTCCACTTAAAAGTAACAATGTTGCAACCCAGTGAAGAATCAGCCATCAATCAGAAACTGTAAATTTAATTAGACATAAAATAATCAGCACTGTAATGTGACCTGCACCTATGCATGCATTTCATATGCCACAGTATGACAGTGCTGCAAGAGGGAAAATCTTCCTTCCATTTTTCCTGGTACCATCTTGAGAACTTAAAATTGAGGTCTCCAGAGACAAAATCAAAATAACAAGGAAGAAAAAATGTAGAGATAAACGTAGAGATAAATATGAAACACGTGCCTCAGGCAGACATGAATTCAAGACATGGGTATACATGTTTGAAGACAAAAGAAATAAAACATGAATGCTGAATTATGGGACTACA
The DNA here is from genome assembly GCA_013399095.1 of Psophia crepitans. Lineage (NCBI taxonomy): Eukaryota > Metazoa > Chordata > Aves > Gruiformes > Psophiidae > Psophia > Psophia crepitans. The sequence continues at coordinate 544,920 of VWZZ01005602.1, forward strand.
TTTCCACCTTGATGTCCTACTGACTACGCAAAGTAGGCAAGCTTTGCTTTCAAGCATTATGAACCTCCTAAGGAGCTCCTCAGTGGTGTTACAGCCCACTAATTCATACTTGCCTTGCATTTGTTCTAACTGGATGTTATTAATATGAGTAATACGTAATAAGCCCACAGAAGAATACTAATCTTTTGTGATATCACTGCATACTGCTCTAGAACTCTTACACTTTAATTCTTTTTTTTTTTTAAATATATATTTAAAGTTGTAACATCTATGCAGCTCTTGCCTTCCTGGCCATAGCTGACTTTGTTCCAACAGGGAATCATCTTAAATGAAGAAAATGGAAAGGAATGAAGGTAGTTGAACAATCAACATCACTAACAATGTCATTGGACATAGAGTTCAGCATAGATTTTACTCGAGGTCTTCACAAAACTTTACAAGATGTCTTCCTTATTTAATTCACAACTGACAGAAGACAAGTATTACACACTTAATTTGCCACAACTCTTCCAACTTTGCATCTTTCCTCCTTCCACTCTGACACCATTAAACAAGTTCCATCCTGCCTTTTCTGGATACTAAACCTTTCTTGTACTGTGTCACTGTCCTGAACAACATCTTTTCCGCTAGAGGGCTAATAGTTATTCCCCTTTCTCTGCTATATACACATGCGAGTCTTTTCGTACTTCAGAATTATTCATTCCCATGTACATCTTACTTTCACTGCTTTTTTACCTCAGTTCTTTGAAGTCAGAATTAACACAGAAAGATGGAGACAGTTGGGAGAACACATCTGATGACTCAGCATGGCTTCCTAGCACCTTAAAATAAAATTTTTAACTTTTAATGGTCAATAGTTATGACTTATCCCATTTATCACCACTGGAATTATTTCACATGGTAATAGCTTCTTACAAAGTCCAAAAACTTTTGTCCATTTTCCTCAGAACCACAGAATCATTCAGGTTGGAAAAAAAACTTTAAGATCACCAAGTACAGCCATTAACCTAACACAGCCAAGTCCACCACTAAACCATGTCCCTAACCGCCACATCTACACATCTTTTAAATACCTTCATGGATGGTGACTCAACCACTTCCCTAGGCAGCCTGTTACAATGCTTGACAACCCTTTCAGTGAAGAAATTGTTTCTAATATCCGATCTTAAACCTGCCCTGGCACAACTTGAGGCCATTTCCTCTTGTCCTATAGTTTGTTACTTGGGAGAGGACACCAACACCCACCTGGCTACAACGTCCTTTCAGGTAGTTGTAGAGAGTGATAAGGTCTCCCCTCAGCCTCCTTTTCTCCAGGCTAAACAAACCCAGTTCCCTCACCTGCTCTTCACAACACTTGTGCCCTACACCCTTCACCAGCTTCGTTGCTCTTCTTTGGATACGCTGCAGCATCCGAATGTCTTTCTTGTACAAAACTGAACACGGTATTCCAGGTGCAGCCTCATCAGAGGCCATTACAACACCATTTTACCTACTTCTTAATCAAAACCAACATAACATGTAATCATTTACATTTAATATTGATGATTCAGTCCATCCTAGAAATCCTGTCATTAATCTGGCTGATTAACAGTAGAAAAAGTAGTGAAAAATCGGAATGGCAATAAAATGTAAACATTCTCATATCAATTTAAAAAAATTAAATTCAGTTAAAATAAGTTATGAAATGTCAAACAGTAGACCAGCTGTGTCTGTTCTACATGCACTTCTCTAGCACTTCTATTAAGGCAGAAAGTGAGATACAAGAGACTTCCTCAAAGTTTCATGATAGATCCTGGACAGGAGGAGAGCTACTTTAAGCTCAAGCTAGTTTTTCTTGTTCCTTAAAAGACCTAGACTGAAGTTTAGGTACACTGCTGCCACTGTTGTGACTACATTTTCCACATACTTACTGGATCTAGCCTGAAACTAGCCAGCCCAAGTGCTCTGACCCATGTAGCCATAGCTCTGATGAACTCAGCTCAGGCAGCAAAACCTGTCTGAGAACCGGAATAAATACGGAATTACTTAATTGTCTCTATACCTCCAGTCCCACAGACACAGACACACTCTGCAGGAATCCCAGATCACTACAAAGGGGAGAGTGACTGCTGCTGAATGACACCCCTGAGTGCCCTTGCAATACCTCCAATATTGAGTGTAAAGCACAGAGTCAGAAGAAAAGCAGAAAACAACTTTGCCTTTATACTGAAACCAGCAAATTTAAAGATGAACAAAAAACCAGACCCTGATATGACTGTATCATATACTAAAATCCAATAAAAAGGTAATACTTTTGGAAAAGCATTTTTAGTATTTGGCATTATTATTTTAGTTACTTTTTAATATATATTCACAGACCTACACAACTCTTATTTAAATAACTATTTCATTTACAAGAACGTGTCTCCAAGATCTGGCTGTTTACAGTATCTTATCCATTTTATGTGTTTACAAATAACAATTATCAACATTCAGGGACAGAAATACTTGCTCCAGGACAGAAAAAATAAACTTTTTACACCAAATGATTACAACAGATTGGCAGAGATAACTCTTCAACTGAGAGGGACACTGTACCTCACAGTGGTGCTTAAAATACCAATTACAAGCACTGATTTAGCATTACATTTTAAAACAAAAATATTCTGTAAACTCCCGCACACACTTTCAAAGTGATGGGATGGGAACTGAGAATTGGTGCGTAGCCCCGGGTTGGGAAGCTCATAAGATTAGTGTATCAAATTCAAGTAACGGGAAATTCCAGATGGCAATTCTTGCTTAAATGGATCAGAAAATTTGTAATCTCAGTATTTCCATAACTTTTCCATCATGTACAGTTTACTTTAATTGCCAGATTTTTTCTGCTTTGTTTGTTTGTTTCATTTGGCTGAAGAAAAATGTTATAGGGTAAAAAAGGGAGAATGTATTTAAAAAAAAAAATTAATATCTTGTGGATTTTTATCTAATTGTTCAATGATTGAGAAAACATAATACCACAAATCACTTCAAAAAACCTGTGTTTCCCAGTGGATGGGTTCCGCATTCCATAGATGAGAATCCAAAAGGAGCAGCCATGGCAAAAGGATTTTCATAACACGACAGTCCCTTCTGCTTTCTCTCGCAGCTGGACAAGCAGTGTAATAATAAAAGCTGTTGATCTTTAGGGGGTTTCTGTACACACAAAAAATAGTTCAAAGTTGACTCATAGCACTGCAGTCCCCTTTTCTGGGTTAAGATATACAGTATACCAGTACCTGTAGAGGCTGTCGCTGATAATACAAGACAGACAACATTTTTCTTAAGAAGTGCTCCCGGGCTATTCAGGTAATCACAATAAATATAAAAGGAGATAACAAACCAGGTCTCCAGTAATATCTCTGGTATGAAATGAAGGAAGGATGCCAAATTTCAGAGATATTGCTTAAGGTTTTCTGCAAAATCAGGATATGTCTTCAGGACATACAAGTATAGCAAATCGTGAGTTAATCCAGTTGTACAGACACCCACAGAACATGGTAACATGCGTTTCAGAAGGTAAGTGCACTCATTGTCACAGATGGATTTACAAATCCTTAGTAAGGATTGTCCTATAGCTACTACACCTTACTGCTCTCCAAACCAGTGAGACGAAAGCTGCCTCTAGCAGGTGTATGCATACTATGACTGTTCTCCCAAGTGCAAAACAATTTAGGGCAGACAACATTGCATAGGCCATATGGTCATATTTCCATGATCGTAATGTCCAGCGCAGAGCTTCCAGGTTTGTTTTCTGCTGTGGTTTTCTCATGTATTCCTTATTGAGTCTTTTAGTTCGTAACAGGACCTAAGGAAATATTACAAATCACACCACTCTTGTCCCTAGGAAAAGTCTAGGAGAGCTTTTGAGTTCCAGTATCTAGAAGGGGACAGGACAGACCCAGAGCACAAGTGTCTCTGCCTTTTGCTCCTGCCTTTGCTTCCCTGTCACTAAGGGATGGTAGGACAAAGGTAGCGGTGCTTTAGGAACCTTGTAAGCTCCTGTGTCTCACTGCAGAACCTTTCTGAAAAGAGCTCACTTCCCCTACTCATAGCCAGGCAATCTCTTCATAAAAGTACTGTGTAAACGTGCCCTGGTGGCCAGGAAGGCCAATGGCATCCTGGGGTGCATTAGAAGGGCTGTGGTCAGTTAGGTCGAGGGAGGTCCTCCTCCCCCTCTATTCTGCATTGGTGAGGCTGCATCTGGAGTATTGCGTCCAGTTCTGGGCTCCCCAGCTCAAAGACAGGGAACTGCTAGAGAGAGTCCAGCGCAGAGCCACTAAGATGATCAAGGGAGTGGAACATCTCCCTTATGAGGAAAGGCTGAGGGAGCTGGGTCTCTTTAGCTTGGAGAAGAGGAGGCTGAGGGGTGACCTCATCAATGTTTATAAATATGTTAAGGGTGAGTGTCAGGAAGATGGAGCCAGGCTCTTCTCTGTATCATTACGCGATAGGACAAGGGGCAACGGGTCCAAGCTGGAGCATAGGAGGTTCCGGGTTAATGTAAGGAAAAACCTTTTCACCGTGAGGGTGACAGAGCACTGGAACAGGCTGCCCAGAGAGGTTGTGGAGTCTCCTCCTCTGGAGACATTCAAAACCCGACTGGACATGTTCCTGAGTGATGTGCTCTAGGTGGCCCTGCCTTGGCAGGGGGGGTTGGACTAGATGACCTTTCGAGGTCCCTTCCAACCTCTAAGATTCTGTGATTCTGTGATTCTGTGACTGCTGCCACAGTTTAACAGAACAGAACAATTTCAGTTGGAAGGGACCTACAACAATCATCTAGTCCAACTGGCTAGACAATTCAGGGCTGACCAAAAGTAACAAACCCTTTACCCTAACATCTACAACACCTACAAAATGATGACAGAGGTGATGCCAAAATTAAATGGTTCTATTATTTTTCATCCAAAATGGACTTCACCCTTCAGATATACATTACATTGAACTATTTACTGCTAAGCAGTAAACGTACAGGGGAATAAATGCAAATGCCAACAACTGAATACTGCTCTAACTTTAGAACGTCTCGGAAGAGATAAGTATTGGTATATACAGACGAAAGATGCTAAGTATATATCACAATTCAGGCAAAGATCTATTTGCAGTATAAATTAAACGTACATATATCTAGAATGAGTCCTGATGGCTCAAACTTTGTCAAGTCAAACCATAGATGAATGTTATCATCAGAACAACTGATACTTCTACAGAACTTCAACATTAATCATTCTAATCATGCTTAAGTGTCCCCATTGACAAAAAGGCCTTTGGATGTTCAACTTCAGCAGAAAAAACCTGTAGATTTCCTGCATTTCTTTTTAAGTTCTAGCCCCTTACTGAGAAGGTTTGAATAGGCAGTATTTGCATCATTAGCAGAGGGGAAACTACTAAATAAGTATTTTTCCTGAAAAAACCTCAAGGAAGTGGTAAAGCAAGAGTGGCAGCAGGGGTGATTCATAAAATAAGTAAAAATAAGAACATGGTCTATTTCCCAGCTATCTTAATTATTAATGAAATTGATTTTATTTGATTTGCTAATATTGTGAAAAAAGCTACGAGTACAAAGAAAGGAATGAAATCTCAGAAACACTTCCAGTACTTCACACAACTTCATCTGACCTTGAACAATGCTGGTGCAAAGAGCCCAGACAAATTAGATTTTACATTTACAAGAATTCCACACAGTGAACATCTAAGAGTGTGAAAGCCTCCTGACAATTTTTCCAGGTTGTTCTCAAAAACAGGGAAGAATTTCCTTGCTGAAACATCAATCGGCTCCCAATGGGAGTTACTTTGGGTAGGCCTGAGGAATAAGAACCTTCAGAATTATGGCCTTTCCGTCACAGTACAGCAGCTCAAGAAAAAGGACAAGAGCAAGGGATTAAGGAAGCTTAGATATTGTTCACAATTCAAATTAATCTTTGAGTAGATGATGGGTTATAAGTGACAGATGAATAAGGAAGTAGAATTTTCAAGTAAACGTTGCTCTGTCCCACAGCCAGGAGGATTTGCTTAGTTGAGCTACAGTTTCCACAGTGCCTGACTGATGCAAGGACCAACAACAAGGCATAAATTTAAGCTAAAAGCTTATCTTCATTAATATAAGAGTTAATGAAGAAACACATTTTTATTTTCTTAGTTTTTAAGCAGAAAGCTGGTAATACCAGAGAGCAAATCAAGCAGCTAAAAGTTACAGAAAAAAAACAGCAACAAATACTAGTGCCTGAATGCTCCTAGAAGTCTCTTTCAGGCGTTTGGAAAAGCTTTCCATCAAGAGTAAGAGATTAGATAGGTGTGCTCAAATAGTTGATGTTATATGGTGGCTCATCTATATTGGATAAGGGTAATACAATGCACCTGGAAAAGCGTAAGTAAACCTGAAGTACCTATAATGTAATTATCCTTTATGCAATTAATTAAAAAAAAAATTGTAAGACATTTTTTATAAATGCATAGGTATTAAATTAGTCAATTAGGGACAAGCTTTATCTTTTTCTCTGAAGTATGCATAGATATCCTGGACACAACGAATGAAGAAAACAAACAAACAAACAAACATAAAACCACCACCCAAATCAGTTAAAACTAACCATAGCTATTTAAAATGCAGAAAACCAAAATGTGAACAGTTTAAGCAATCGTGTGTCGCTTATTTAGACAGTCTTTTGTCATACTATGTTTGCTGTGCTGTGTCAAAGCAAAAAATCTGTCATAATCAGTAAAATTGTTTTAATGGATTTGAATGTTTTAAATCTCCTTTATTAAATAAGAGTAAGATAGAAGCAATATTTTTTTAATTTCAATAAAGACGTTTAAAATATTTTAATAAATGTCTTTCTGTTACAGGATTTTGTATTCCTGGGAAGTAAATAAAACAATAACTCTGTAAAGCTCACAGGCTAACTACATAAGCCATTTTACAAGGAGGATATACTTTTCCTTCTTTTCTATGAATGTATAAAGCTCTCCTTCAAGCTCTTACTAAATCTATTGATCTGTGAAATACAGTGCACTCCAGGGAGGCAATTCACTTGACGTTATATATCAAATGATGAGATGAATAATGATCATACCATTTGGTAATTAAACATCTTACAAACCTTTTAACTGACTGAACGTCAGAAAGGTCAAATGAGATCAAACCTTTCTCGTTGTTGTTGTTTTTAAATAATTTCTTATATTAGCAATAGAAAAAGTAGTATTTAACAGTAACTATAATACTACATGACAAAACCAAATAATTAAACAACATACTTTTCATTCCTATATTATTACATAGTTTGAATAGGTAGAGAAATTGTTCTTTCATCCTACAGTCCTATTATAATTTTAATTCTTAAGCTTTCAGAGAAGTAGCCACTCACCACTATAGTGCAAATAACTAGCAATGTTATCGGATTAAGGGAAATGAACAGCATATAGAGCAAATCTAAAAATAACAAAGCACCAAGCAATTAAAATAAACCTCCTTGATAACTTCCTGTATAGTTGCAGGAGTCTGACTTTTTATCAGAGGATGAGTACAGGCCATTGCAACAATCTGAAGACACTATCCGTGTTCATCACCTTACACATTAATGTGGGCATTTTATCCATTAACACACAGTAAGAGCTTAAAATGTTTGACACTAGAAACACATCCAAAATATTTAATAAAGAAGTTACCTACAAACGTAATTTCAGGAAACGCTTTGTATTTTGCCTGTATATTTGGTAACTGCAAAGGCAATCGAAAGATGCAGCAAAGATGTTTTTTATTACAGATTGCTAATACTGTGAAAATCACTTGCCTCACTGGCTGTAAGTTTCTATACAACATCTCTGTCAGACATGGGGTTCCTAGAAAAGACAGTATCTGTTCCCATATGACCGGGGCATAATCTTATGGGTTATCATGAATCAAGGCCTTCATTGTCAGAACGAATAAATCCCTCCATTTTCATGAAAACTATCATCAGTCTTTACTGTCCAAATAAACTCCAAATATTAAAGAATGTCTTTGGATTTTTCTCTAGTTATTTTCCTAGAAAAAAAAGTAATCTTTATTAGCTTGTGAAGAAAACATCCAATGCCTTTCTCAAAAACAATTTGGAGCAGATTCGGTCAACTTTCATAAACATACAATCACACAAACACACAATCAAGATCTGAAATGACGGAACAACACAAGCAGTAACAGCCTGTATGTGTATCACAGTTCTGACTCGTAGAAGAGCCAACCGGCCTCTCTCAAAAACCATCCGTAGTCTACTGAGGCCAGCATCCCTGTACTGCCCCAGGTGCTTTCGCACAGCTAGAGCTAACCCAGAAAAGAGAGGTTTCTGGGGCAGAAGCTAAAAGAAGGAGAGAGAATTTTTACAAGGCATCTAAAGAAGTAAGGCAGCAGATTAATTTGCCAGCCAAAGGACAGAATTTTTATGGGGAAGTCCCGCATCCATGCTGAGGACTAGCTGTTACTATGGGACGTGAGAGAGATGTGGGAGATACCTTCTTAATATCAACTGCCAGTTGCTCACAGTACTTTGTCTTTCTTTGTCTCGAGGCTGGGAACAGAGGTCAAGTTCGCAAAATGAAAAAGAGGTAATTAAATCACATGCTCTATCTTCTGGGATCTTTTAAGTATTGGACAGGGTATTCAAGTTCATAACGTTATAACTTTAAAACACTGTCCTATGAAATACATTCAATCAATTCAAGATATAGCTTTTTCAGGCCTAATAAATCAAATAAATTTAAAATACCTTGAACTAAAAATATTTCTGAATTGCAAAATTAAAAGAATACAAATGATAAGACTGCAGTAACATTAATACTTCCTCAGATCTCCATTTCTCATGTAGTCCAAAAGTACAGCATTCAGCAAATCTTCGAGAGACAGATAAAAAGCAAATACTAATTTTTCTAAAAGTTCAGCATGCAAACTTCTGGGGAAAACATGTTACTGTACTGTAACTAACTGGAGTATTCCATTCTCTTTTATAATGGAAAGTAAGTAACTGTGGACTTGCACAATAGAACAACATCTCTTAGAAAAGCAAATAAACAGGTGCTCAGATCCAAATTATTTTAGGAGAGCGTTATGCATGTGATTTAAGCATTGACCTGTGAAAAGACGTTCTGTGGAGGCTCAAGGGCTTCAACATATGCTCCCTCAGCAAACAGCTGCAGCAGTTAAGGATGCTCCTGCCCTCTCCCCCTTTCCCCTGCCGTTTGTTACCTTCCCAATGCCAGAGCTGCCTGCTGCCACTCAGGGGCTAGCAAAACAACCATACCAGCACTCCTAAGTAACTTCTCTGCAAAGCCAAGTAGCACAGTATAAACTGTTATGAATTTTCTACTGTTATTAAAGCGATGAGTCTAATACTTCTGCAATGAAGTAGGAAGACCTACAAACTGGCATGCTTACCTTCCACATTCCTTGTAACGCTACTGCTCAAAACGGCAAATGCAAAATGATTCTGTCATAAGATAAACCTTTAAATATTTTCCCATTCATTTCAATAATTCAGTTCAACATATCAGCCTTATTCATAAAAAGAAAATAAACAATAATACTGCCGTTCACTTAGTCCACTTAACCAGTAGAGAGAAACTAGTCTGAGGCAAAATTCCAGTTTAGAAGTTCTGATAGGATGATGATGCAAAGATTACCAAACCCTCAACTTATTTTTTTAAATGAATACTAAATCAAATTTGAGAAAAAGTACACCTACCTAAAACTAAAGTAAAAGCCTTTGGCTGGGCTGAGTAGAAATTTTGTATGTGTTACTGTTTTAATCCTTTGTAGTGATGGAAAGTCACAACTGGATTTGTATTATGTCATGAAAATGTATCTTACAGCAAACAGAAAACAAAGCAAAAACTAATGGCAAGTGGCCATGTAAGAAAGTTTTCATCTTGAAAGGAAGAAAGCTAATTAGTCACCAACTTGAGTGTAGTATGTACTCTAGATAATAAATACTAGTTTCAAAGTAGTTGCAAAACATTTAGGACATGAGGTCATATATCTCTGTCATATCACACTATCCATCTGCTCTAATTTGAAATGTTTAGTGGTTAACTTCACCAAAATAAAATAGGCTGCAAATTCAACCACTGAAGCACAGAAACAGCTATTTGTACTTCAATAGATCTAAACTAAAATTTAATTCAGTTTTTCCTTCATGTATAACAACAGTTAAAATTACAGTCCATTTCCTATTGGTGTAGCTATCAATAAAACTATACTTAACCCAAGTATATAGATTCTAGAATTAAATTTCTATTTTGTACATGCTAGTGTACCATGTCCTACACCTTATTCTTGAGAAGCCACTAGTTACTGTTTAAACTATAGCAAGCAGTTGTAACTTTGCAGCCTAAGATTTCATGTCTGCAATTTACTTTTGCAAAACCTTCACTGGATCTGTCATAATTGACTGCATCTTCATATAGGTACTCAAATCCATATGCCTGCATTTGGACATAGGATGAGAACCAAAACATGAACTATTTTGCTTCTCTACAAGACTCAAGCTAAGAAAAAAACCAGTAAAAGTTTCTTCAAAAATTAAACGGTGAATGTTTGAATTTTGTAAAGAAATTTGATGCACTTAATCACAGCTTTCCCTATCAATCCCCAGTAAAAACCTATCTCCTGTAGGCTGTGACTGACAACAATTACCACTAAACAGCTGTTTTACAGACTACATTAAAAATTCTGAGACGCAGCTCCTAAGGGACAGTGATCTTTGTCCAGTTCCTACATGACCGCGCCCACATTACAAAAAAAATCATTACCACTTTCTTTACTAGATCCCATAATGCATTTTCCAGAGGAGAGAAGAAATCACTCCCCAAGACAGTTACAAAGCACCACTTGCAAATACAAAACTAATTTAAAATCAGCTTTTTAGGGAGGTTAAGTCTCAAAGCAATCAAATAAACATCTATTCCATTTTCAAGATCCCATTTATTTTCAGGAATTAGATCTACTGTTATTTCTTCCATATGCAGTCACTTGTACTGAATAGCTTGCTTTATTGTCTACTTCTTCTTCTTTTAGATTTTATTAATAAGCATTTTAAATAGCTAGTTCATCATATTTATCACAGACTGATTTCTGGATACGGTAACTTCAAAAGCATCCCAAAAAAAAGGATCATTTCTTTTACTGTGTTACTGCAAAACACAGGAAACAACAACATGAAAATCAGCCTAACAGAATTACTTCAGATATGGTCAAATAAGCACAAACAAGTTGTTCTGAGAAATACGGGAAACCACATTTGGTTTCCTTAAGTTTTATAGAAATCCAGAGTAAACTACTGTTGAGGTTTCTAATTCCCTTGATAAAATTAGCCTTCATACTGCCTAAATCAATCTATACTGGAGCACTCACAGGTCTCAGCATTTTCTTCCAAAAACTGCAGTAATGCTTAATGGCTTTTCAATTTAACTAGAAAAACCTGTAAGAGATAGAAAAGACTTCCAATACAGCAATGAGCAGTGATTCTTTGTCTTGGATCTCCTACCAGGGAAAAAAAAAGGCAAGTCTACGTATACAATTAAAATCTAATCAAATTAATGTTCTCTGTTGCCTCCTCTGAAAGACAACGCTTTCCAAGAACTGCATTTCATAGAAAGCAGAAAAGAAAATCAAAATGGGAAAATCATCAGGGATTTGTGGCAGAATTGTGTCTTCCTCTAGTCCCTCCTAGAGAAAGACAAAGTTGTTGATGACCCTTCTACCCTATCACATGAACAGAAAGAGCACCACAGAATGAACGAGACGAGACTTCCTTCAGGAGGGTGGGAAGCTCTATCTTGCTGGCATCGCAGTCACTAAATTTTGCTTGTTAAGTGCTGAAATATTAAGTCTGGAACTGCTGTGAAAGCGTTAGGAGTTTGGCCAGACACACACAGTCATCAGCATGGCAACAACAGAAAAGAGAAAGGACCTCTCCAGAGCACAGCTGGTGCCAGTGCTTTGCATTGTAAGTACAAAAGAGTAATTTTCCCCTCTTAAAAATATGACCAGGATGGGAAAAACTGAGAATATCATTCACATTTGTTAGATTTGGTCTCAATCATATTGGAAATATGATTTTGACCAGCACTGCCTCTGCCACTGCACACATCAGCACAACTAGCTGTGTAGTCTGGCTAACAGTTAAACTGGAGATCCATCCTTACTATGTTTTTCCAGTCTATCAACTCACTCCTGCAAGTCCTTTTCAAATACCTCATTCATAATTTATTTCAAGCCCAATATTCATGAAATCTCACAAGCATCCCATCATTAAATACCAATGGCACAATCTGTTGTAATAAATTCTTAACTTTAAAATAAAATATAATAATGATAAATATAATATTGGTTATTAATAATAATACTCTAAATAAAAATATACATAAATGTATTTAAATATAATAAAATATAATTGTTAACTAACAAAAAAGGAGCAGATTTTGTTTAAACATAAAGAAAAGAGTAAAGTGAATGTATTTATTATTCAAATTACTGTGTTTTCAAGGTGGAAAATCGAGGCTGCATCTGCAAACTTTGTTCGTATATTTTTAATTTATTTTATATTCATTTCCTTTATTAACTCTCAGTGAGTTTGACAAAATTTATTGTACTAAACTAAAACACAGGCAGCCTTGATTTTTTGCAGAAGTAGTCCAACTAGTAAGAAGGAACCCACTAGTGTGACTAAAAATACCAATACTCATTGTTATCCAGATAAAAGAATAAGAGGTATATGTTATCCATTGGATCTTAACTCACTTATGTATTATTATCTTATTTCTAAAAATAACACAGGCATACTAAACTGCTCATCTACAGCAATTCTTCATAAAATAAAAGTGTTGTGAACAATATTTGGAGTCTGTTGACCATTATTCTAAACAGTTAAGTCACACAGCTTCAGCAGTTCAAATTTCTCATGTACTGTATCACATATACTTTTAGAAATGTCAGGTCTTATTTTAGCAACTTTACTTGTAATATTCAAAATTATGTCGCTTAGTGATTATTAAAAACCTATAAACCTAAGAATCTATTTTGCATTATTTCACAGAATTATTTTCTCAAATAATAAATTTGCCCTCAGTTAATCTCAAGGATCTTGCAATGTAATCTAGAAATAGCACCACACTATTTTTCTTTAATTAAATTTTAAGACACTGGCTATCCATCACCAGTCTCTTACAGAATCAGAAGCAGTAAGAAAATAAAATCAGTATATCCATTACTCGTACATTAAAAAAAAAATCCCTCTGTTTGAGAGAAGTAACAATTTAAACACCAATGGAAATCCCATTGGAAATGATGATAATATTTTCAACAATTATAGTTTTGGTAAAAGCCATTACCAGTTTAACATCAAGCCAGTAGACACCTCTTCCTGGTATATTGTGCATAAAAAGTATTCCCATCTGTTTCAATGCTTTGGCTTTTTCATGGGCTTAAACCTGTCAAATTATTCCATTTGATTTCAGAGAATTCTCATATGGCAATCTATTTTATTTACTTTATCTTCAATAAAATGGTTGAGTGAGCATTAGCAACTATGAGACACAAGTTTCAATCAGTCCTCTGGCAAAGGCGTCAATCTACATTAGACCTACTGTGCTGTGAGCTGCAGCCAGAAAGCTGGAGTAAGGCAAGGCAACAGTGAATGAGTGAGCGAGACCTAATAAAGCAGCAGTGAAGAGAGAGAAAATTCTCCCTAGACACTACCATACACTGCTTATATAATGCGTGTGCCTAGCTCAACACACCAGTAGTTCCTTAATAAAGCTGACAGCTAAAAAGGAGCTTCAGACTCCAACTTTATTTTACATGACAACTACAGTAATGGCCCTCTGTTTTCAAGAAGGCCACATTTAGAAACTTGTATTCAGTTCAGATGGAAATGAAGAGTTCTCACCTCTCTCATTCATGTCACATAGAAAAAAGATTTGTAAAATTATTAAGCAGCACGCCATCTCTCCTCATTTCATACAATTACTTAAAAAAACATCAGATTTCCACTCGCTTTTCCTTAAAAATTTCTATGCTAGAAACCACAAAATAATCAGTGTACTTGAGCAATAACTCATTTCTGAAGAAGGTATCATTAAGGACCAATTCCCAGAAATGTGGGGCATCACTCCTAGATGCTGTGAAAATATCTCCCAAAGCACAAACTTTGCAATAAGTGATGCAAGTTCATATTTGATATGGGCTGTAAAAAGCAGAATATTATAACAGTTCTCTTCCCAGCAAATCAGACCATTAAGACTCTACTTAATGTTCAGTTGAACTGAAAAGCTGGCCAGTTTAAATCCATAGTTTGTTACTTGTATAATCACAGAAAAATTTACTACCTCATAGTTCCAGGCCACAAATTCAACTCTATCAATGTAAACTACTTTTTGACAAAAGTTGCCTTCAGGTTGCCCAAAATCAGTGATTTACAGCTATTCACTATCACTCTGGAAAGATAATTCAAAAATCTACAATAAATAGGGTTTCTGTTCTAATACAATTCCATTAAAATTTAAAGTACTATTTATGTTTCAGACTCTTCTGGTTGGAAACCAGACTGAAGACAAATCCCATCAATCCCCATCCAGTTACTTCTTGGGAAGCAGACACCATCTTCTCCTTTCAACATTATGCTGTATATCCTCCTCCCCTTCGCCTATGGCAGTATCAAAACTTACTTGCCTTCTGACTAGACAGACATGTGGAAGGGTTTTCTTCGGGGACAAAGTTAATGCCAACCCATTATCCAGCTGATGGAACGATTTGTAGGCCAAACGTTTCACATGTCGGTCATCAACATGATGACCAGCACTGCATCTTTACATAACTCTCTCTCGTTCTAGTTCAGCTGCAAGGTAACTCTAGGAGATGTACTTTTGTACTAATCTAACAATAGGGTTATATTTACCCTGTGCAAATTAAACATATATGTATAAACCGAGTATTTGGTAGGAACACAAAACGTATACATCTACAATTTATGTATATGAGTTCTGCTGTTTAAAGTCCTGTAGCACCAGGGAAACACAGGCATGGGCAGAATGTCTCCTCTTCCACAAGTTGCCAATACAGGACAGAAGAGCTAGCTCAATTTAACAATAATCAATACCACAACCACAATTCAGTTCACTAACACAGAAAATATTCGTACTTAGAACTCTTCCTTAGTTGTTTGATTTTTTCCAAAGCCTAATTAACTCAGAAAATCCAGATATGACTGTACCGCTAATACTCTCCAAAAGCGTTCATTTAAGCCACCAGTCCAAAAATGGAACATATTTTCTCTGCTTTCGCATTTCTTCGGTATGTTTTTTTGTCTTGCTTTCATTTTTTGCAACTTTAACTCAGTTTTCTAAAACTTAAACAGTTAAGTGACCAATTGAAAGACAGGACAGAAAGCAAACAGAATTTTTCTCTTTGTTAATTAAAAATGTACTCATTAATGCAATTGTATCTTTATGTACTTCCATCACTACTTTTATGGCTGAATCCCAGTTTTCAGTCAGTGCAGAGGCACCATGACCTGTCATAAAAAATTATCAACTCTAAATGACATACTGAAGAATTAGCATTCAGAATTTACTACTATTTCCTCATGGACTACAAAACATTCCCTCTCTACTTTCACATATTGCAAGAAATAGAGACCAGTGCTAGAAAGGCCAAAAAGATTTTGGCTTTCTTTACAGAAAGCATTTTTATAAATTGTATTTAACTTAAAGTTATGGAACAAAATAATGGAGGAAACAGAATAACAGTTACTTTCCTCCATATGTCTTAAGTTCCAGACATACTGGAATTCAATAAAGTGATACTGCCAAACTATTATGGATGCACAAGTCAGTATTACTGCATTTCTGACATTATTTAGTACAGAACATCGCAAATTTTGAGAAAAAAAAAAATCCTTTGAAAAAGTTAGCTCACCAGATTTCAATTACTACACAATTACTAGACAGTTTCTATCAAATGAAACAGTTTTCCGAAACACTGACACAATCTATGAATAAACTATCTAGTATTACTACAGACAAGTTACACTGTTCAGACATATGTGTATAAATATGTGATTGTAAGCCAGTCGTATTTCCATTGCTACCCAGAAAACAAAGAATGTGACGTTTTTTACTGTTTTCTCCATTGGGTAATGTAAGAAAAAACCACTTTTTTGGAAATACATGACTATATATTAACATCCAGCCATACACAAATTTCTCTGTGATGCCAGTAACATCTACAGTTTCCTTGCATAGTGCTGTATATCCTTTGATTCACAACGTTGCTGAAGTTAATATTGTATCTTTTTACTCTTTTTATGGTTTCACCATATTCATAAGGTACCCTTCAGGCCAGTGCCTGAAGTCCTTGGAAAAAGGTGAAGTTAAATCAGAAGAAAGGAATTTTCCTTTCTTATTGCCCCGTGGGTAAAGACAGTCACAGTGAAACACATACCAGGACAGTCTTGTTTTGCACTGCTTTGAATTAGGTTAAAAAGGTCCGTGCTTCCTCCCAGAGGGTGAAACTTTAGAAAACTTGTTATAAACATAGTTTCAGCACTAATTACTCTCACTTTCATTAACTCCTCCTGGAACAACTACTTTTTCTTGCCCTTCTGAGCCATCAATTCAAGAAGATGGATATACCAACATTATGGAGTATAGAGGTATATTTGAATATTTCACAATACCTTAGCAGTTACTAACGAAAACAATGCATTTTTACATCCAAAACAGCAGTGTACATAGAAGTGATTAGGTCTGGTTCCTATTATGGTGAGCTATTTTGTTGTACCTTGTTGAAATGTGCATCTTTAAGATTTACTATCAGGCACCAGTTGAGCATATTTTGCAATTTATAATTAAAATATTACTTAAAATTTTGAATATGAAAAATTCTGGCAATATTCTCAGGAAATTTTCTACCTCTGTAGGAAAAGCAAAATGTGAACAATTGCAACACTCAACATGTAGCCTAATTCTTTGTTGCAACAGCAAGTATCAAAAATCTGAAATAGATGTGAGTGGCTTGCTGCGTTCTCGCCTTACACTAATTCCTTCAGAATGTCCTTTTCCAGATCCAAGTTAAAAATCCTGATATCTAGTTGTACATGATTCACTCAAGATAGCTGTGAAGGTCTGGAGCAAAGCAAGGTATTCAGTGCAGGCACGCCAAGTCCCAGGGTGGTACTATACCCACTAACAGTGTTTCTTCCCAGGCAGATTCAGACTGTTAACACACTAAGCAGTTCAAAGTAGATTTGAACTCATGGTCCTTGACATCATGGAATATTCCTGGTTACCAATGGAATAGAGATCATACCGGCTTCAGGAAACTAGGAATATCCAAAGTCAGGGATTCATTACTATTTAATCTTGCCTTTTAAAATTTTGATTTATTGCAAAAATTATTGATACAAATACAGCTGAAAAGAATTTTCTAACCAAATTAGCTTAATTATCATAGTCCTAATGCAGCTTATGTAATGAAATTATGCAGCAAAACTTCAGGATTCCAGAGACCTTTGTGAGAGAACCATGTTTTCACTTATTTTTGTGGCAGGTGTTGAAAAAGCATGTAGGGAAATCCTAGAGGAGTTAAATATTCTCTGCTATCCAGTCATAACACAAGCAGTCAAACATCTCAGTGAATCAGAGGAAGCAGAGATCAGCTATTTGAATAAGGACGGGTGAGCACGAACAGCAATTCCAGAACAAAAGAAAATTGCGAAAAAATAATACTCAAAGACTTGCTTGACCTGTACTCACCTACTTCTTCTAAGCCTCAAAAAGATCTTTTTACTTCAGCCTTGAACTGGAGTGATGTTCAAAATCAATTCCAGTACCATCATCCTGACGAGACAAAGAGAAATGTTTACAGATATTTAGATATCATTTAATGAAAACAAAATAGAATTTGGCTTTATCACGCCCCCTAATTTGTTCCAGATGTGCATAAGCTGATTTATAAGTATTCTGAAAGAAAAAGGAAGGAGCTATAATCTTTAATTTTCCTATTTTGCCATAAACATTTTGCTTGAAAGACCAAGCAAGTTGAGATTATTTTAACAAGTAGACACCTTAAAGACTAAATGCACTGTAGTCCACAAAGCAATATAACTGTTCATCAAGTTTCTGCCTTACAGTAGAGGGACAGATAAGATATCACTCAAAGTCTAGTCTTATTTTTTTATTCTATTTTTATTATTGAAGTACCTGAAGGCAAAGAAGGAGGCTTCCCTGAAGTAGTTTGTTACAGAGGGAAAACTGCACACAGTATCGCTACCAATAAGTTCACAAGGTCATGAGAAGGAAGGAAGAAACAGAAGCTGGGAGACAGCATGCCAAGGAAATTTAAATCTATATGCACTTTAGGAAGGACAAAAGGACAAGTAAAAAGAAAAGAAACAGCTTTGAAGCTGAGACTGCAAGACTGCATTGAAGGGGGAGAAGGTTGGACAAGGCAGAAGAAATAAAGACCATGCAGGTCTGTGGAAAGTGTATTTAGATTACATCTACGCGTGAGCACATTTCTCTTTGCTGAAATCAACTGGCACAGATAACACTACATCTATGCTAGTATACTCACATATGCTCTGAAACAGAGGGGCTGCATGCACACTGTCTGATGGAGATGGTCAAATAAATGTCTGGGAATTTTGTGGAACACTGTTAGTTTGCAAAGACTAGAACTATGGCAGAGACCTGGAAATATTTCCAAGCATTGTTTAATTTGCTAATATAGACATAGCCTTAATGCCTGAAACTCTGTTACTTCTGAAGTTGATCCTACCAGTCTCTCGATGGTGCCTCTTGGCAATTCTCCCTTGCTGACAAGGTCAGACAGAAGCAGATTGAAGCGTAAAATGAATGTAGACTTTTATAAAGAAAAGACTGCTTTCCCACAGTTTTAGAAAAAAAAAAATCTGTGTTCCAACTGGCATTATTAATACATACTTTGTTACAAGATGTTTGGACATTTAAAAGAGCTGCAGTTCTAACTTCTTCCTTTGTTTGTAGAGTGTAACAAAACCTGCTGGGAAGGTCGAAGTTCCTAGAAAACTGAAAGCCACCTGGCAGCCTCTGTAGTAGAGCAAGTGAAGAGGGAAGAGCAAAGAATGACAGGCTGGAGGAATAAACACTACGTGAAACCTCTGCACAGTAGGACAGCACTGGGAAATGAGAAGGAAATCTTAAGAGCTCTTAATACAAAGAGAAAAAAGAAGAGAATGTTAAAAACAGGTAAGGATCCTAAGGCAAATATGAGGAGGTGAAGATGGGTGACAATTCTTAAAAGTTGTTGGAAAGTAAAATATGTGTCAATGAAACTTTGCTTGATGGTCATGTGGTCACCCTGGATCCAGAGGGGAAATGTCCAACCAACTGAGAGAGAAGTATTCACCTTGCTCTCCTATTTCCCTTTAAGAGATTGCGGGTGTAGCTATGCCTCTACATCTTTGAAGTTTCCTGTGCACCTGAACTCTAGATAGAAATACAGCTGATGATTATTTCCTCAATAATACGTGTTGTTGCTGACAGATGTTAATCAGTTTTCTTAGCTCAGATGCTATTAAACACCACACTTTGCTTCAGCTCAGAAAGCAAGCCAAGATAGTTAAGATACATGAAATCTTACATCAAAACATGGCCTATTTTGGTGAGATACAGCCTTCTTAGAAGAAATTTTTAATGATGCTATTCTATCATAATTATTCTTAATATGAAAACAAATACACTTGTTAGTCTTGATGATTAAAATTTTACCTTTGGTCTTTCTGAATCATGAGGATTTTTAGAATTTTTCAGAAGTCACTATGGAATAATTAAAGTGGGCAGGATCATACATAGTAGATGTGACAGGTATGTCACAAGACAGGTGCCAGATCTTACCTATCAACATTCTTTTTGCCAGTATAAATCTTCACCTTTGAAAACTTATCTTTTGACCTATGATTCATTTACACTACTTTCCATACGCTACTTTCCAGCGTGGATTACTTGACAATGGCAGCTGCCTCTCAAAAATAGCATTACGTTTCTTACAAACCTTGGTTTGTTTTGATTTTTGTTTGCATCCCAAAACCTGGACCTGAATCATTCCAGTTAGTCCAGTTTAACAATAACATTTCTCCTTTCCACTGAGCCAACACCTTCCATCCCTTGGACCACAGTAGGTACATCTTTAATGTCATCGTCTACCTAGCCCATATTGGCAGTGCTTACAGAGATATTTTTTTTTCTGTTCTTCAATATCTAACAATTCCATCTAAACTGTAAAAATTTACAATCAAATTCACATAACTCGCCAATTAAAGCCTCAGAAGCATTTCTTTTTTTAAATACAGTTGCAGTGGATGAAAGTTCAATTTGTTCTGGCAGCTCAGTGTAGTATCGTTTACTCAGGCAGCAACACTCTGATCATGTGAACAGTAGAATACAATTGAACTGAAAGTCACCTGCATGTCACCCATCTCTGACTTCCCATTCATGTCCCTAAAATTTGAGTAAAACAAGCAAATACCACAAACTAATATCTGAGAAAGGAAAAGTGCATTGGTCAAAGACTGAATTAATCTGAGATGTAGATGCTCATTAAAATATAGAGTTAGAAGAATTCTAACAAAATTTTTCCCCAAATGATAAAATGTGTAACAGTTACGATCACCCACCTAGCACAGAAGCTAGATAGGCGACAGATCCATTTTCAACACTGAATGCAGTTGGCAGTGTTTTGTCATACAATACGCTGCACTAAACTTTTTACATAAACCATTATTCATTAGGAGCACAACTAACAGAATTTGGCTCTTATTAACAGGAATTTTCATGATTGCTTCAGATATCACTAGACTATAAAAATAGTTCGATTCAAAATGAAAGCCAAATTCATTCCTAGATGAAGATACTCATTTGAAACTTTACTTAAATAAACAAATTCAATGCCCACATGCTGCAAACCATTCCCTTTAACTCATTCACTTATTTGTTGCAATCATCTCTCCGTTCATTTTATGTTTAGATAAATCATTAGGGTGAAGTTCATCTGTTATACCTTTGAACACTGCCTCTATGACAACATTTTGATTTGAGACTACACGCTCGTATTTGTTATCCTGTCTTGTGGGTGGCCTTTGGTCTTTTTTAAAATGTAAATAACCCCGCCGAAGTGCACTACAGCTCTCAAGCAGTTGTACTACTTAACAGATCAACAGCCATTCTGATGTATCTCTATTTCACATAAGACCTACTTGTTTATGTTTTCGCTATAGTAAAAATAGTTCAAACTGTGCATTACTGCTTTAAGTGGGTATTATTCATATAAAATATTCCAATGAAGCACTACTCACTGAAGCATGAGTATTTTAAAACATGATTGAGGGCCACCTATATAAGGTATATTTACATATACTTGTTTTGAATCAGATAGATTGGGTCAAAGACACAACTGGTTTCAGTAAAGCAACAATTACTTGCTGGAGAGACTGACTTATTTTTAAAGGCATATGCACCCACTGGTATCCATGGCTTCCACCCTTCCTTCATATAGACCTCCCATGCAATCAAAAACAAAAGAAGTCTTAATTCATAATAGGACTTCTGAGCAAGACTTAAATTGCACTATGGCAATGGGATATCCTGAGTTTTATTTGAAAATACAACATTTACACCCAATCTGTAATGTTTGCCTTCTAAAAGTATGAAATAAAAACGTTTGAAGTTACTTAATAGTCAGACTATGTATTTTTAGATATATTTAAACTACTTCAAGACATTTACACTACAAAAAATATGCATTTTTAAAGATTATGTAAATTACAGAACTGCAAATAGAAAAAAAATAAATACTCCTTTTCTCCTGAATCCAAGTACCGAGCTAGACAATTTCTGCGACAAGAGAAATACTCAGAAGCTCATAACCAGATGAGCACGACTGAATGCCATTATAATTAACAAGAACATGCAAAATAAATTAGTAGTTATGTTTTATAATCATTCCAAAGTTAAATGAGCCTATGAAAAGACCTTCATACTACTGTGAGCTTATTAGACGATTTTTACATGCTACTCTACATTACTATGTAGATGAATGAAGGCTGGATTTTGTTGTGTTAAGGGTGGGTCCAAACAGAAGTACCATGGTGGTGGGAGAAGCAACCATTTTTTTACCTGGCATAGAGAAAATAATGAATTCCTGAATGCTCTTTGAGCTGTCAACCTTCCCCAACTATGTATTTTCCAACATTTTTAACAAATGGTATATACTTATAAAATTTCACAATATATTCTATACCATTAAAATTAATCCTGAATTTTCACAACACGGAATTTGCTAATCAAAATATCTATACTCAATTAATCAAGACAACACGCAACTACATAAAGAAATAGGTCAAGGAAAATAATTTACAGAAAAGCATTAAAAATTTAGTATTTAATGCCTTGGAAATGGGTCGGTGATGGAAAAAAAGGATGACATGGACTAAATATATCATGTATTTCCGATATGTCTCATTCACTGTGTAACTGATGCATAGGTTACATGCAACTCCTCTTGGGGGGAAGGGGCTGGCGAGAGAGGGTGTTCCCTTTAGGTCTTACTTATCCTAGAGATTAATAGGCCACTAATTACCGGTACTTGTCAATGCACACTGGAAAAAACAGAGACAGTACAAATAAAAAGGAAGCCTAGAGCAAAGGAAGAATCACCCCTCCTCAGACTTCTCGTCCAAAACCTCCACAGCAACACTGTCTGAATAGTTGGGTATACGGACTAAACCACCCCTGAGGCAGGTCTAACTTCCTTGACTTGCACTTACATGATAGATAACCCGTGTTGACACTAATCTTATAAGTATGTGTGATAGCAATATTATACTCATGGAGATTTCTGAACAATTTATCCAGCGCGCACAGATACCATGCCTTACTTTATCTTCAGGCATGTCTGTCTCTTCTGAAAACATATAATTTACTGTAACACAGCTCAGAGGAGAACCACTTCCCACTTGTTGCATTCTCTTATCATAATAAACTGCAACAGAATACAGTAATTGGAGAAGAAGAAAATAAACAAAAATGAAAGCAATGAACTACTCCTAAGTATTTTGATCTACAATACCACAAACACAATGGCACTGCTATTTTGTGAATTATTTGCAGAATTACAATTTGTTTCTCCCATTTGCTCATGTGACATGATTAGAAGGGATCCAGGAATACTATCAGATGAGAATGTAGAAGTAACAACTTTAAAAGGTATTATCTTGTAAGAGCACATACATGGTGATCATCCTGGGTTGTCTTACATATCTAGTTTGTTCTTATAAGGAGACACATGCACAGATTTCTTAATCAGTCAGAGCACCTGCCCTTTTGCCATGCCACAGCAAACTCACTTCCTCACACTAAGAGGCTGTTTAGTCCAAACTCCTGCGTAAAACAGCATCTAAATTTAGACTGGGTCACTTCAGACATCAGCCAGATGCATCTTCAAAACTTTCTAAAAAGGTGACTGCACAACCTGGCTTCTCTAGGCAACTTGTTCTGCTGCATAATTGTCCTTTCATTGAAAATCTTTTCCCTTACATTGAATCAAAATCTTTAAACATAAGAGCTCCACACATTCAAACTGGTCCTTCACATAAAGGGCAGCCCTCCTACCCCTTATCTGCCCAACTCTTCTGTAGAGCTTGATTCTGTCCATCACTGAGCTCCCACCATTTAAGTCATTCTGCCACTTGGCTGTTTATTCCGATGATGTCATAGCTCTGCATCTGCATGTAGAGCTCTAGCTCCTACTGTTTCTTCCCCACCTACAAAATCCCACCTTACATAAACTGAAAACCAAACAAAACCAACAAATATATATATAAAAAAATAAACAACCACACAAACAACTTCCAGGGGAAAAGAAACACAGAACAGTTAAACTCCACACCGCCACCAAACAATGTAGAACCCAGCTAGTCAATCAAAATACATTAAAAAATCTACAAACTGCTATAAAACATGACACACACCCCTCTTAAACTTCTAAAGACCAAAAGGAAAGCAAGGGGGAAAAGATAGATAAATAAGTCATACAAACTGTGAGGAAAAATGGAAGAGGAAAAAAAAACCCAAAGCAACCAAACAATAAAAGGTTCTAAGACAGCCTACTTGGGGAATCACAATCTGCTGCCAAAAGAGCCACCATGAAAATATAGGCAATTGTTAATGGAGGTAACAACTGCTGCTGTCTCCGTTAGATGACTATTTTCAAAACATCTGCTAAGTAAGCATTCCCCACTTTGGCTCAATAGCAGGTTACTCCCTTATCAGCATGGGGCTTCCACGTCCTTACAACATCCTCAGTGTGGGCAACGCAAGCACTGTTTACACAGCTTATGAGTTTGGTTCAATACTGATATGATCACCACAGTTAGCTACAAATAGTTATCACAAACTAAATGTCCATAAGACAACTGGATCCTTGCAAACGTTCCGACCCTAAAACCAGCATTTGGCGTGACTTCATTTATTGTATCTTTTGCAAAGAAGAAGAGAGTTTCATGTACTTGATGCTATATTCCTTTTCGGAGATATGGGTGAGCTGAGTAAGGGGCCTCTCTCAAGGATGCTGCTCACACTCCTCTGCCATCCACTCCTTGGTTCCCTACTCAGAGCTACATCCAACTGCAGAGAGAAAACTCTTACAGGTCAGTCCTCCCTAGGGACAAAAATATACAATTTAAGTTTTCAGCTATGCTATATTTTCATATGGACTACTTCAGGTTACTGGGCAAGCTCAAAGATTCAAGTATTTTGGTGGGGGTTTTTATTAAAGAATAACTGCTCTTGAGTATCAGATCCATCTGGCAGTTAATAGCCCGTTCATGTTAGACAACCCAGAGACTCTCCTTCAGCAATGACCAAGGAAGACAACACTCAGAAAGACAGAGGATACACACATAACCCATGTTCTGAATCAGTCCCTAAAGACACCTAAGAAAGAGAGCACCTCATAACACTGAAAAACATCCCTATAAGTATGGCAGATAAATATTAGGGCTGTTAGATATTCCTGCCTTTCTTGTACAAGTACACGTCACATCAAGGTATGACTCAGAGTAAATTTATAGCCACATTTAATAACTGCTTTGATATAGATTGGAATCTATGTCCTTGAAGGGGCAACAAAAACCAGAAAAACCCTACCACTATTTCAAAGAGGGTCACTGAATAAAAATGACTAAGCTTGTTACAAGGAAGAAAAAAGAGATGGCTACAAGAGTTACATCTTTACAGGTGGCACAGAAACTGCTTAAAAGACACCTTTGGCAAGCTCAGAAGAAATGCATACAATCTATCAAAAAAGACTGAGAAAATCCAGAGAAGGGAGCTGCCATGAACAAACAGGATGAAGGAGGTTATTAGAAAGAAAAAGGCATCCTTCTACAAGCTTCAAGTTGTGTCCAGTGAGAACAGAATGGATCGTCATCTCTGGGAAGCTTAAACATAAATACACAGGAAAGTGTCAGAGAGCTGCAGCACCCTGCGGGCTGGGAGCCAGAAGTGGTAGGGGCTGTCCATGGGCAGGGCAGGACCTGGCTGCCCTTGGCCAGGAAGCAGCCGTGGACAGCCCCAGCCCACCGTAGCAGGCACCTCTGTGGGGACAGGCCAAGGCTGGGGGTCAGGATCAGGCCTAGTGAGGAGCCTCCCACAAAAAGCCACCTAGGAGTTTCTGCCCATGGCTGGCAGAGAGAAGGGGCCCCCCAAAAAATTGGTTTTGCGTCCACAGTAGAGGAGTTTGGAGAAGTTACTAGGCCAGACACACCCTCCTGACAGAGATACATAAGAGGAGCTGTCTTAAATTGAAGTGCCATTAGAGAAGATGAGAACAAAAAAACTGAGCTGTAACACATTATTTCACTGGATTATATACAGTCAACAACACTAAAGGAACATAAGTATGAAATAGTTCAACCTATAATGATGGAAAATGCCTGCTTCAGATTGTCTTAGTATCAAAGGAAGGTGGTAAATATGAAATAAATCAAGAAATCTAGACAAGATTCAGAAAATTACGCATCAGTAAACATGGAGTTCACAATAGGCAACTTGGTATCAACTATAATAAAGGCTATGTGTATGTCAATATATATGACATCCTGGGAAGGAGTCAACATTCCAGTATGAAAAGAAAAGCCATGTCTTGGATGATCACAGGGTTTTTTTGAGAAGTCAGTGAGAACACGGACAACAGACATCCACTTGTAAGTCCTGTATTTCCAAAAATGATTTTATAAGCTCTCTTACCCAAAACCTCTAAAAGAAACTAAACTACGTGGGAGGAAGAAAAAAGAGGTCTTTGCACTGCTTAAAATAATGAAAAGGGAGGATATTAAGAATAAAAATAAATGACAGTTTGCAGTATTTCTCAGAAGCAGATCAGCAATGGAGAAAGCACTAATCTGTAGGACGACCAGTGCTGTTGAGCACATTCAAACATTATCTGGAAAGGGGATGAGTCACAATGTGACAACATTGTCTCTTAACACAAAACTACAGGTAGTAAATATGAGGGCAAACTGAAGAAATGCAGAAATAAACTATAATACTGAATGTGAAGTGATAAATAGCAGGTAACATTTAACAATCAGAAATGTACAATGATGTCTACGGAGAAGAAACAATGCTAACTATGCAACGATGGGCTTTGGACAGCTTGAAAATGAGCATTTTCAACTATAAATTATGGTCCTGCAAAAACCTCAGCTCAATCTTCAGTAGCGGTCAAACTGAACAACAGGACGTGCTAAGAAGGGGGGAACAGGACATGACACGAAACAAAATGATCATCACGCAACTGTATAAATCCAAGGCAATGCGACAGTGTCTAGAACCTTAGACTGGCTCTATCTTCCTTCACCTCCCTCACCAAACAGGTTATTGTAGACCTGTGGAAGATTCACAGAAAGACAGAACTGCGAAAAGTACAGATGGCTTTTGCATACCCAACAGCTATGTAGACTATGATGCTACAGGTTAGAAAAGAGATGATTGAAAGAGACATGAAAAAAGTCCAAAATGTGGGAAGGACATGGAGGAGGCATAAGAATTAACAAACCAAACTACCAGACACTTGTTCAAAACAAATAAAAAAGGGTGATTTCTTACAAAATGTATAACTGAGCTACAGGACATTAGAGATGCTAAAGTCCTTGGTAGATCTATGCTGGCTTGGACCTCCAACCTAACTGTGGGCCATCCACTTAAACGCTAAGAAGCGTCTCATATAACATCAGTATAATGCATATAAAGTTGCAAGAATGAAAGAGGTTAAAAACCTCTTTTTTTATTTTTTTCCAAAGGAAAATCTTCAAAACCTAGATAGAAATGACTGACTTCCTGGAGACCAAAAGGCACTAATAACTATAAATGCTAGAGCAAGCTCTGAGTAGGAGAAGAAGCACTGGTAGGGCTCATTTTCAGGATCTTCAGGCCCCCAGCTGTAGCTATGTGTATCACTCAAGAACACGTGTTCCTCTTGTGGTTCCTCATCTTCCATTGTGCAATCACTTACACAATGGAATCTATTTTCCTCCTGCAAATTAAATGACCCCAAAAGCACACTCCTGTTCCTCATCTGTAACTGATGAACGACACACTGAACAGAAGAAGCCTTGTTCCTACGAAGCAGCAGGTCTAAATGGAGTGCCCCCTAAGTTCTGAACAGTGGCTGCTGCGTCATGGTGCTGGTGCAGAAAAGCCATATGCTGGTACTAAACACCGACTGCAGCCAGGACAGTGGTATGGATGGTTACTGCTGGTGAGCAAAGACCTGTGGCTTACTAGCCATAAGAGATACTGTGCCACTATCCTCTCCGAATGTGCCCTTGGATTCTGAGAGAGTCCAGCTCATCCGATCTGACTTTCCTCATCTCCATTCACACTACTTTTGGCCATGGTCATTTGATATTGTTATTTTGTTGCACTTGCATTTCATTATCAGCGGCGGGGAGGAAGAAAATAGTAGCCACTGATACCTGTACAAAATGATCCCATGATATGACAGGGAAGTGATGGAAACTTGATCTTTTCTACTTTCCATTCTTTTATCCTCACAGAGCTACAAAGGAATGACAAAAACTACAGGAACTGACTGCTTTGAGCAGGAGGACAAGAGGTGTGTCAGAACGCTGAGTACCAGTGCCTGGCTTGAGAAGGAGGAGTAAGCTGTCAATAAATGATAGACAAGTTATTTAAAACATGAGCCAAAATGAATCTTCATCTTCTCTCTCTACATGCACGCAACAGCTCAAGCATACGTAAAAGAGATTGTGCGTGAGCTTTGTACACAATCGTGCAAGTGAACTAAAAGGTACATTTTCAAATATCTAATCTGCAAAGGATCCGAGCTGTCATACAAACATCTGGTTCTTTATGACAAAAAAAATCCTGTAAACTGTTATCCCTTTCGATGTTACATAAACTGTTCTTTTTCCCCTGAAAGATACATGTCCAGCCTACATGACACCGGCACACAGGCGGACCTCAAAGCCATGGATCCATTTTTGTTAGCAGAAACTCTCATCAACAAACCAGAATCTTCAGTTAAGAGAAAAAAGAACATTTTACAAATAAGAATTTTATCCAGAAATGTTCATGTTAATTGGAAGTATAACTGAAGTCACTGGTAGTATATTAACAGCTAATTGCTACAGAGCAGAATAAGAACCTCAGTAAAGACACAGGAGTATAAATCTAGTCCTGCTGGTCTGCCATATCACTCATTACCAAAATGAAATACATAACTTGCAGATGATAACTTGATCTTTTTTGAAGAAAAATTTGCATGAGTGATTAGTTTCTAAGTTGGTCCTTAGGTAGAAAAAGGAATTACATGCTTTTCAAAATATTTTTTACTTGGCCACTGTTAAGTAGTTGCTCTGCAATACACTGGTTGTGCTCTAGCCACACTTTTGTCAGTTACAGTGTGATTTTCTGGACAAGAACTTCGAATTGTCTGAAGAAACTTGAATTCAACTTCTGAAAATACATTGTATGCAGGGTCCAAATGTCGCCTGCAAATTTTGTGAACTGTCTCACATACCTGCAGAACTGTAGAACACCACACTCAGTAGGTGTCTCTATATGTTATCCCACAGTAAATACAGAGGTAACATCTTCTCTAAGTACTTTTAATTACCTTTTGGATTATCACAGTAGCAAAGCCTCTTACCCAAGATATTTAAACCAACAGTAAAAGCCAAAGAAAGAGTGATCAAACCTTTGATTTTTGTAAGGTAAGAAAATGTGTTTGTTCATGAAGAATTAAGTGTGCTGGAATGAGTTTAACCTATTTAATGGATTTAAAAAAACAATTTTCAAACTAAACAAAGGGCACAAGTTAATTTAAGCATTTATACAAATTCTCATTTCTGCATCAAATTCCATAATAAATGAGTAAAACAATTCCCATAGCAACCTCCTGCACTGTGTGATGAACATGTTGCTCGTGAAACACAAAACATCTTCTACGTGAAACATACAAATCATAACATAGCGGGAATGTGGATAGCTTCTATGTTTTAAAAGCAATAAATTTTCTTGGACATTTTTCTAATTTTATGCTCATCTTGTAACTTTCTTCAATCAATCAAATCAATCAATCAATCTATTAATCAATTTTACATTAACAAAATAGCCCTCATACAAACACCTCTGGGCACTTTATAAACTCAATATAAAATAAACAGTAAAATATTAATAAGCTAGATTATGTATTTTTGCTTTCTAAAATAATAACACACATTTTATTTTTAGTATGACTGAAATGTATATGGAAAAAGAATGCTGGCAAGTAAGAACTTTGCTTCAAAAAGGTGCAATGTGATTACTCTTGCCAGTAACATCATTTGCTTTGGCTGTTACAGAGCCAACAAATTTTAATTTATGACAATTGATTGAATATGATCCTGTGGCAATTTTTGTCAGGGATATGAGTCTGATCTAATGCCCCAGAAGGAAAATTGTTCCGCTGACCCACTAGGACTCATTAAAAACTGTCGGGTAACATACAGACTCTGTTCCTAAACTGCTTCCATTTGTATATATAATCAGTGGCACAAATCATGAATCAGTGGTCTCTAACCCTGAAAAAATCAGCACCCTCCCTATAAAATCAGGAATATGACACACAAAAATTTACACTTACATTTCACAGAGAATTACTACGTTATAACCTAAGCTTTTAGTTTCCAGAACTTACAGTGCAACAAACAAGAAAGTAGCTCATGATTTTTACTGTTCTATCTGTCCTGGTTTCAGCTGGGATAATTTTCTTTCTTAGTAGCAGGTATAGTGCAGTGTTTCCGATTTAGTATGAGAATATCGTTGATAACACACTGATGTTTTCAGTTGTTGCTGAGTAGCTGTTGCGGAGCGGCCTCTTGTGTGGAGAGGCCGGGGCTGCCCCGTGCTGGTTCCAGTCAGCTCCAACCCACCCCTGCAGGGCACAACTCAGCCCTCGGCCCCTGTGGAGGTGCCTTGGGGAAAACAGGTTTAGGAAAGGGCAAAAATGCCTGACAGAGAGGAGAAGGGAACAAAAATGAGTGAGAAACAGCCCTGCAGACACCCAGGTCCATGGGAAAGAAGGTGAGGCGGTGCTTCCCGAGGAAAGCAATGTTTTAATTTTCTTTATTTCTCATTGCAATAAATTGAATTAATTTTCCTCTGGTCGGGTCTGTTTTGCCCGTAACAGTAACTGGTAAGCAATCTCCCCACCTTCATCTTAAGCCAGGAGGGTTTTTTCATCCTATTTTGTCCCCCCGTCCTGTCAAGGATGCTCTCCTACTGACTTTATAGAATCACAGCATTGGACATTTCGCTAATACTTTGAAGGATGTTGACTATAACACTGTGAAAACTTACTGCATGTATTCTTAAGACTGGCAGCCCTACAGGAGTGAAATTAAGAAAGCAGCAATTTAATGTAAAAATCTCCTACTGCTGTATGCATGGTTCCCAATATAACATATATCAAAAGTCTTTCCTACACCACTGCAATGAATGTGCATTACAGCATCCCAACCATGAAGTTTTTTAAAACTTCTAGCTCATTTAAAATAAATCAGAAATGACAAAATGTAAGCTGTCACACTCATGGCTTGTTTCAGTAAGGAACACAAATATTGTCACAATGGCTGAAACTTCTCCACAAAAAAGACTTATACAGAACTGATCTCAATCCCCTTGCACCAAGCAGCTATTGATACACGCAGCAAACCTTCTCAGTAAAACGATCAGACTTTTCTTGGTTCACAAGCAAATTTAACAGAAGAAATGGGAAATATCCCTGTTCAAAACTGAGACACAAAAACATAAACAGAAAAGAGGACAGTAAGAACAAGCTGTGGAAAGTCAGGGCACATACCTGGTGGAAGCGGAAAAGTAAGAGCGCTGGCAGAGAAGTGTGTTACTGCCGGGTGTCCTGGGTTGTAGAATTTAACTGCTTTGGGATAGCTCTGGGTGCACATGTGGCCATGTAAACAGAAGGACAAACATAAAATTCCAGTGCAGTAAATGAAGCTGGTATTTAATGCACACAGATGCTCCTTCACACCACAGCAGATGCACTTCAGATGTTATTCAGCAGTAGCTTTTCCACCTGCCCTTACCAGGAGTTTTGTGCAGTGATAGCAGGAAAAACACAAGCAGCTGAAGAGTTAAGTAATAAAAGTAGGAGAGTGGAGAAAAGAAGGGAAGACAGATGATAGAGGAGAAGAAGAAGAAGAAAAAGAAGAATTTAATGGGAAGAATGAAAAAATAAACAGTTAAAATGCAGGTAAAGACAAGCACCAATATGCTGGTGTCCAAGGTAAAGTAGAAGAGATTAAAGTCAGGTTACCGATGTCATGAAGCATTTATTTAGATACGATCCCACTGTCCTGCACTGTAAATGTAATGTAAAAAGGACCATTAAACACTGCACTATTAAGAAGTGCTTTCTGAAATTACTAGATGGAAGAGATTTCCAGGAGAGCTCAGAACTGAAGTAACTAGGTTACCCTTCAATAGTGAAATTCCCACTTCTTTCAGCAGAACAGATTTAAAGCCAAACTGAGCACTTCTGAAATTCCTTTATTTGTGGATTCCACAACTGGGATTCATGCAGTGCTGTTATATCTATGATTCCGTCTCCACTGCACACCTTTTCGTAGATAGGTTATAAGGAGGAATAGCCACAAAACTGGGATCACGTCAGCTTCTATGAGTCAGCATTCTGTTGACTCTACTGATGGCAATGAAACTCTTTGCCTGAGACAAGCAAACAAGATGAGTTCATACAATTCAAAACACACAGTAGGAGCCTTTCTAAAGATTTGAGACATCGATTAAAAAAAAATAATTTATTACATTGCAAAGAATAGAAAATATCCTTCCTCTCGGTAACTCTGCAGACATGGCAGGCTCTATTCAGTTGCCCACCAAGCGTCCAAGGTAATCCCATCTGGCCTCTAGCTGTCACTACAGAAGGCTGAAGGTCTCCTGTGTTGTATCTGCCAGCCCTCGCAGGCTCAGATTTGCAGGACGCAGAATGAAACCCTCCATGTCAAGTACAAAACAACTGGGCTACGTTCAGCAGATTTTACATTATTTTCACGAGGCTTCAGCAGTTGAGCAATTACTGCAGCATGGAAATCTGCTCTGGTAAATTCATACATTTGGAAGCTCATCTGAGTCTTAATATTCCATACTTACTCTTGCTCTGTTCGCATCTTATCCATTTATTTTTATCATGAATTTATAAATCACTTTGCTGATGCCAAACTGTCTGTATGATCTATTAAAACTTTAGCCCAACTAATTCATATAGAATACATGCTAATATGTCTACACCAATCACAAAGCAAACACATAAATTTTGCTGATAAATCCAACTTCAGTTTCTCATATGCCAGATAGGTATTGAAACAGTGTTCACTGACATGCAGCAAAAAAAAAAAAAGTATTTGCAATATATTTTTTTAATCTCTTTCATTGCTGAAGTCAATAAGCTTTGACCAAAATTACTAGGGCTAATTCTGCTTTTTCTCTTTCAATCACTGAAGTGTAAAATAGAGGGATTTTGGTTGGTATTAAGTGTCAATTCCAACACAAGTTTAAATTTAGTGTTCCTGGTGTTATATGTGAAGAAAATCATAAAGCAACAGGTGACTTCAATCTTTTGACTGATGCTGTTTACTGCATGGAATGAAAGTACAATACTGCAGTTCCATTTGGTAGCTAAAGTTACCGATTTCAAAATTTCCATAGATGTGAGGTACATAACATTTTTTGAAAGATACTTTTCCTTAAAAAAAAAAGTTCAGCCAAGCCTAAGATAGTATTTTCTTATATTGCCATATTTCTCCTCTCCATTTGTGATACCCTACTTTATCATCGTTGCTGAGATGGAATGGACATATCCACCAGCTGCAGATAATGTAAAAATTCCGGATGGCCAGTATAAAATGAACTACTCATTGCCATTTACAGATTAGTAACTTTAGCATGTATCACATTTACTGAATTCTAAAGTATATTTCTACTAACTTGTTTATGCCCCCAAATTTTACAACTCCCAACGCAAATCAGACATGTTTGCACACAGGAATCGCTGAAATAAGTTGTGCTGTTAGATTGACTCATAATATTTTTCCATTTTTGACTGTCATTAGAATTCTGCAATTAGAAAAGCAATCAAATAATACACTGACAAAAATCTGCAGCTGCCATTATACCCTCCATGACAGAAATATTTTTCTAGATATTGAAATATCCATCAACATCAGATGTATTCTGGGACTGCCTGTAGTCTCTCTGAGCAAAGGGCAGATTAGAGACATACAGAGATGATGTACAAAGACAACTAACTGTACAGTAGAAGAAATAATAAATTTGCTGTAGCACAGAGAGAAGCAACTAATCTAGTATAATTAGAATTTCTGAAGTCATGTTTTCTGCCAGAGTATTTGACAGTGAATCAACAAGTGCCTTCTGGGCAGCGTGTAACAATAAACACGAACTTGAGATGAGTCATCAATGACACCTTTGCCTCCAGGACACACAGATGGAATGGGGGTAGCAGAGGGAACCCACCAGTATCAGAGAGGGAAGAATGGATCTCCTGTGAGATCAACTCACATTTGAATGGTACATGATGAGCCAAATGGCTGCTGCCTCCAGTCAGACACAAATCACACTGCTTCACCTCGAGAACGCAGGACCTGACTGCAAGAACAAGGTATCCAGAAAGCTCATTCTGTATAACAACAATAGCTTAAGCTGCTTCATGCAGGATATTTGTTTTGTGGACTCCTGTAGGACTAACTCTAGCATTGCCTATGACATCACAGCAACTTTCCCCCACCGCAGATCGAAGACCAGCAGTAAGAGATGAGGGATCTGTGACAGGTAAATGTGTATAAGGAACCTGTCAGGACTACTGTCATTTCCAGAACTAGCAACGTACAAGCAAGCATCTCACCCAACTCTGCCTAGTGCTGCTATCAGTAGAGCTTCTGGGTGAGCAGGCTTACAGCAAATTTCCCATTTCACCTATGGTATGAGAAAGGGATGAGACAAGAAGGGTGAACGATAACCTCTCCTGAGATACAAGATGTAGTTGTCCTGCTATCTTGAAAAGTGAAAGGGTTGTGCAGAGAGTGATCACCAAAAAAGTATCACACAGGGCTTAGTCCTTAGCTTCCTCTTTCTGAAAACTGTGTCCTTAAAAAGGCCATGGTCTCAGAGATAAGCACCAGAAAGCTGACCACACATATTATCTGGTTTTGATGTATTTGCAGCTCTTCTACAGCCCGATTAACTCTTTCTACATGGTAAAGATCTTGCTTTGCTTTATCTCTTGCTGGAGAACATTAGTGTGATATTCCTTACAATGCCCAGAGGTGTGCACCAAAGTGATTCACAGATTCTGCAAATTGCCTGAACTCCAAAACAACAAATTTCTCATCGAGAATAAAGACCCTGAGCTTGGAGGTACTCCGAGTGGCTTTTCCAGTCTTTTAATGAGGTAGATCACACTGCCAGGAATGGCAAGGGAAATACGAAAATTCTGAAAAACAGAATTCCCATTTACAACTAAAGATTCACTTCTCCCATATGCTATACAGACAGCAGAAAGACAATGTCCCAGAGACAGAGGCTAAAGGAAACAGAAACAGAAGAAAGACAGAAGCAATGATTAAACATGCTATCAGCAGGCAATCAGCATGCAGGCACGTTATTATTTCTTAGTAACAGTTAATTTCCTTATATATTTGCTTTAGTCTTGAAAGAAAAAAAAACCTATGGATTTAATTGAAAAGCTCAGTAGCTTTTTCAATATTTCTTCTCTTAAATCAAATGCATTTTACGTATATGAATATATTTGGCATTTTCACTTCCATTTTTTTCTTGTTACTACTGTAACAGTACTGAAAGCATTCATTACTTATGTTCAGCTTTTGCCTCTTTCAGTTCTTTAATGATCAGGTTTCTAATATTCTTCCCTATTCAAATACTGTTAAAATGTTTATCCATTTATTTTATAGAGATGTTATTGTTGCTTGCCATAAAAAAGTACTTACATTTGAAAACAAGGAAAGTAAAACCCAACGCCTGTCGAGCAAATACAAGTATTTCTGCTAAAATGCAACCATTCAAGAATTTTGAGAGATTCCCCCCACATTTATGATTTTCTATGATTTTGAACATTTTTTTGATATTGCATTTATATGACATTTTTACACTATACTGTCACAAACTACCATCTAAGCTATCAGAAGAATTGCTCACCAGCATAACCACAAACACAAGTCACGAGTGACAAATGCTGTGTTCACCCATGCACAAACAGTATATACTACCATATTTGTGATTTTTTCTGTTATTTTTAATGAAATAAAATTGAAAAAAATATACCTAAATATATGACATACCACCAAGCTCTCCAGTTTTGCATATTTTCATGGTTGAAGAATAAACTCCAGAAAATATTAACCACCCACAGAGATCACCTTGACATGCTTTTGCTGCAGAAAATAGAACATTATACAAACTACTGAAGCCTGAAGCATACTCAAAACATCACATCCTATTTGTAAAATGCAAGGAAAGAATAATGGGATCAGTAAGAACATTTAAAAAGTAATGTGTTACATTCATTTTTAACTCTAGAAAAAAAGAGGCTTCTCAAAAAGCAGGCATACTTCCTTTGCAACAAGCTCAGACTATGCTGAGCATATCTATTGGATAAATTCTACTTAGTTTTACCCATACAATCTCAAAGACATTAAAGAGTAAAACATATGCTTGATATGAATATCTGAGGACAAGCTACTGGACAACCAATGCCCTTACACGAAAAACTGGCAATCACATCAGAATTTCCCAAATCTTGTTTGAAAGCAATCCAGTATTTAATTTAACTTACTTTGAAGGACAATAACATTTGTAAAAGCCTTAATCTAAAGATTACAGTGTGCTTCCAACTATGACTGTGCCTGTATTTAGAGAAACCAGTGTCAAGATTCAGGATGTACTTCTTCCTCACCGGTTCATGCAAACTGCCACCGGACTGACTTCTGGCCGTAATGAAAGGGTTATGCAAGTTAAATCCAGTTATGGTATTAAATATATTTTTAAAAGAAATTTCAAAGAAAAATATGTATTACAGCTGTGACAGTAAAAATCAACCTCAGTGATTGGGGAGAACCCTTCCAGCCCTACATTTTGAGGCCAATACACAAATTCACACAAATTCAGGTTGGATATTAGCATGTATAGAGAAAGGACAGATAACGCGATACAATTACAATGAGGACAAATAATACAACGTTGTCTAATAACAAGTTTCATATACAAAGGTTCTCTATTTGTCAATACTTGTGCTTTGCTCAAGATAGAAAAGGAAAAATAGGAATTATTAAAGTATATTGAATGTTCTGCTAAACCTATTTCATCTCTTAATTGCTCTGAGTCCTCAATAAAGAGGACAACACAAAAGAATACGAAATTACATCTGTGAAAAAAAGAAATATTCTACATATAGGCATGTTTCTTTTAAAGGAAATATGATTTCACAAGCGGGAAAACATTATCTATTTGCCTAGCAGTAAATGAAACTGCATCACATAAACATGGAAAAGACCCACTGATTCATGTACTGTATTCACTGGCAAGACAGCAGTCTTTGTTTTCTTCTACAGAATGTACTGAGATACTCAAGAACTTGATCACAGAATCATAGATGTGATGGTCTTCAGCAACTTTTCTTCAGACATTCCAGAAAGTCTATTAGATTAGACTAGCTAGAAATGTTCAAAAGGGATTTCTGATATTCTCACCCCAATACGGTCTTTCTATGCTGGTGAAAAAAAGAAAGGGAAGGAAAGAGAGAGAGGGGAAGACAGGGAGAAGGAAGGGAAAGGGGGTGGCGGGACACACAACTGTACCTCATTTATTTTAGCTCACTTAAATCTTTGCTACACTCTAATTCTCATACAGTCTCAACTAAATACAGTGGTATGAAGACATTTCCTTCAGTCCATTGCAAAACAGCTTCATCATCTGGCAACAGAACTCCTTAAGGATTTGGCACTCAAAATGGCACTACTGAACAGCGTATTGGTTGGACACTTCCTAAACTTCAGTTTTCTCCCTTCACAGTTTTTGTGACAGAACAAATCCCTTTTAGTTTTTGAAACGCTTCACTTTTTACTGGTTTGGGAAGAATAAGCAGTTTGAATTACTACCATTATCTCCATCTGTCCTACTGTTCTTCCTACATCTACCTGGGGAGTAAGAACAGAAAGTTCAAAATCTGTAAACTACTGTGGTGGAGGAAGGAGATGGCTGACATGGAAGGAGGTAACAGGACATTGAGGGACAATCCAGATTAATTTCTGGAGGTTACATGATGCATTTGTACAGAAATTGGTAGATTTAAGAGCTGCTGTGCTAGAAGACCATGCTGTTTCACTGTATGTTTCATGCAACATTTGTTTAGGTATTTTGCTGCATCATTGGTATAGGCACCAAAACTGAGGTTCTCCAAATCGCTAGAGCTTCAAGCAGGTGAACTGTAATTACACTAATCTTTAGACTCTCCTTTTTTTTTTTCCTGTGATGTGTTTTATTCCTGGAACTATCACTCTGCACATGCTGTGAAAGTCAGTAGAGTTCAAAAGTTTAATCTAGGACTCTGATGTGAACAGGCTGGGTACTCCAATCACATACTTTAGCCTGCATTTTTCCTTCAACTTTCTTCCATTCCTTCCTTACAGTAGCAAAATAAGTCTATTATATTTCTTCCACTACACTCAAAACTTCGCCATCTTCTCACTTCTGAAACTGGTGTCTCTAGTGGAAACCAGCAACAATACTACAGAGTAAGGAGGGAGGCAAGAGTAGCAGCAGCAGGACCAGAATATAAAGACCTCTCATAAATACCTCTGATGAAGTAAAAAATACAGGTATGCCAAATGCTGCTGCCCCACAAATCTCTGCATCCCTCAGGTCAGGATACTGTGTTGTACATTGCTTATGTGAACAGGAATATCCACTAAGCTACATAAAGCCATGCTTGAACAAGCTTGGTCACTGTAGTATCCTCTCATATCCAAGGACTCCTAAATTTTTATGAGATCAATTTAAAATTATCAGAAAAAGTGTCTCTCAGATGCATGGTATTTTCTAAACTTCTGTTGGACTGCTTTTTGCCTTATCCTTTCCTTTCTTCTCTCATGAAATAACTCACCAGAATTATTCTCAGGATCCTTTCAAAAACTGAACTCAATATATTTCATAATTTCACAGGATTTAACAATAATCAAATGATTTTTTTAGCAAGTAATTTTGCCTGTCATTTTTAGTGAAAGCAAAAACTATCCTTCAGAATGACAAATGAAGCAAAATAATGTAAAAACTTAAGAAATCTCACAAACACATTCTGTCAGTAATATCTACTACGGGAAGAGTTTACAGTGGGAGAAAAAGGAACTATTGAGAACAGATCCTTATAAATCCCAATTACGCTTGTGGTTTGTGGAATATATCTCATACATTTTGGCAAAGCTTCACTCACCATGTAGATTTCCAAAGTAATGCACTGAGAGAAACAGGTGTATGAACCGTCTCATGAAGTAAAATTCTA
This sequence comes from Psophia crepitans, assembly GCA_013399095.1. Classification (NCBI taxonomy): domain Eukaryota; kingdom Metazoa; phylum Chordata; class Aves; order Gruiformes; family Psophiidae; genus Psophia; species Psophia crepitans. The sequence goes on from VWZZ01005602.1 coordinate 584,131, forward strand.
TGAGCAATTAGCTGCTGAAGTGTCATCAGTCAGATACTGAGAGCTCTTTCACGTGCATTGTCACTGCACTCTTAGCAAATCCTCAATGTAGTCATTAGGGAGGAAGAAAATTAAGACTTATCTCAACAGAAGAGGCACACAAAGCATTTAGAAAAAGCTGCACACAAAACGTGGTGCAACATGAGTTCAATTATCTCCTTATGCTACAGTGTGAGCACGCAGGATGTGAAAATAGAAGAGGAAACAGTACAAGTACTAAGATGCAGTCCGCACAGTATAGAGAGCAGTTAAGTAAAGGGCATAACAAACCATGTCTGAGCACCGTAGTGAAGAAAAAACCCACAGAAAGGTGTGAGAGGCACCGGAGGGCACCATGGCCTGGAAAGCAGTTGTGCTTGGAGGGTTATTTTGGGCCTCACACCAAGACCGTTTTTTGGCATAAAAAGGCCAAAAATCTGTTTACTTTTTAAAGCTTTTTTTTTTTTTTTTAGAATTCTAGTGCTCGCTTTATTTAATTTAACATTTAACATATTTAAGGAAAGACAGTTGAATTAAAGTCTTCCTTTTACCATAATTATGCATCAACAGTTCATGAACACTAACGGTATTTATCGGTATTTGAAAATATTGACAGCAATTCAAAGTTGTATAAATTACACTGAAAAGCCAGATGCCGGAAATCACACCCCGACAGTTACCCCCTAGTGCTATTCCAGTAGTGGTAATTCCATTATACTTTCTTAGGTCCTTAAATTGTGAAAGCAATATGCAGCACAAGTAGCATCAGAGGCCTAGGAACAAAAGACACCAAGGGATCAGTCGCAGCCGGGCATTAGACTCGGTGCGCATTTACACAGTAAGAACATTAATTTGGGTGGAAAAAAGAAAGGCTAACTTCCAATCGAAACCTAGCAGAGATTGCTCAGGCACTCACTGCAGCGGTTCTTTATTCAGTAACGATATATCTCCCTGTTCAATACTGTCCAGATACGGCTCAGCAGAACTTTTATGGACACGTGCAGCATCTTTATGGAGCTAATACAAAATTTAAATAGAAAATATAGGTTCGCACTTCTGAAATATTGATATTTAAATAAGACCTCACATATGATAAAAATACTACGGTGAGGTATCTTGGGGCATGGAGGACAGCAGTTTAGTTCTACACATCAGTTCCTGCTCTTTTCCACTACAGCCAGAGAGAATGTCTTTAAATTTCTATGGAAAATTCCTGCTTTGTAACTGTAAGTAGACAATACTAACTGATACAAATATTTTATTGGCCAAGTTCACAAAAATGCCCAGTGTTTGTTCTCAAGCAATAATCCCAGCACAGCTAAAATTTTGATATGCAAAGCTATTTTCCAATTCTTTTCAAGATATTCAAAGCACCAAGCATATTCAGAAATATTGATCAGCATGAACTAGATCATCAGTCCAATTTAAAATTACATCTGACTAAAAGTGGCTCTTGTGGCTCTAGTAATCTTGCATTGAATCTCTGCCATCCTTATCTTAAGGAACTTGCAACATAAAAAGAACAAGTTCAGACCAATTTAGGTCCCCAAATTACATTAAGCAACAGAAGTCTTTAAACAGTCAGTGGAGGGAAAGAAAAAGATATTTTTAAAGAGTCTGAAGAGATTTACCACAGAACCCTATGGTTGTCTGAAGTGCTTTCTGAAGGAGCCTGTCTCTCTCCAGGGACTGTTAACAGATTTTATGTACACTAGCCTGCTAGCATAGGCACCTAGAATTAGGCTGCAAGAATACACTATTTTTCCTTGTAAATAGACACTTCGTAATAGAAACTACTGAAGTTGTGTTTTCTTTTAAAAAGTTGAGAAGGCAATAAAATACCTCCTTCACATCTCTGTTAATATGAGACTTTTGATCTTTATGCTTCTGTCCTGTGGCATCTTTATTTAAAAAAAAAAAAAAAAAAACCAAACAGAAAAACCCTCACAGAAAATGATCTTCATCTAACAAGCAATGTGTTTACTGCTTCCAGCACAGAAAACCATCTGCTTATTATCTCTGATACTATGAGCTTTTGCTTTATTCTCTGCTTGGCCACCACAACACAGTATCAGCAATGCTGCTCATAGATGCACCCAGAACAGCACATGATAATGCAAAATTTTAGATGAGTAAAGACGGTATCAATGACATCTTTAGAAGACTTTCCAACAAGTGGCAATGGCAGGGCAGAAAGAAGGCTGACAGATTAGAATCTAGACTGCCCCCACCTTTGCATAGTTTGCCCAGAGGCTGCAAATACCTCGCTTCCTAGTTTGATCACTGATTTTATTTAGTAGTCCTGCAATGAAACACGGCTGCAGTATTCAAGGACGTCCATTAGGATATGTCCTCTCTGTCAAATACTTCCATAAAAGCATAAGTATTAAAAATACAGGTCTTCCATGGGCATATGGTAACTCAGCTACTTAAACAGATGCTCCAGTATTCAGCATCAAACCAGTTAAAACACGTTTTGCATCTGAGTTACAAACCTCCCATATTGTACATAAACCAGTGTGTTTGGGTAACCAGTAATGCTTTCATCAGCCTAGCTTAAAACACGATCTGACTTAAAAAGCTTCCTGTAGAATTTTGGGTTGAATCTCAGTACCTGCAACGCATCCCTACGAAGTCAGTTCAATTAATCAGGACTTGATGTACCATTAGACTTTAAACAAACATATTAAAAATGCAGATGTCAGCTTTTCAAACAATATCTGGTAAAGAACAATACGAAATATTTACCACTTTATACAGCTCTTTAAAAATGTCTGCTTTCCCCAACACATCAGTCACTCTGATCACTCTGTCAGTGTAACTTCATCATGGCAGGCTGCCCTGACATACAGCTTTAAGTCAGAATGGAAATTTGTTTGATAGTCTTCTAAGAGTATGGAATTTTTTTTATCAGTTTTAAATAGACCACATACAGGTGTGCAAAGCCATCTCAAGACTCTTTTGGGGTTTTGTTTAAGCTATTTAATTTAAAAATATTATTATATACAGAACATACATAGCTACAAACAACTACAGAAAAGATATTGAAATAACCTGTAAAAACTTCAAAATGGAATTAAAAATATTTCAATTTACTTCTTAAGTTTTACAGAAAAACAAGCGTTCACAAAGGTAACCCACAAAATACATATGGGGGGAAGCCCAGCACAGTCCTAGTGCCAACAGTGCTGCTACAAACTCTTCTTAGGGCTAAAAGAACACAGGTTCTACAGCAAAATTACATATCAGTATTTTAAAAGATTTTTGAGATTGATCAAATCAGAGATCTTTAGAGATATGGGGAAAAAAAAGATACTGCAGAAATAAAAAGAAAAAAATCCTAACAACAAAAAAGAGTTGAGCTTAATGAAGACAGGAAAACACACAACTGAAAAGTGACTGATTGCACAGATCATTTGTCATCTGAATGACAATCGGTTTCTCTTCAAAGAGAATAAAGAAAGAGGTGAGGATGCACAAGGCAGTTTTAGTATGGCTTGCTGGGGAAAGCAGAGCTAGAGATAAAGACTAAAGGTATAAAAGCATTTTCAAGGGCATCAGTGGATGGAGAACAGATTAACAATTAAAAGCATTTAAAAAAATAAAAATAAGGACAAAATGGTAATTCGATACATTCTTTTCTAACAATTTTGTGTTTTTTAAGTATTCTGAGGTATTACCAGAAGATCATATTTTCAGACTTGAAAAACAAAACAAAACAGATAGTGGTAATTTCTCCCTACGTGTTACAGATGATGGAGATACAGCTTAAAACACTTTCTCCTGCTCTCCATCCCTGGCCAGCAAACTGAAAGACATCCCCACAGCTGTGTGAGGCATCAGTTAGGCAAAGCCCAGCTGGTTGAGGCTACAGACTTCAGTGACATCAGCAAATTACCCACAACCAAACCGATTGCCAGCAAAAACTATGTGAAAAAAATTTGGTAAAAACTTCCACATACATGTGGGCATACATACACATCAATTTATACTCCCACTTCAAAGCACTGGCGTAACGTTTCGTCTTAGTTGCTTGCAGCTACTCAAGCAGTATGGTTGGAAAAGCAATAGGAAGCTTTCCTACACAGAGGGTTGCTCTCTAGCTGATGGCCTTTTTCAGGATTCAGTCTTGGCACACTTCCCTGTAACCCACCCGTTAAAGCTATGCCTCTAGAAACTTTCGGCACTGGAAGGCGCTACCTCATCTTCCCAAATACTCACCTTTCAATTGGACCTATATGGCAGAAGTAGACTTACTATCTCAAACTTGCCTTTGATCCAATTTCCTTCTTTATCACATGGAGGTCAGATATTTTCTTTAAACTATCAGTAGCCAGTTCATGCAGTATCACAACTGGTAAGGGTCCTAGATGAGCTACTTCGTGACTCTTCCGGAGTCTGTCTTCCTGATGACATCTTAATATTCCTGGCAAGAGCCTTAGTATTCCACACTGACCTTGGCCGACAATACAGCCACCATCTCGTACTGAGTCTCCACATTACTTACTGCATAATAAATGAAGCTCATCAGAGCCTTCAAGACAATGTTTTTTCTAGAAATATACAAAAGATTATAGGAAGGGGAAAATATAACACTACAAAAAAAGCAGGGAAGAAATGAACAGAGGAGCAAGGGAACATAGGTACTCAAGGCAGGTAAGCTTTTCACAGGTGTTTCGGCTGGATAGCAACTTCAAGCAATATAGTTTTATAAGTGTTTATTAAAGAAAGAAAGGAAGGAGAAAAGCTTCAGGAAAATAAATACAGTAGGGAATCTGAGTGAGGCAAATCAGAATGCTGCTTGGGGTCTTTGTTTCAACTCCAAAGGGTCTTTTTTTATTTTCTGTATGAAAAGCAGAAAAAAGAAAGTGAAATAAATAAATAAAGCCTTCTCGTTTTAAGCACACGCACACACACAACCATTGACGCACACACACATTCACTCTCTCACACACACAATTTCAGAAGGGACTGAACTTCAGTCTACAGTTATTAATCCTGCAATCGTACTGTGAGTCTCTATCACAGTCGTTACGCTTAGCTCCCCATATATTCTTCGTTATGAAAACAACTCAAAAAGTTTTTTAATTGCTATGTCGCTAACAACATATGCTAAGATAAAATCTTCTAAATATGACTTTTGATATTTTTAGTACATTCTGTAAGTTTTCAGCAGGGAATTTCAAATTTCTCCCTTTATATAAACATCCAAATATTTTTACTGTCTCAGGCTTTTAGCTGGAATTTTTGTTTAATCAATATGTTTAATACAACAAATAACGACTGCAGACACATTTCATGTTTCTGGACAAAGTCAGCATAACAGAGTAACAAATGAAGTGATGACTGCAGGGATGACTTTGCTAGTGTGCAGATAAAGATTAATAAAGATAACAGAATGCATCAAAAATAATATTCAAAAAAAGAACAAGGCATACACAAGTGATACTGAGAATTTCCAGAAACACAGAAAAATTCTGAGATAAGACAAACATCTATGACGTCTTAATTTAAAAGATTAATGAGAGTGAAAGGTAATGAAATTGCACACACTTAGAGTCTAAACTTAAGTAGCTAAACAAAAGATCCTTCCAAAAATATACATACAATAGAGGCCCTAGACACTCAGCTCCTTAAACTCCCAGAACAAGGAATCTTCAGAGTAAGTTTGTTCCTGTTGAAGAATGTTGCCAAAGCACAGAATTCCAACCACTAAATGACTGAGGCAAAAAAAGGAAGAACCACCAGTAATGAAACCCAAGAGCCCCCAGTCGGTAGAGTTCAGCTGCACAGATGGGCAAGAAGAACATTCACCGAGCTTCTATGCAAAATGCACACTGCGGGCCACTGAAGCAAAGCATGGGTGTAGTCAAAAGCGGTTCACTTCGTAAAATGCACCTAATCTGTGAGTTTTAAAGAAAGACAGTTCTTCATGTGAGGGAAATGCACTTTGCAGATACAGAGATTTAATAACCATTTTCACAAAATACTTTAAAGCCATCATCAACAATAATATGTAATTACCACCTACTGCCTTGTCGTAAGATAACTGAGAACCAGATGGATCAACACCTGATAGAATTCCCTACATTTAACCTCCACCCACAGTCAAATTTAGAATCGGCAAATATCCAAAAGCTCTTTGTCGTTCATGAATATGTGACAACCTCCATGAAATGAGCAGATTGTGTTTCCATTTGTACCAGACAGATGTTAGTAAGAGATGACATACTAGTAACACAGAAGTACCTTGACCCTAAACATACCCAAACACATTCATTCAGACCATGTCCTTACACACCAAACAGCACGACCGGCCGACACCGCCCCATAGCAGGCCCATGCACAGCCCTGCGCTGCCCTGAGTGGCCTTGCCCCAGCCAGCACTGTGCTGCTTGGTTCTTCTGCCCCACTGCCACCACCCCTCAGTGCTTTCCTTCCCACTTCAGCCCATGCCTGCATCGCTCCCCCCGCTCCAGCCGCCTCGAAGGGCAATAGCTAGGGTCCCGGCCTCCACCAAGCCACGCAGGTGTCGTCTTCCCCCCAGAAAAGTGATGGATCAGCCTGAGGCAGCCATGAATTGCAGCGGCCAGTGGGTCCTCACTCAGCATGCAGCACAGCATTGTGTGCTGAGAGGATCTGACAGAGACACAGAGAGACAGATACAAAGACAGAGACAGAGGAGTCTTGTCTGGACAAATTCTGGTTCTCCAGCAAGATCAACCCAGCTAGGAAGAAGCAGGAGCTTTAAGAAAGGACAAAGACCTTCACATTCAACCACAGTTTCAAAACTGCCACTCTTCTGTATTACAACGCTTGATACTATAACGTTATTAAAAACTCTACTGCCATTGTCTCTCGCTTCTGGATGCTTACAGAACAAAGAGTCAATACAAGCAGCACACAAAAAACAGAGCTACCCATCAACTGAGCAAAAAATGAGAGCCAGATTCTCTCTTTTAGAGGCATAATGCTCTAGACTACATGTAGAAAACAGCACCAACTATTGTGGTAATAGGATGACAGGGAAGTTGGAAGTATGGCAGCAGACTAACACTAAAGAGAAGGCAGCTTTCCCACTCTTCACAATTCCTCAAAAGCAGAGAGCACACTTTAGTCATTTGAAGACATTTAAAGAACAAGAAGAATTGCCTGTGACAAACACTCAGTTGAACAAAACTCTACAGAGTTGAAAACCCCAAGCTTTGACAACATTGAGGGCTGTACTGAGAAGGCAAAGGAACCATTTCAGTACTTCTACCTAAGTTTAAGGACAGGGAAGCGCAGCAAAGGTGGCTATCAGCATAGGTAGGCACACTGCTCTTGAACAGCACTAACTGTTCTAAGGACAAAGAAATCTCTTCCAAAGTAGACTTTTCCTGCAAGAGACATCTCTCAGATGGTAAAAGGAACCGTTTTATGAAGTGACATCATGAAACAATAATCTATACTTCTAGGAAGTTTCTCCCTTAAATGATACGCTTCAGTCTATCCACTTATGGCTAGTTGTTTTGTCTCTTTAACAAACACCTGAATGGAAATCTATGTGAGTACTTGCAACAAGCAGATGAAGTATATGATAAGTATATACATATATGGTAAGAATATGTACACACATATGACAAATACTGTTATAGTAAAAATAAGTGAAGTTGAGAGAATTGAATATTGGAAGCATATGACATGTCCAAGAAGCTGGAAATATAAATTAATCTATAACCGCTGACAGTTTCATTATCCCTCACACTCAGGACGGGATGCTATATTTTAAAAAAGCTTAATTAAACCTGTACTATTTTTATTTTATTTTACGGATTTTGCAAATCTTTGTTTATTGCTGGAGAGAACACCGAATCCCACTCTCCTCGGGACTCACATGTCTTTGAATGTTACACCTCTGTAGTTTCACTCCAACTGTGCTAGAAATTATTTTCAGCTGGCCCAGAGACATTGTCGAATGCTCTGCGCTGCCATGGGCAAGACCAATATTTGATAGCTAACTTAGGATTCCTGCTGCCTGAACTGGTAGAGAACAAGCATGTGGTAGAAGTGATGAGCTTGTTCTCCCGAGGGTAGGGTGCCAGCTGCACTATAAAAGAGAGATAGTGTGGAATTAATAGTGGCCTCACAGGCAGGCTGTATATTTTGCCTTTCAACAGAAAAAGTCATGCCTTAATGGAAGGTGGAATGGAAGACTCAGAATGCAGAAAAGATGACCAGTACCTTGCAAAATAAATTTATTTTAGTTTTCTGTACTTCAGTCTCGCTATTGCAGGATGCTTTTCTATAATCTAAGAAACCACTACAGCAAAGTAAGTGAGACAATAGAAGCAAATTCTGCATATGGAAAACTGTAAGTGATACATGCAAGAAGGCAGAAGTGGGCTTGTGAGAATGATGCATAAGCAAATGCAGCAGAAGTTTTTTTGATAAACTCATGAGGTTCCCTCATGGATACAAAGCTGTGGAAAACAAAATATAACTGTGAGAGAAATTGCCTCCAAGAATGTGGACAAGTCTGGAAGTACTGGCAAAGTAGAATGAACAGGCATGACATAAAACTTGATAGAAAAAAACCCACAAATGACAAAGTTCAAAGATCAATTTCCTGAGGTTTTGGACCTAACAAACAAACTCTCTCAAAGAAAATCAGTGTAGCACTGATACTTCATTTGGTTCCACAGACATTTTCCACCCCCTCACAATCTATTACTGGACTGCTCACCACATTTGGAAAGCACCCATGTGAGGCTTTGCGAGCAGCTTAAATTTGAGGCAAGAGGCCTTGAGAAGAATATAAAATAGGAAGGGATATGAAAATATAAGCAGACTAAAAGAAGGAATTCACTGACTATGTTTTGCTTTAAGGAATGCAACATCTGACTTGCAAACCAACACAAAAAAAAGAAAGAATGAAATTGCAAAAGTTAGGATAGAGGCAAGAAGGTCTGAATAAGAAATTTAACAGGAGGATCAACGGCAAAAATTATCTGAATGATATTTTAAAAAGAAAGAAGGTGGAAAAACTGTTTCTGGTCAGGATGTATGAAGCACGAGGAACATAAGAGTAAGAGTAAAAAATAACCCTGAGTCACTGAATCTGAATGACAAGAAAGATAATGTTCTTGTCATCTGTGATCGAAAAGGAGAGAAACAGATAGAGTTCTGTTTTTAAATGATAAGATAATTACAAGGCATCATGTTAGAGATCCAGCCTGAGACACAGGAGTAGAGGGAAGGAGCAGTAACATTGATGGAATGACAGATTTATAAGTCATCTGTATAGGCATAACAATAAAAGCAACGCAAGTGGCTAACTTACCTGGAAACAGAGTGTAAAATGGGGGGAGGGGGGGCCGAAACACCCCAACAAACCACTAGAAGTCCAAGAACAGAGTCTTGGCAAATTCCAGGATGAAGTATGAAAGAGAGAAAGCAGATACATTGAAAATGGCATTGATGAAATCATAGGTAAGAGAAGAACGAACAGAGGATTATCTTAAAGTCACCATGAAGATACTAAAACACAATTAAATCACACAAACTAGTAACGTGACCTGCCAGAGGCTAGAACTGCGCTAAAAACTGGAACAGGAGCAAAGCCATTGGGACTACTGGCAGTTTTCCCACGACACAGTGAAGCAGTACATGCAGATGTAGATAAAGAAATGTTAGACAACTCCATTGTGCACAAGGAGCCAAACCAGGACCAGTCGGTCAGTAGCTTCAGCAGTGATGGTGATGGTGATTCTCCTCTAGGCTCAGCTGCTGCACTGAGCACTGATATCAGTAGACGAACTGTAAGAAACAAAGATTATTTCTGCTCCTTCAGTTTTTATTTTCTGTTTTATAATTATATTTGCATGGAGCATAATTCTGCATGTTGGAGTTTGGAGTTGTGCCACTTGCTATTCAACAAAGTTACTGACACTAGCTTCAATGCCATAGCCAGAGGACAGTACAGGTAAAATTGTTGGTGATGACTCCTTAAGACATGACATTTTCCCAAAGCTGCTTTCTTAGCTCATTCACCTTCTGGACCAAGTGATGGGAAAAGCTGGGTTTTCTGCTACCCACAGAGTGGAACTGGGCTCCTCAATGTTTAAGACTTCTCCAGACCAGGAGATCAGGGAAATTAGTTTTAGCCTCATCCCATGGATCAGGTCCTCACACAAAGTGACTGATTCATCATATATTGAAATATGGAACTTACCCTAGCAGTTATTACCCTAGGCAGCACTTGGTTTATTAAAGTGCTCAGTATATAAGGATTAACAGAAGATTGTTCAACTCTGTCATGGAATCATGGAATCATAGAATATCTCGAGTTGGAAGTGACCCATTGGATTGAGTCCAACTCCTGGCTCAACACAGGACCAGCCCACTGTCACTGGGTTTTGTACCGTTGTATTACTTCCTACAGAGGAACTGGCTCATCACAAGGTCAACAGCATTAAAAAACTTAAGACATGCCATGAACCGAAGAGGTTGACCAGTGGATCTCCACTCAGGTGGGACCTCCAGAGGGCTGAAAGGGAATGCAAGAAATCACTTATTTCACTGGTGTTATTCCAGAAGAGGATCAGCCACCCATGCCAGGGAATTCTTAAAGGCTTACAGTTATGAAGAGCTCCCAGTCCCACCACAGCATCTGTTCCAATGTTTTGCTATCCTACCACTTCAAAGTACTCCTAATGTCTAGCCTTAACCTATTTGCTGTAATTTAAATTAATTTCTATGCATCTGGAGTAAGGTGAGGAACCTTGCAGCAGCTTTCTAATGTGTTTGAAGATTTATCTCATTCTTCTCTTCTTTAAGCTATCATATTTTCTAAACTTACTGTAACTGTCATTGCTGTTCTATGGATTCTAGTTCATGCACATCTTTTGTGAAATGCCCAGAACTGAATATATTAATCCAGGTGAAACGTGGACAGTGCTGAAATATAGTTCCATACATCTTCCATAACATAGTTCATTTTCATTATCCAATGTTTGCACTTTTGACGACTGTATCACATCAGTGTCTCATCTTTGGTTATCTGCAATCCTAAAATCTTTTTTCTAACGAACTGCTATCTAGAGAATTATTCCCCAGTCTGTATTTGTTCAGTAGGTTAGTCTTGACTAATGCTAAGCACAGCATTCTTTCATTTCAGACCATATTTCCAATTTCTACCATAATTTTGAGTTGTAATTCTGTCCTCTATTGTTGCTGTCCCCCACCAACCTTGCTATTATTTACACACACATACATATTTACATACACACATACAGAAAAAAGAAGTAAGGGAGAAACCAGTCTGCCATCCGCTACTACTTGACTTTACAAAACCAATCAAAAATATCAGAAACACTTGTGGTTCCATAATTGATATCAAGAAATAACCCGCCCAGGCAACGATCACTGCACAGAACCAGGTAAAGGAAGTCACTGAAGAGGTTCTTAGTACACGTAAATACCTTCTCCAACTTCTCATGATCTTTAAGTTGCATCATTCATTCCTTACTAAAGCAAAATTTAAGGAATATAGAAATCATACAAAAATCACAGTCCTCTTAAGTCTTTCTCTTGCAGCCATGTGAGTGGACAGTGAACAATTTGGGTACTTTACAGACCTCCTCAGGACCATTCTGGTGATCCCAAGACATGAGCATCGTGTGTGGATATACCTGCAGTGCTCAGACTCCCCACCACGCTCTCACCCAACAGCAGACTCACAGGGGTCATGTGGATCACAGGCAGCATGGCAAACCCCTTCCTCGGTCTCCGGTGCCATGGACATGTTGCCTGACCCTGCCTAATGACATCCCAGGACATGCCACACTTCCGCCAGAAATGCTGCTGCCATATGCAGTCTTCTTCCCATCTCTGGAAGACATGTCTTCCAGAAACAACATTCTCCTCCAGGAATGGGTAAGACTGCCCCTTGTTCATATTAATGGGAAACAGACCATCCACCATTGCTTGCAGTCACTGAAAGATAACGACCAATCAATCCCGAACGAAAATGTTTTTTGTCGATGTACACACAAAGCATTCCTGTTGTTCTTTCCCTGCACTAAGTTGGAATGTGAAATACATTAGCAGGCAAGAAACTTAAATGGACAAGCAGAATGCCAAATGCCACACAAAATGCTTTCCAGTCTATAAAACAAATTTGTATTTCATATGGGATCCTCATTTCTGAGTGAGCATTCCACAAGCACAACAAATTATGACAGTAGAATTTGGAGATTTTTCCTGGGCTACAACTCAGACCCAGTATACTCAAAAATAGTCAAAAATAGTCCATTTTTTTTCCCATTTTCACATATGCATCCCTGTTTTACCCCTTCACTTGAAGGTTGAGCGAGGTAGCACTGGTTGGATGCAATCTTATGGCTATCCTGTTGGTATAGTTCAGAGAAGCCACTAATGATGACTAAATCCATTTTCTGTTGGTTCTAACACCGTTTTTTTGGTCATATTTACAGCATGCTGAAAGTATTAAAAATTGGAAGTTCTTCTCACTGAGCAGTATCTGATGTAGACTGATGTATTTCATAAAGATGATTTTTGGTATAATAATAAGCAGGATACTGGGTAGCCCAAGCTCACCCTGCTGTGCCGAAGAGAGAAAGACCTGCCAAGCCACACAAAGAACCGAAATAAAAATAAAAAAGTAACTGTTTTCAGTTCTCCTCCTCCTCCACAATATTTTTACTGAAATAAACTGAACATCAAACTTTCAGTTTACTTCAAGTAAAGTCACTTAGTTTCACACGACATACTTAGTATAAACTTTTTAACAAGTGCTTGGGAAGGGCTATTTTCAATATTCAAATTACTGTATGTGGTAGCTGTAGCATCCACAGCTTCAAGAAAACGTGACAGGACTTTCATTAATATAACAAGATGTGACTGTGGCTCTTAAATTTTGCTTAGATTTTAACTTTTCCAGTTTTAAAGACCATTATTAAAATGTATTTATTCTTCAGTTATTTTTAATCATAATATTCATTTGAAGTTTGGGTCAAAATAAATAACCTGGCCCAAGGGCCTAATTTGCAGTGAGGTCCTATTTAAGAGTTTGCCGATAACCTCATGAAGAAATAATTAGAACATTTAAAGTGACAAATTAAAGCCAATGCAATTAGCAATAACCCTCATGATTACTTAATATTTTCTAAGTGCTTTTGAAAAAGCAATGACAGGATTTTATGCTACAAGATAAAATTCTATTCATGTGGAGGAGTGAATTACATATGTTTACCATATTAAACAGGGTAAGAAAAAATCAGATGGAGTAAAAGGATATTAATAAATTATCACTAGGGAGTAACACCAAAGTAAAATATCCACCCTGCCACTTGGTTCTGTCATGGTGGTCTGCAAGTCCTGAACTTATGCCATCAAAGCCCAGCCAAAATAGATGTCAATCTCCATCCTTAAAAGTAGTGTATGATCATTTGAACCAATTTAGATTGTAACATCTGATCAGAGAAACGCAGTTTTCACGCAGAATTCCGTGGAGTGATCTTTTTTCTGTAGAACAAAATAAAAATGCAAGGGACCCAAGAAAAGTCAGGCCTTTCCCCAAAAGTCTCTGAAGTTTTTTCTTCTTTCTCACGTAATTATAATTCTTGGTTCTTCACTGTTCTCAGAATCCCATACAGCACAGTCTGAAAACAGTACAAGGATCAACAGTTGCATACCACACGCACACAAACCTGTGTATCTGCACTTACGTGTATGAGACTCCATTGAAAGAACTCAAATCATCAACAGACCTAAAATTTTTCAGTCATCCCTTGGTGTTCTCTCAATTTAGAATAGTTTCAGAATGGGAAATTAAAATCTCTAAGAGTCAGTGCTGCTTGGAGAAAAAAAAACCACAACTGTTGTACTTGAAATCTGTTAAAAGATTTCCCGTCAACCTCCAGGTCTGGCAATGAGAATAAACTCATTAAATCCAAATAGACTATTGCTCAACTGAGAAACAACTCACTTCAGAAAAAGAAATATCTGTTCAAATGGTTAGAGACAGGAAATATTTTCATTTTCTCACCAAATAATCAGTAATAACAAATATACTTGAATATAGTAAGCACATGAAAATGCACAAAAAGATTTGCAGTAGCAAACCAATTAGTGCTTTACGCAGTTTCATTTATACGTGTGATGTAGAACAAAGTACAAGATCTGTGTGTCNTTGAAATCTGTTAAAAGATTTCCCGTCAACCTCCAGGTCTGGCAATGAGAATAAACTCATTAAATCCAAATAGACTATTGCTCAACTGAGAAACAACTCACTTCAGAAAAAGAAATATCTGTTCAAATGGTTAGAGACAGGAAATATTTTCATTTTCTCACCAAATAATCAGTAATAACAAATATACTTGAATATAGCAAGCACATGAAAATGCACAAAAAGATTTGCAGTAGCAAACCAATTAGTGCTTTACGCAGTTTCATTTATACGTGTGATGTAGAACAAAGTACAAGATCTGTGTGTCTACACAACATATACCTACAAGCTAGAACAAAAAAGCCAAAACCTAAACCAATCTTCCATTATAAATGCATGACACATTAAAGCCATAAATTTATGTAAAAGACAATGCTTCCTACACATTTTGCAACATCAAATATAGCGTCGAGTGTCGTGTGGGGACTGCAGGTTTTCTGACATACTTTGCTTCAGCAGGCAGTGCACTTTGTGCTCAAATGCAGGTAACACTAACGGGAAGTGTACAGAGACTTCCCAACATGGAGCAGAACCGACTCCGTTCCCTTTGCACAACATGGATGCTCTTTCCATCCTCCCTGCTCCTCCTCCTTCCTATCCACCCCCAGAGAAGAAATAGAATAGAATAGAATAGAATAGAATAGAATAGAATAGAATAGAATAGAATAGAATAGAATAGAATAGAATAGAATAGAATAGAATCGAATCATTAAGGTTGGAAAGGACCTCAAGGATCATCTAGTCCAACCGTGTCCCCTCCCACCTATTAACCTCTAAACCCTGTCCTTCAGTACCGCGTCTAACCTTTCCTTAAACACCCGCAGGGACGGTGACTCCACCACCTCCCTGGGCAACCTGTTCCAATGCCCAACCAGCGAAGGTTTCCTCCTCTCCTTTGGCACACAACGGCCAATGTTGACATGGATGTGATGATTCAGTCCCTATTCTCATCTGCTACTGAAACCCATTCTCTTAACCTCTAGGACACGTTTTCTTCCTATGGGACAGGACTATTGCAAAGGAAAACCATCTTCGGGAAAAAATCTGATGCACAGCCTTAAAATAGGAACTGTTGGCTGTTTCAATGGTTTGTGCTTTTGCACCATGAAGTTTTTACGGTGATTGGCTTCCACTGATTGGACTAAGAACATATAAGAAGCGGCGCTGTTGCCTGTTGGACTGGCGGAACCGCCACTCCACACCAACGCGGCACAGCCCACAGTAACGCAGCGCAGGGAGACGGCACTTCTGCTCGCTGGAACGCCTACTGCTGCTGAACGGCAAATTCTTCTCTCCTGCCTATACATACTCTTTTTCAAGTGTCTGAATGTTGGCAATACAGAATGTCTCAGCCCGCCGGTTAGCACGTATCTCCAGGCAGTGCTGACTGCTTTTTAAGTCATTTGCAATTGAAATTTTGCTCATGAAAAGCTTTTGCTTACCAGCCACCATGATTGCTTTCTGTTTTCTTACAAATATGACCAAAACCAGGCTTAAAGCAAAACAAAAACGTGCTTTGTTGCTTAGGAACCTGTTACGTGAAGTTTTAAACTCCCTCTCAAGTTATTTTAGATTGGCTGACCATTCTCCAGAGAAAAAATTCCAGCTAATAAGCCAGCAATAACACTATATTCCTCTGTACCAAGTAAAATAAATTTTCTTTGTTTTTAATTGAGGAAGCAGCATCAAGGGCAGTGTCTGCCACAACATCTTTGTAGATTCTGTAGTGTTCTCACCGACCAGAAAAACTACTGAAGCAGTCACAATATGGACAGGAAAGATGTCCAAAAGCAGCTGAAGAGTTTCAAGAACTGTCATGGGCAGACCTTCAGCATCTCTGCTTCCTCCTTCACGATTTCATTTAAGGTTTTAAAATCAGCTAGGATGACACAATCAAAGTATAGAAATATTTTCATATCAAAACCCGTCATCCTTGCATCACTGCTCCTGCCAGTGGATGTGTTTAGGCTGGACAAAACCTCTGTGTCCAAGGACACGTTCACCACTGCCGAAGGGACACTCGATGAGGTTCTCTCCTCTCCCGTGGAGGCCGGAAGCAGAGCTTCACTCACAGGCCACTATACACAGACACTGTACCAAACCTTGAGAAACGTCAGCAATGCGCCCCATCATCAGATGAAGACATTTTATGCACAGGTCGGTACTCAGGTAAAACAGGTCGATGTTGATGCCAGCCTCAGGCAGTCACTACCCCATGGCCTTCTCATTCCCTGCCCGGTGCCTGCAGTAGTGCTTTCAGTGCCACAGTACCGGAAGTTTAACTGAAGCTAAAACTTTTTAGTATAATTTCAGTTTAAGCTTTCTTTTTTATTTGAAACTCCCCATTTTCTTTACTGAATACTTTCTTTGCCAAATGGCAATATTTTATTAAAGATAGAGAGAACCTCCAAATCCACTTGCATGGAAGATTCTGTGATGCAAATCTGGTTTCTTGATTTCAGTGGCTTTTACAAACTTCTTCTGAAATCCAAACTTCTTTTACACCAATATTTAAATCCCTTCCCATTTCCCAACTTCTCACAGATTTGCAGAGTGGCTCACCGAGTCCTGCTCTTGGGTGTACACATTTAGTACCCTGGGGAAACAGGGAAGCAGCAGTTAAACTTGCTCTTTGGCGTACTGCTCCTGTTCAAGTCTTACAGTAACTCAAAATTTTATTTAGAAGCTTATATAATCCTGAGGCTACCACCTTGATGTAAGAATCTAGACAAAAACCTGCATAGGACAATGCTGCAAATATATACTTATAAACCGCAAAAAATACATTCTGTATTAATTTTCCCTGATGCGTATAATGTTCCTACATACAGGCTTCATTCTCCATTCACGCTACAGGTAATGCAGAGTAAATTAAAAATTAACATTTAATACAAAACACAATAAAGTTTCAATCCGACCTGGGGAAAAGCATTATTATTTACATCAAATGAAAAGTGTCCTTTTTAAAAATGCAGAAGTTATTAAGTAACTACCAACTAACTACAGAATAACAACTTAATTACATATTTACTGGCTACTCTGAACAATCTCTACACTAGTCTTTTAAAGAATTAAAGTGAATGCTTGTATTCAGTTATTTAATCTTTTTTCTCAAAAGTAAATAAAAAAGACCAGAAAAGACTACAGAGAGATCTGCTGTTTTCTAAATAAAGCATTCAAAAAAAGAAATAAAAAAAATCAGATTCAAAGAAGAATTATAAAGCATGAGAGCGAGTTTGTGGACTTCTGCGCATGAAAGGCATCTGCCAGGATGGAGAAAGAAAAAAACACATCTAGCAGCACAGTACCATGAAAAACTGAAATGATAATTGCTTTTGGTTTGAAACACAGGATGTGGTATCAGGGAAGAAAGACTCAGGTAAAATGTTTCAATGCCCACTAAAAAGTAAATAGGATTTTTCTTTTCAGTAAACAGAGAAACGTTTCATCTCTCCATTGAACATACCTGAATCCTTTCTGTGTTTATTTGTTTCTAATTCCACTGGTAATATTTGTATCAAGTTTTTCTTGTGTGATGGCACACTAAAGAAAAACTTTAAAAAAAAATTAAAAGGACAAAAACAAAACAAAAATCAATGAAAGAACACAATGTTAAGAAGCAGTAATGTTTAAGAGAGAATCAAAGGAGAGGAGAGCTGCTAAAAAGACTGAAAAAAGATAAAGGGCAAAGGATTTAAAAATTAAACAGAAGGAAAAAGATTAAAGAAAGAATGGCAAAAGGCAATGCAAAAGGATTTAAGAAGCCAGTATAAAGAAAAGACATTCAGTTACGAGAAAGGAATAGCAACTACTAGAGGGAAAATACTTGAATATAATGAATCAAAAAATGGAACGAAAAAGTTAGAAATTAATTAAAAAGCAAACAAAGTTAGAAAACCATTTTTTTTCTCCATGAAATACAGGAAACAAATACATAAGATCCAGTGAAATTTTAAAAGCCTCTTTCTATTATATACAGCACTCAACAATTTTCCTATTTTAGTCATTTTAATGATATGAAAATAAAATACAAAGCAATGCAATGCCAATTATTTCCTGTGCAGCTATTTATATGCAGTATGTGCAAAGCTGAGAATAAAATGCATCCCTATCTAAAATCTCAAACCCCTTTGTTAATACTAGTATTAAAATTCAAGGAATTTGTCTGTCTACTTTATATAGGGTTTCAACTTCATTATGAAGATTATCATTGAGAGTTTCCAAAGGGTTAATAAAGCTTACAGCTGCTTATTTTACAGTCAGAAGCACTGTACGATAAGCAGTTAGAGACAAAACTAAAGCAACCAACAGACCCTGCACTTTGTAAAAGTTGTAACTGAATTGCTACTAATATTGTCATCCCTTTAAAAATGGGCTCCTGTATAGTGGGAAAACTTTTTTCCCCAGCAAAGACAGGACAGAGAAAAGTTGAAAGAAAGGAAGACACTCAGGAAGCACAAAGACAGTTCAAGGGTGGTGTTCTTTTTTGAACATTATATATTATATACACTATGATTTGTTTTTTAGTTTCTATTATGTAACTTTTTGAGATTGCTAGCTCTTCATTTCAATATTTACTCCAGGTACCCTGATTTTCTCTCCAGGCCATTAACGTTCGAATGCTACTAAGTTTTCTTGCGTACACAGGCTGCACTTGAAGGTAATGATTTTTTTCTAGGTCTTTTTTTTTTTTTTTTAAATTTCATTGACTATCTCCCTGCTCCCTGGTTTTATTAGAAAATAGTACACAGATTTTCAACTTTTACCTCTCTATACTATTCATTATTTTATATACCACTTACCATGTTATGTCTTTTTTCTCCGCTCTCAATACTAATCTTTCTCATCTCTATTCACATGAAATAATTCTCATGCCTCAAATCATTTTCAGTGGCCTTTTCTGGACCTCTGCTGTTCCTGCAATATTTTTCCGAGATAAAGCAACCAGACTACAGAGACTACCCAAACTGAAGGCATAGCATTGCTTTATTTAAATGCATTCTAACACTTCTGGGAATATTCTCCAGACCACTCACAATATCACTTTTTTTTTTTTTTAGACATGACAATATACATTGAACAAACATTTTATGTGAACAGAACAAAATAACACACAAAATATGTGTCACTACTTCACAGAAAAATTTAGAATGTGTAATGAGAAGCAGTCCAAGTCCCCTCTCAGCGTGCGTTGCCTTTTTGCACCACCCACAGTTAATTGCCTACTGTGCTGAAAACTGATCATTAATGCAACTTTTTGTTTATGCATTTCACAGCAGTCTGTAAACCAGGCAGGTAACATAACCTCTTCCCCTAATTATAAAATTTCCTTTTCAAATCTGAAGGATGTAAGATCAACCAGTTGCTCTTATTTTACTGAAATGTCATGTAGTCTGAAAGATTGGGGGAGCACAGTAATCATTTACCGATAACACAATGGATTTCCTCAATAGTGGGTTTTTTCCACATTTTTAATTTGTAAGAATTAACCACACTTTAAATAAATTCTACTACTAAAATAAGGCTTGAATTTGTTTACTCAGTGCAGTTATTTCCACTGTTTTCCTCATTTCTCTATCTCATTACTTAAATTTTTATATTGAAGTTGTACACATTGCCTTGGTCAATTTTGTCCACTGTTACGAAAAGGAGGATGAAGAAACTAATCCACATTATCAGTTAAAAAAACCAAACCAAAACACCACCAACCACAACAAAACCAACCTTCAAGCTGAAAACCACATCGATTAACATCTATGCCACCAGAGATTCCTCTGGATGTATTTTGCGTCAGCACTTAAATCCCCACCTACCTTCCCCTTAGACAGAAGACTTGCAAAGCAGGACATTCTAGACAGACAGAATCATAGAATCCTAGAATCGAGGACAGAATCACAGAATGGTTTGGGTTGGAAGGTATCTCAAAGGTCATCTAGTTCCACCCCCCTGCCACGGGCAGGGACACCCTCCACTAGACCAGGTTGTCCAAAGCCCCATCCAGCCTGGCCTTGAACACTTCCAGGGATGGGGCACAACAGCACATCTTTCCCTTTGATTGGTAACTTTTCCATAAACAGTAACTTTGAGCTTAAAACTTTAGCCTGATAGAAGGCAGTCCTGTAAAATGTGAGGTCCTGTGCATCACATGAACTCATGAGAAAGCAGTGATGTCCCATGCAGTGCAATCGATGGTCCTGCGTAGAACACACTTTGTCCATACACAGCTGATCATACAGTAACTCGGTGTTGCAACGTTCTGGGAGATTTTTTTGCAAGCCTAATGAACAAGTGGTTCTCATTTCAGGTGACTGGGGAGATTAATTCAACTACAGCACGTGACTGACTTCATCAGCTATACAGAACTTAATTCTTCATTCTTCGCACAGTTCCCAGTCTCGCATGTTCCCTTGCTTGGCCCCCAAAATAATACAAAGCCCAGGAAGAGATGTGCTTACAGTCAAACAGTATGTGATGTCTATTCCTGACAGATCCGTTGTGAAGAAGTGACTGTAATTTTAAGATCAGTGTAACTTTATAGAATATATGTAGGGTGTATTGCCCTGGATCAGGGAGCCAGCACCCAAGGTCAGTGCAATAAGCAAGAAGTTTTCTAGGAACTTATTTCAGCATGCTTTTGTCAGCTAATGCAGCAAATCAACTAAATAAAGCACTGACACACACACACTAAAGCATTCGCTGCATTACACATTCAAGGACTGTGCACACTCAAAGCCGATACAGGATTGGAAATTCATTTTTCATAAACATTTGGCTAGGGTACCGGTATGAGCATGTTGCATCTTACCTAATATCCTTCCAATTATGGCTGTGTATCATTCTGGGTTTAAATCTGTGACGTTTTTCTTAAGGTATATATTTTCTATATATATGAATACACAATTATGTTTTACTAGTGTGCAAAATAACACAAATACCACCAGACTTCTAGGAAAAAATAGGTTGCAGAGAAGTTTGTTTCTCACATTTTTGCTGTTCTCCTCATAACAATGTATAATGTAAATAGACATGTACTGAAGGACGTTACAGAAACGCATAAATTAAAATTTTTACATTATTTAAAAGTCATGGAAGATGCATCAGAGAAACGCAAAACACACTAAAATGCTGGAATACGCTGCAGGACAGTGTAAAATTTCACAAAGCACAGCAAAACATAGAGGAGGTACCTAAGCTGAGTATGGAAGAGGCACGTGGTCCAGAGCCTTGTTTTTAAAGCACCCTGATCGCAGCCAAGAGAAGGGAAAGAGCAAAAGATCTGCGATAGCTTTGTGAGAAAACTCTGAGTAGTTGGACCCTAAGTGATGATGAGTTCAGAGGTAAAGGGAAGAGAAACCAGAGGGTAACTGCAGCAGCAGGTACAGCCCAGGCCAGTCTCTGCGAACGCAGGCTGCGTGCGAGAGGGATGGGGAGGAATGAGATGTTGAGGGGAGATTTGAGAAAGTGGAAACATGAGACTAGAAAGCAAGCAAATATGCATGGTGGGACAGCTGCAGGGTTCAAAGGTACTGCACAAAATCCATGTCGGTGGCAACAGGACTATCTTTAGCAAGCCCAGGCAGATAGCAATCCTTTTTTTTTCCCCCCCCACATTCCATATTTCTA
Organism: Psophia crepitans; assembly: GCA_013399095.1. NCBI lineage: Eukaryota > Metazoa > Chordata > Aves > Gruiformes > Psophiidae > Psophia > Psophia crepitans. The sequence continues at coordinate 606,002 of VWZZ01005602.1, forward strand.
GGGTTTTCTCTACCTAGGGTACAGAAAGCAAAACAAATTTATTTTCTAAATGGAAAGCTTGCATCCTCCAGAAGCTAATGCAAATTGCCAGAAGCAAGCTGGACAAATGAGAAACTTCAGCCTAGGGAAAGAGAGAGCAGAATAATGCTTGAGTTTCCAGTTGGGAGCCAGATAAAAGTAGGAGAAGGATGAAAGAGCAGAGAACTTACAACAGCGTGTTTCTCAGGTACAGCAAACAAGAAATAAGGAGGAGGCAAGAAGAACAAGCAAGCAGCGAGGAGCTAAAGACAACAACATAGAAACGGCTATGGGAAACACAGGGCAGTTCAAAATATTATTTGAAGACATGACATATAATACAGATTATTATTATTATTTACCTATTTGTTTGCCTCAGGAAAAAAGCACATTCTTAGACATGCCAGTAAAAGGAACTGGTATTTGCATAGGAAAAAGCAATTAGTGCTTGCACAAGGGCTCCCTTATTGTCCTACCTTCCTATCACAAGTTCCAGCAATATTTACATTACATGACCTCAAACAGCTATACAAGGCAAAATCCCGCTCATAACATTCACACAAGAAGCCCTACTCAGGTTCTGATTTCATGAAATGTCCTACCTGACTGAGCAGAGTTTGACCTTACGTGCCTGTGGCAGCTACGCTTCCTCGCTTCCAAATGCGCTGCGTTAAGGACTTCCCACTTGTCTCTTCCCAAAAACAAAATTACGCATTTGAGTTCAGAAGATGGAAAATTGATAAAGTCCCTTCTGTTTGAAACAATTTTATTGGTTTTGGTTACTTGATACTGAGAGATACTCACATGAGTATACTTTTGAAGAAAAAAGTATTAGTTAAAACAGTTATATTAGCATTTCTCAGTAATGAAATACAAACCACTTCACTATTTAGAGATGACCAACTGCTTCACTCTTCTTCTGTAAATACAAAGACTACTTTTGACTGTGTAAAGTACCCCTCATTTAGAAGGTTATAAAGTCAGCCTTAGTTCAGTGATTTTGGCCCACTTGTAGATGTCACGAAAGCAGGTATTTTTCCTTCTGCAGAGCTGAGGACAGACTATTGGGATTCCGACCGTTATTTCCATGTGGTGGCAGTGCCCTACAGTGCTCTTACGATCTCAGCTGGCTGGAATCAGGGTTTCTACTCCGGGCAGTTGTTATTCTAGGAGCTGGACCTTTTGCATCGAACTGCACTTCACCAGGCAGATGGAGGCTACAACCCATGGGGGAGCAGTCTGAGCGTCCACCTCAAAACTGCAGTGGTCACCTCTGTTTATGAATCCAACAGCCTACAGATTACAGTGATGTTAAGATAATCGAGTCCCATCTGCCCCTCTGTTATTTCAACTTCATTACAAGATTATTCTTCATTCTTTAAAATGAGTAACAGACTTACGCTCGGCATTAAAACAAAACCACCTTTAACAAGAAAACATCTGCAATCTCACATAATCAAAAAAATTTTACTGTCATATTGTAGAGGAAAGAATCAAAAGCTTTCAGCAGAGTAATTTTACCCCAAATTTGCCTCACTGATTTGCTGTAAGATCTATTAGTACATAAGAAGATATGATATATTAATCATATAAGAAAATAACTACATCAACAACAGTAATGCTTCCATCCAAAGAGAGGGCACAGTATATACAGAAATGTCACACCAAGTATTTTAATTTTACTCAGTGATCTAATTTACAGCTACTTAACTGATTTACAGTCTCAGCTGGCTTTATTTCTTAATTCTCTTCTTGTTTTCCTACATGTATTTAATACCACTTCTTAGTAACAGATGACATGAAACCATCCCAGCAAGTATTACCTATGATGGCTATCACGATGCAATCCATGCAAGTGACAGCAGTAAATACAAGCTATGCCTTCACTTCTTATAAAGGGAGCATTTTAAGTTTTATTTAATCATTAAAAAACCTAATTAAAGTGGCACTGATTAAGTGACCTTGAGGAGGTATGAACTTTCAGGTGAGGCACACTGGTGGGACGGCAACCGAGCCTGAGGAGGTCGACCCCACCATCACTCCTATCAGATGGTGGCATGGGTTCAGCCCAAGGTGAGAAGGACTCCAGCAATACAAACCAAGCAGCTAGCACAAAGGACAGGGGAGAAAGTGTCTGTGCTTCAGAGTGAGGCCTCTTAGCTTCAAACATTTTGTGTCCGTTCACAACTGAAAATGGAAAGACTCTGGAGTTTTGGAGCTGTGCAACAACCCGCAGCCAGAATAAATAATAATAATCACCTAGCAATAGAAAAAAAAAAGATTTTCTCTCCAAGAAATACCGTGGAATATTTCACCAAAAATCCTATTAGGGTACATAGCGTAAAAATATTCACATCGCCTCCTGTTAGATAAGCAGAAGCTTTAGACAGACACACAGTGACAAGTCAACACATTCATGGAGAGTGATGGAGCTGCAAGTGTGATACAGGGGCTGGCAAGTTTTCCAGGCTTGGCACACCGGATGAGAGGGTTTACCTTTTTGACTGGGGCTCTCCTACAGCAAAGCAACACAGAATATCTTGTATGATTTGACTAATGCAATAAGCTGACAAATAACTACAGGATCCCAACGTGTAAAGGGATTTCCCTTTGCTGTTATCTACTTTCACCATTCCCACGTGTTCGAACGACGTCATTCCTCGTTTTTTGTTATCTTACGTTTCATATTAATCTCTACATTATTAAGCATCAGTAAGAAACAACCAGAAGCCATGAAATTTGATGTAAAATCTTGTAACTGATATTAAGGTGTGACACCTTTGTATATGGCTTATTTCCATGTAACTTTTCATACAGGTGAAACTTAAAAAGAGAGAGCTGAGAGTATACAATCAAATGGTCTGGGCATTACTCTGATGTTTTTTTTTCCTTGAAAATTCAAATGATCCCTGCAGGCAACCGACAACTGCTAGATCTGTGGAATGTGCTCTTTGAACTGTACAAAAGCCTTCAGCCTTTCGTGCATTGCTGCAAACAAAAACTGCCAAGTGTAATTATTTCTCAAATTTAATGTTATGGAAGTGTTGCATCATTTTTTTCACAGCTCTGAGAACAGCTGTAGAAAAACAAAAATTACAGGAGGATTTCCCCGCAAATGTTATACACTGCATTTATCACCTTTTATAAACAACCGATACAAATAAACACCAGTCAAATATCAAAGAGTGCCAGTCTTTCCTTTCGTGCTCTTACAATTATATTTCTATGGAAAGAATCAAAGGATTAAGTGGAAGGGGTCCTTCCAGGAACGGATTTTCATCCTTTAGCCTTTTTAAAAGAAAAAAAAAAACCCACCACAACTTATATCAGAAGCACCAAACAGCACTGAGAGAACACCAGAAGTCTCCAAATTCACAGTTCGCTTCCCACTTTTTTTCTTAACCTACACTGCAGTTCCCAGAAACATTCACATACTAAAAGGTAACTTGGTACATACATTACAAAATACAAGCACAGGAGTTCAGATGACCTTGTATGCATCTGTAGTTCTAATGAGAACTGCCTTGGTTTTGAGCACAGATGTATTCAACTTGCTGAAATGAAAGCATTCGAACTTTACTTACTGAATACAGACATATTCAGTAATATTACTTTAATAATTATTACTGACTTCAGCTATATCTAAGATTTTTAAGTTAAAGACGACACCGACGTGAAACCAACTGCCCTTAAATAATAAGTTTCCACATCTGAAATGACCGTTGCCCAAACATGAAGACGCCCAAATTCAAAACAGTCATTTTTGTTTGGATCGCAGAAGTGCCTTGCTTTGGAGAGCAAGCTATTTAGTTCCAGTGTAAACTTCACTGCAATTCAGACATGAGGTGGAGCACTATCTACATGCCAACTAACTCCCAAAGCAGACCTAAGCTCCTAGGTCTTGTCCAGAATCCCTCGCCCACACCCACATGTCGAGTTAGCCACAACATCCTGTTTCAAAACGGGAGGAGAAAGGACCTACAAACACCACTATCCAGGGAGACCGAGCTCTGCATTCTGGGCTCTCCTCCTCAGCCTGAGGAGATTCAGTCACAGTCCATGAAAGCCCCTGCAGATCCAATCTGTGAAACAGTTCGATGCAAGTATCTTCCAGTTGCAATCCTTAACTGACAGGAAAGGTGAGCCACTGCACGGGGAAAAAAAAAAAAAAAGAAAAAAGACAAAAAGAAAAAAAGAAAGAGAAAAAAAAGAACAACAAAGGAAACACGGGATCTAGAAGGAGATCAAAGGAAAAGCAGCCTGACTCTTTAACTTGATCATGTGGACAGGATGGACCAGATGAAGGCACTTAGTATGCTTACATTTTCTTCAGTTTCAGTAAGGGCCAAGAATTAGAATAAAACCCAGTGTCTAGCATCTCCAGCTGGGTGCTGCCCCTACAGAGAATCCTTCTCAGTCAGCAGAAGCCGTTAAATTTTTGTCAAGTACACAATGAGGATGAATACCTCAATCACCTTCCTCGTGCCACATCTTTACTTCAGCCATAGGTAAGTTGCACAGGCAAAAAGACACTCTGACTCATGTCCTCTGGCACAAAGAACACCGGAATCTGGACCGAATAAGGTAAAGCACCTTCAAGCTGCTATGGGGCTATGCAAAGCGAAGGAAATTAAAGCCAGTGACCCAAAGAGATGTTCCTACAAGAGAGCTGGGGAACAAAGCCATTTAATTCACGCATTAAGAAAGAAGATAAAATTCCCATGCTTTCAAATGTATTTCGAGCCACTGCTTAAAGTGAAGCAGCACACAGCACCATGTTGTAGTGCTACTTTGGTTTTTTAATAGCACTACATTGCTATATTTTAGGCAAACATCTGCATGTGGAATGACAACAGGACTGTGCTGCACACAGGCAAGATGCGATGGAGGCACGAGGCGCTGGCCAGCAGCAGCCCCCTCTCACTGAGCTCCTGCGGGTGACAGGACACGCTCGCATCCCAACTGCAGCCAGATACAGCTCCTCAGCGGCAACGTGCAGCGCTGACAGATGAACGTGCTGTAAGCCACTGATTCACCAAGGAGGTTGGTCAGCGGTGCACTGTGTCCCATGCTGTCGCTGAATTTCTACAAAGGTGATAAAAGGGGGCTGCCCAAAACCATGACACATTATTTTCAGAATTAGAAGAGAGACAAGAGTACTGCTCTGGTACAAGCAACACCCCACTGAACACCTTGCCATCTCCTGGATGCGATTTGCTTGTTTGCATCAAACATGGACATGTCTGCTATTTTAAAAATAGAATTTATTTTTTTTTTAGCTGTCTTTGTGGTAAGCGAATCTTGGTCAAGCTTCAGTGTTAACATGGCTTATGCAAACACCAAAGAGCAGACCACAGAACTGCAAGTGATGAACATCATGACATTAAGAAGGATGTGGTCTCCAAGTTCGTGGTAAATCAAGCCAATGCAAGCAAAACTTGTAATGGAGAAACTGCAACGAATTTTGAATTAAAGAGTGCAGTGGCACTGTTCCTCCTTGTTGATCTTTTCAGCAGGACAGCAAAAAGCAAAATAATAAGTACGTTCATGAGTTTTTAAAAGCATTCCATGTAAAAAGCAACAAAACATAAAGTACACTCGTAACATCAGCAGTGAGAGGACTGCACTCTGGGAGGCACAGGAGCAAGGCAGTGGCTGTTGCAAAACAGACGCAGTTGTTCATTTAAAAAAGTTACAAAATAAGCTGAAAAATGGAAAAGTCTGGCATCAAAGCAGATGCTTACAAGTGCTACAAAATAAACAAAAGCATATTCTATTTTTTAAGCGGCTTCTAACATCTGTAAAAAAATTAGAATTAAAAAAATCATTAATTTACCTTTAATATTGTTAAGCTTTTTTCAAGTAAATGAAGTGGAACATGTCTTAGTCTTACTACTATTTCACCAACAAGGCAAGCAAAATGTCAGGGTTCACAAGGGCAAAATCAGCAAAAAGGTTTGTTGAAAATGATACTAAAATAGGCATGATAAATTCAATTGTTGTGAAGAAAAGCACTTGACTAGTGATTTCTATAAGAGTAGTGACGCCTCATTTCCAAGATGTAACACGCCTGTTTCTAGATTTCTGAAACACCACTGCTGGGGTGACTCTGCATACCCAGATGCCACAAAGGTACAAAGCATTTATGTGTAAAGATGCTTCCATATACTGTTTACATGGGAAGTGTAATAAAGGCACGTGGGAAGCAAACATGGGATAATCTGTTCCTCATGCAGGTTTCCCCAAACTTACTAGAAATTTGCCTAATACCAGTCATTCCTCTCTTGACCCAAACATTTCAAACCTGTGGATCCACACAGAAGCACCAGTGTAATGCTGTCTAGCTTTTGCACTTCCTAAAACATGAGTGATTAAAAGAACTCTGACAAAAAAAGCTGCTCTTGGGGAGAGGGTTTTAATGCCAAACTTTAGCCTAAGGCACATGTCAAAGCCCAAATGTTAATCCGGGCAGGAGGCGGGGAAGAAGGGTTTATGATGGTTTCCCGATTAGAATATTTGTGCAGCAAGTGTCTGTATGCTGCTAACAAGAGTATTTTCTTTGCTTAAATTCCAGGATTCCTATAAGTAAATAAAAATAATCCCACGGATAACCCACAGCTTTGGTACTGCGCTGGGTAAAGGCTAGTGGGCATTGTTCTGGTTGAAGTGAATTTAACATTGTAATACTGTAAAAGACAATAACCAGAGAGAACTCCTAACTTTTACTATGAGCTATGATAAAAGAATTCACTAATGGTCTCCGCATTCCAGGTATCAAGTCTTGTATCATCTTTCTGAGTTTTCTTACAGAAAAAGAGTCAGTAAAGCCCACTAGAAGCTGGCCAAATGAGCAACGTATCTCAGCCAAAGGGCAGCTAACTATAAAATCAAAGAATAAATGAACCACCAAGACTAACAATTTCTGGAAGGGGCCCTCCACCTAGAATAAGAAAATGGAAACCAATCACAAATATAGAAAATGCCTTTAGAAATCAGATCCCCCATAATGACCCACAGTCAGTTCAAAAGGAAATCTCCCCTCCCCTCCTCATTTTTTATCTTATCCTACAAGACCCTCCCAGTTCAAGTGTATTTCTCTTCTGCAGGCTGTCAAGGTTGTCAAGAAGAGGGCCATGTGTTTTGCAGAAGAACGGCTGAAGTTGAGAAGATTCATGGATTAAAGAGAATTTAAAGTCAGAAAAGACCATTAGATCATTAAGTCTGACTTCCTATAGTATCACAGAATATAAAATTTCAGGCAGTTACCTTATTATCGAGCCCGAACACTTAGAGTTGATTAAAGAATAAATTCTGGTTTAGCTAAAACAATTGTTTCATGTCATGCTTTTTCTATACTAGATTAAAGAGCTCTTTAGAGCACAAGATATTTTCTCTCTGTGAAGGTATGCCGTAATTAAGTCACTTCTCAAACATCTTTTTGATAAGGTAAACAGACTGATCTCCTTAAATATTTCACTGCAAGGCAATTTTCAAGCTCTTAAATCACTTTCATAATTGTTTCTGGCACCATCTCTGATTTTCCAAAAGGGTTTTTTTGTTTTAGATGTGGCCACAAGAACCATAAGCTGAAATTCAGTCTGTTTACCAATGCAGTCTAAGAAGATAAATTCACATCTTTGCTGACATTTGGCTGACTGTACATCCAGCACACTACTTTCTTTGCCGCATACCACACTCCCCAGAAAAAAAAGATCATATGAATGAGACCTTTTTTTGTGACCAAGCAGCGTACAAGCAAGTATCAGCAGAACTCGGCAATAACAAGGAACCTTAACTACTCGGTCATCTTTTAGGAAAGGAGACAGCAGGACACAGGCTATCCAGAAATGTTTTGGCTATTTTTCAGTATGGAAATTGAGGAAAACACTCAACGCAAACAATGGCTTAGGTTTTACTTCAACCCTTCAGAATCCACTGGAAACGTGAAAATTGAGGGCTGCTTGGTTGACAGTAACTAACATGAAAGAATTCCCATTTCTAAGGAAAGGAGGGAGAAGGGACAATAGGAGAATAAAGTCAACAGAAATTACAGAAGGGGACTTGGATAAAGGAACTGGTAGCCAAGACCCTGTGAAAGGCAACTCAAAAGGAAGAAGAAAGAGTTCAGGAGAGCTGGCAGTTCCATAAAGGAATAACATTTAAGGCATAAGAGTAAACTAAGTCAATGTTGAAAAAGGCTAAACGACGAACTCTCCAAGGACCTGCACCTCAAAGAGAGTACAGATCCATGAGCACAAGTATGCAAGAGAGAAAAACTGGACAATACAGGGACAAAGAGCAAAACCAGAAAGCAAAATACAACTTCAAAAAATTTGAATTAGTAGCAAGAAAACACTTTTTACATTTCTTAACAGGAAAATGCAAGACAGAGTTGATCAGTCTATTTGCAGAAGACAAAAATACAAGTATATTTTGCTTAGGTTTTGATACAAAAGACAAGTACAATCTGATAGCTAAAACTAGCGACAAAAGGGATAAATAAGAGTAGAACGGGGAAAACAGATGAAGAGACACTTCAGTAAGTTAGATGCTGTCAGATCAGCTGAGCCTAATCAAGCTCACACTTAGGATAGGTAAGAACATGATGTTGGCTTGTGCCATGAAGCCAGTGGAAGAATGCAAAACTCAAATGCCAGACTGCACTGAAATTTTGCTAACCTGCCATTTATACCTAATAAAAACCAAACCAGTGAAATTATAAGAGGTTAAAATAATCCTTTTTTTTTAAGTTTATTTTTAATTCAAATCAATCCAGTGATTAAGACTTCTATCCCTTGTTCCTACAAACAGCGTTGTCTCAATAGGAGAGGTAACTGCAGTGCAGGAGACTCTAAGAGAATTAATTGAAATTCTCTACAACCATTAGTGATTTTTCACAACTTTTAGAGAATGGATAACGTTCCAGAACAATGAGAAGGGAAAAATCCAATGTCTGTCTTAAAAAGATTAAAAAAGAGGAGGTAAGGAATGACAGACTTGCCCAATTAGTTTCAGTTCCTGGAATACTCTTGAGAAAAACAAGACCCACAAGATTTTTTTTTTCTTTTTTTACAAGAAGAAAATAAATACCTGCCAATATAGTTTTGTCATGAGCAAAATCTGGCAAAACAATTAAAATTTCTCCTTTAATAGAAAAATAGTTTGTGAATGGGAAAGAAGCAGTGGATGACTCATAAAAAGCAGCTAAGGAAACAAAGACTAAATTGAACTATTTTAAGGTGAATACAAAATGTGTTCAAAAAATTGCTGTGGAGACTAGTAATAAAAGAAGGGCATTATGAATGGGGGCTCAACAGGGGTCCATCGTGGTCTGGTGCACTGGGTGTTTTCTTTCATAACTTGGACGGCGAAATGGTCATCCATAAAACACTGTACTTTCAAGATTCTCAGATGAAGCTACGTTTGAGAAAGTCAGGAAAACACTGGGGGTCCTTCCTCCACAGGGTTTACCAAAAGTAATAGGAAATGACATTTAATTAAAGACGTACACTCACTAAAGTATATTTTAATAACTTTGAAGCGTTATTAAAAACTGTGAGTCAGTTCTGAAGCAGCTGAACTCAGGACTACACCAAACCCAATTTAAAACACATAATCGTTTTATTGTATGGCATCAACACATAGCAACCATAGCTCAATCAGTGCACTGCACTTACAGACTTACGTTTTCAGTTATAACTCATTTTCTTCTTAACTGTTTTTCTCCAGCAGATTTGTCTCAACTCTGTATTAAGTGATACATAACAGAGAGCCACAAACATAGCTCTAAGATGTCAGATCTCACCCTTTGAATGCACTGTACTACCAACTGTTGGTGATTTTTGGTCAGAGACAAGGATATTGTTGGTCACTGCTGGGACAGAGTGAGCCAGAACTACCACCAGTATTAGAGTACCAGTGACAGTGTATGTTGGCTTCCTGGGATATTATCAGTGAACTTTCTGGGGGCATGTGGCCATGTGGAAGACACCTCACTGTTCCCACCTACACAGCTGAATACAGGCTGCACATCACCTGCCCAGTCAATGAAGGCTTCAGGTTACCCTCAGCCTCAACTCCTGTTCCTGTAGATGCCACTCTTCTACCTCAACTGGCAAGCTGTTTTTTTATCTAGGCACCATGATCAATGAGGCGCTGCTATCAACAGGCATGTCAACTCATGCACCTCATGTTGTGCAGACATTTCAGCAGGTATGTCACCACTCTGACGGTGTTCTCCCTGCCAGAATGCACTATCCATATCATATGACCATCTCGGAGAGATTTTAATGTCTTCCTTATGGGATCAGCAGACGCTGCCCAGATGGCTATCGGGAGTGCTGTGCATGAAGAGCAGCCTGCAACAGCAGATACAGCTACCATAACCATGTTATACTAACCAAACAACATCAATGATGTATTAGAGGCCCATGAGAAAAATGTGAGTTTGGGCTGATGGACTGATGCCTATTTATTTGATGCAGCATAGAATATGTCGAATGAATGAGGGCAATTAGCTTTTTATGCACTGACAAATGTATGTGGTTAATAAAACAACAAAAAGAAAATAACATTTTTTTCAGAACATACCTACAATTATGGAGGCACAGAAACTTCAAAAAATATGTTATGGAAATACACTCAGATGCAGAATTTAGTCAAGGCATCTCAGAAGACAGGAATAAATACATAAATTGATTACAATTTTAAAAAGATAAGCTACTGAGGCCTAGATATATAATACTCATTAATCCTTACCATTGAGATAAAAATGAAACTAAATAGCTTCCTATTTTCTTCCGTGTTGAATGAAAGACACTTTACCTTCTAAGATGAAATAGTTTCCTTGCATTTCCATGATCTGATTCTATCCTGATCATCTATTTGACCTTCTTTACCAGATCATACAGAACAAGCAGAAGAATAAAAAAACATTTCCCAATGTGTTGGCTGTCAAGGTATTAAAAACTACTGCTTCTGGATTTCATATCCAGCTCTTTCCTAAAAACCCTCCATTTTTCTATCAGTCTTTGGTGCATATGCAGTGTGGTCAAGTTAATGCCGCTATTGAAACCTAGAATTTTGCATTTCTCAAATGTAGCCCAAACATTGCATCTATAGGGTTTTTTTGCATTTAATTTCCTAGATTCCTTTTAGGGCAAAATAAGGAAAAAGTCCTTAAGGCAATATAAGCACTTAATCCAACTCAAATACTAAAGAGGACATAACCTTTTAAATCATCTTAAATATTTACGATGCCATAAGCTCTTAAACTTCCTGGAATACTTAGCCTTCCTTAAAACCTCACAGTACTCAAAGTCCCTAGAGCAACATAAGCACCTAAACTGCTTCAAATCCTTCCAAAGGACACAACCTTTAAACCAATGTTTAGGGTCTCTTTTTTTTTTTAATATTTTTGTTTCTTCAGGCACAATTCTGCCTGGTTTTGTCCACATACCAGGTAGCTATTTAAGTATTATTCACATGCTTCCCTTGACACAATACTTTCATCTGATGGAAGACAAATGCATGGAAAAGATGTAGAGCACTGTGCCACATTGGGGAAGTCAACACAGTAATGGAAAGGATTCTCTTGGTCCTAAACCTGGCCAGAATTCAGCTTCACAGAAACAGAAGTAACAGAAACACCAGAGAGTCACCAAAGCCTTCACAGCACCTTGTTCATACCTTTAAGCAATGCCTGACAATGAGTCAAGCCAAGTTCCTATTATTTCACCATCAACTTATGGTAGCTACCAAGAACTTAGAAATTGACATCTGCAACGACAGCAGCAAATGTCATCTCTGGGTGGGAATTCAGCAGTAGAGTATTAAGATTAGAGTCAGTATACAAAACACATTTAAGAAGTGTTCAGCTAACATGCACACAACCACACACTACGTCAGGATTTTACTCTTCAGAATGGTGTCCCCATCCCATCCCATCCTGTTCATCTCGTCCCATCCTGTCCCATCCCTGTCCCTCCCGGTTCATTTTCTAACTTGCTTTATCTTTTCAACAACTGTGTGGTGAACTTAAGTCCCTGCTTCCTTTCTACATAAGCCTTTCAGATAAGTCTGGAGTAAGCAGAAAAACCTTTCAGAGTAAATCAATCTTACACACACAAATTTGAGAGACAAAGGTCCTTCTCCTTCCAGAACTTCCTGGTTCAGGCTTTCAGTGTTTCCATAGCCTAGGAAGGGAATCATCTGTGTTCCACTCCAAAGGGTATCTCAGTTTGGATTTCAAGAGTGAGTGGAGCACTAAGTGAAACATTAGTGCTCTCAAACAACTGAGAAAAAATAAAAATATTTGTGTTTTTTTTAATTTTGAAATTCACATGATAGGTAGTAAGTGGTAGGTCAGAGTCATGTTGCTCACCCTTAGGAAGTAAATAAAGGTAAAGCTGTCCATCTTCAGAGCACACGTAAGAACTCACATTTGCCAGACTTCTGCATAACAAGCAAAGTCACTGAATATATGCATCAGCAATTTTTAAAAAATTATTTTTACATGAATCATGAGCCATGTCAATAAAAGTGCTGTATCCATCAGTTAGTAAAATACTTGAAATATACAGCTTAACATCAAAAATTATTCTGTTGATATTTCAACATGTTGAAAATCTGAATGTTTAGGAGTCCTCCTATAGCTATATGGCAACGACCTAGGAGTTTTGAAGAGTCTGTGTTTATGGCGAGCCTGGTGAGAAATTATGACATTGTGCAAAACATTGTAAAGTCCATTTTGTAAACTTTTCCATTTTATTTGTACTTTACGATCTTACCAATGAAACTGGCTGATGTTCAAATATTTGATTACCTCACCCTATAGTGGCTGGTCTGATATCCCTGAGAGTTAATGAGCATTTCATAATTAATACCTACCTGTAGTTCAACTAGTCTCCAATTGTTTTCCCAAAATTGCTACCAACCCTTCTTTTTCTCCTTTTCTTGGTCTCTTACATATATTTACAAAATGTCTATTTCCTTACATCCCATGGTACTACCTACAAGCACAAAAAAGGTACAAAATTCTCAGCTGAGTCAGTATGACTATTTAAAAAATAATGCAAAAAAGTGTAGAATTTTATATTATTAAACAGCAAGCTACAGTGGTCACAAACATTGGCTTTTGAGTAATTCCTGAACGTAGCATTTGGATTTCTACCTTTGGCACTTCAGAAGTATCATCTTACTGTTTCACAGTATGCTACCGACGTAACTATCTACAGACCCAGTTTGAAGAGCACAGGAACGGGTAAGTCACTAACTCAGTGCCATACACAGTGTCCTGGAAACAAAAGTATGGGCTGATGGGTCAAAGCAGACTTTGGTAAGAGCTCATAAACCATGGTTAACTGTACAACAGAGAACTACAGATACAAGCATACAGCAATCTCATTCACAAACACTGACGAGGATAGAAAAGCACTAGAAATGTGCACGGTAAGATTACAAACCAGGGAGACTCCAAAAAAGCAGACTGAATGCTTCATCTTACAAGCAATGACTTACAAAGTAGCACATACTGCAACCAATGCACTGTCCAATGAACTACCTCATCAATATTGCTGCCATCAGCAATACGCTTTACTGCGTGCCATACTAAATTCAGCATAACATACATACGTGTGTGCACACACACAGATGTGTATATATATACGCACACATACACCTACACACACGCACACACACCCCGATTTATTACGATACAGAAGACGATAGAAGATTATGATGAAAACCCAACTTCTGGCTTTCAGTATTAGCTTCCCTTTTTTTCCTAACTATTGATAAACAAGCAATAATTTCACTATTGCTTCATTTACCACGTAACCATAGAAGTGGGAGCTGAAAAGGACAACCCTCCATCCAGCCATCTCGTTCTCCTCTTTAAGGTATCTGTTTAAAGTTTCCCTTAGAAATGTGAATAGAGAAGGTGAGATGAAAAATTCAAAGCATCACCCTTTAAATGACAGTTTTAATGGAAACAGACTAAATAAAAACAACCTCGGCTTCAGTACAGTTTTAAACATATAAAATTAAAAAATACATGTGAATATCTAAAAAGAGTTTAATTCCAGAAGAGATCTTTACAGTTACTGACTCCAATCCACTACTTGAGCAAAAGATGGAAATATTACATTACTCACAGATACAATAAGAAAGGGTTGGGTTTTTTCAACATGCTTCTTACAACAAGGATCGCCGGGGTCTTATGCAACTAAGAAAGCATCTACATTTGGAAATGGTGGAGCCCAACAAGAATGGCCTTGTACAGCAGAACAGCTGGAGCCAAGCACTTTATATCCATGCAACATGTGCTTCAAGACACTTTATTTTGTACTACTGCATATTTTTGGTCCATTTTTGGAGTACTTGCCCTCATTTAGCTTCATCATGATGAAGGTTCAAAGACAAGCTAATTCATCCTGTTACTTCTGAAGTACAGTCCTGATTTGAACAAAAATACTAACAGAGATGCTAGTAAAGCCTGTTAATATTAAGATGATAAACATTTTCTGTTCTAGGTGTAAGACCACATTATCTGTTTTGTATGGCAGTTTGTAAAGGTTTCTTTTGCTGTGGCAGATTTATACCTTTTGTCTATTCAGACAACTACGTACTTCCAGCCATATGCAGGGACTCAGCTCCATAAGCCTGATCCAGCAAAGAAGCAACTCATTTTCAGACAAGGAAGAGCTTTGGAATTTAGCTGCAGGGCTTCAAACCAAATTTCTCCAAAGACACAGAAGGTCTCAACTTCAAAATACCCAAAGGTTTCTATTTCATCAAGAATTTTAGAGGACTTTACAGTAATGTATGCGTGTTAGGGGATTTAGAATGACAAACTTCAAAATGCATGCACTAAATTATTGCAAAATCAATTAAAATTCATCTAGAAAAATCTGATCAGAGTCACTGATTCTTGTAGTTGAAAAAAAAAAAGTACATCTTTTACTACCATATGGCTGGGGATTGCTCATGTAGGACTGCAGAGTTTCAGATAGTTCATCTGGAGCCCATCTCCCCCATGTTCAACATTTTCATCAGAACCAAGAACTGAGAGATAATGACCTCTTGGGGGAAGGCTGATGACCTCGATTCTGCTCTCAATAGCTGCCTCAGAAATCATTTATCATAACTTGCAAAAATACAGGTATAAGATGCACTCTGAGAATCAAAATACCATTTAACTGCTCCACGGAAGAGCTCTTTCTCCCTAAAAGACCTGATGACAGACCATTTTTTTCCCCTGAGCAAAGATACCAGCTAAAACTGTGATTCTTTCTCTGTCAGAGTAAAATTAGGGGAAGGAGGTGGAGAGAAAGGGGATCACATTTTAGTTTTATTCCACTGATGCTGCTGCCTGTCACTAAAAGATGAAGGGCTGAAATCCCATCAGTCTGGATTTGCAGATCTGAGGATGAAGAATTAGTATTTTTCTGTTTTTGCAGAAAACTCCTTGATGTATGGCTCCATTATTGAACGTTAACAGCTGCAGTTTAAATTACAAATGAGGTTCTATTAGCATAACCCGTACTTGGTTTCTATTTAAAAATATGATTTTAGCCAAAATTGTGTCAGTTGAGAACCTACATGTTTTCATTTGTTGCTACAGATAAAGGAGAGAAGCAATTTTATATTTCATTACTGCAAAATATGAGGTCCAGAATAGCAAAAACATTAAAGAACACTTTTAAGATACCACTGATATCTCTTTCAACAATAGGGACAAGAGGCGGGTGAACGGTCCTTAGCAATGATGCAGAAAAGAAGGTCTCAAACAGGCAGCAGTGCTGATGGGGCAAAAACCAAAGCGTCTTTTACAGTTGTCTCTCCAAATCAACTGTCAAAGTAAGATCATTTAAAAAGCCATAAATGGCATTGTGGAATAACCGTTTAATTAGCTTTGGTTTCCATCAGGGATGTTTTCATCAAAATACACTACACAACAGATGGTTTCTGCTCTTATACTCTGCAACTACAGTGTTTGTGCAACTACTGTCTTGCCCTTGAAAAGCTGTTTGTGTTTAATGTATCTCATACCGATGGTTGTAACACATATAAATATGCTGGTTTTCTGACATATACGTATATCAGCATATCAGAACTCATGAAATTGTTACTTTATATGGCCAGGTTCCAACTGTACTGTGTTTGCACAGTGTTATCTTCAGTAGTATCACACGGCACTTTAAACTGTACAATAGCAAGAGATGACAGTATTCATCCCAGGTATCTGAGATTAACTCTTTTCATGCAAAACAATCAAAATCATCATCTTCATCATGGAGCACAGTCAAGGGCTGGCCACGATCCCCACACAGCTCAGGGGACGCACATAACTCCATGGCAGAACCTGAAGACGTCCAGCACCCCTGGCCAACTACCACTGCAAGCAGCTGACCATTTCAGATGACTTTGGGGATGGGATGCTTATGCTGGAGCGACTGTGTGCCTGTACCAAGCCAATCCATTTCTATATGCCTTAACATCTCCATGTTGAAAATATTGATCGGGATACATATGACTGAAGCTTCCTGAATTATCCGTGTGCAGCAAAGGCACGGTAACCAACACACCGCAAAAATGACACGGTATTTCTGCATCCAGCCCACCTGATGACTTAAGTAGCCTTAGCAGTACTCCACAGATGTTTAGCGTGATAACTCACTAATGTTTTACATAAAGTTCTTTTAAATCCTCAGCTGAAATGCAGTGTATTATTACTATTATTATATATGTCAGGACTTATGTCCCAAAGGATCTCACCACGCTTTGTTAACCGTATACAAGAATCGCTTCATTACCATTCAAATGCTCCTACCTCTGAAGCATAACACTGCAGCTGTTTACCAACAGACAGTAATCCTATAAAAACATTTACTGATCTTATATGAAGACTGCTGTGTTCCATTACAAATGCACGTTTCACACCACTTCCAATTCCTGAACGGCTCAATGCCAGGGAATGGTA
Organism: Psophia crepitans; assembly: GCA_013399095.1. Lineage (NCBI taxonomy): Eukaryota > Metazoa > Chordata > Aves > Gruiformes > Psophiidae > Psophia > Psophia crepitans. Next base: position 623,001 of record VWZZ01005602.1, read on the forward strand.
ACTGCATGCAGGAGGACACCACAGTCTATAAAATCATCATTTCAGCAACAGGCGTCTGCTTAGCTGTTGTCCTTATTTAGTCTATCCCCCATATTTCATTCCCTTATACTACAGGAAAGATACCTCAAATCAAACTAGCGTGGCTCCATTTCTCATAAACTAGAAAATGAAGAAAATTGATGGTCAGAATGAGTAGAAGGTCCAATTAATCGGTGCTCACAATCAAGTAATTCAGGAATCTAACCACCCAAAATCCACAGGAGATGAGAGAGCTTATATAGGCTGAAGAAATGAAAACATGCTGGTAAAAAAAGTTTTCCTTCCTCTCTTGCCTGCTTCGCAACTTGAGGCAAGATGCATAGCACATACGTAGTTTTAGAAAAAACTACCAACACATATTTATACTTTCTAAAAACGTCTGCAACAACCAAAACATCTTTCCCTTTTTCCCTACTTGAAACTTCAGGTTGCCTTTAAATTTTGAGTCAGACCCACACTGTGATGGGAACTTAATTTGCTACCTACATAGAATGAGCTTGACCCCATGTGGAATAAAAATATAAAAAAAAAAGCTGTTGATTTAGATGCCTGTGCTGTGAACATTTGCTCTGTTAATTTTGATGCAGTCATTAATGAATCATTAATGAATTTGTTTCACTGGACCCAGTTATTCTCAGCTTGCTGGAACTACTGAGTTTGAAACCTCTAAGAGGGTCAGGACAAAATGTCAGTCATAAAACAAAATTTATAGTTCGATACAAATAAGCACAGTTCTTCACGACTCAAACATCCTCTGTTTGTGGCACCTTGGCTGAACTGCCCTTTTCATTTTCTCAGAACTAGGGTCTTTTTGGTGGATTTTTGTGATAATGCATAAAATGTCATTCAAAACTAAACATTTTTAAAGTAACAGAAGGGTAGGAATATTACAAATCCAACTCAAATAAAGCCAGACAATCACAGAAAAAAAAAATCAAGCCTGTAAAACTTGCATCAACTACCTAAAAAGCCAGCTTGTCAGCTTCAGTGAAGTTCTGCATGTTTAGATGTGAGAATTTTGGCCAGCAAATACTGATGTGACAGTGTTTCTAAGGGAAATATTTTGTTCATGGTTTACAGCACACGGCTTACTGATACTGAGATAGAAACAGTGCTGAATGTTATTTTGTGCAAATACATGTTTCTATATTAATATAAAGAAATATACATAAAAATAATATATATAAAAATTACCTAAAATTATTAGCATGAGATTGCTTCCCTTATCTGAGAATTTTCTTTAGGTCAATTTGCAAGTATTCTTTAAAAAAAAAAATCCCTTCCTCAGGCTGAATGCATATTCCAGGAGTCAGGTACTCTGTAGTTTTACACTATCATACATGTGCTCTGCTACTATGCAATACTTAACGAAATGTACCACATTTTAAATAACAATGAAAACATGGAAATAAAATGAAAGAAACATCCCAGATACAAAAAGTAGTATTCAAAACAAAATTAAAACTGAAAGAAAAATTTGATGGAGCCCAATGAGGTTAATCCATCAGCCGTAAGTGGAAGTACAGAAATACTGCTTAGATAAGCAATCACGTGCATTTCTCCCACAACAGGGCAAGTATAATATTACTGAGACCGTGGAACACATGAAACAACTCAGGTAAGTCTAGTCGTCCAAGGTAATCATTCAAATACAAGGCCATTAGCCACAACGAGGCATCTAAGAAGTCGCAGTAAAATGTCTTTGTCTTACGCCTGTATCTCAACTGAAAAGCAAACAGGAAGGTTGTACATTCCTTCAGATGCCTTTTAGACCCATATAACTATTCCATGGCAAGAAAGTGCTCCCCACATACAGCCCTGATTCACGAACACCGAGCTGAGGACGGTGGTGTGTTACACCCTCCGTCAGACGACGCAGTTGCCACTACTGAAGTATAGACACCAGTTTAAATTACTGAAGAAATCTACAATACTTCAATACAATTGGAAAATAGCATTTTCACAATCTCATTTAATAGAACACATTATCAATATTAGTTGATAGTAGAGCAATCTTTTTCAAATTGGAAAAGTCACCTAATCACCTGCTTGCAAAAATTAGCTAAAAGCACATTGTCGTCTGTTATATTAGCACCAGATTTTTTCATTCAGTCTTTTACTGCTAGCTACACTAAAGCCAACGCTAGGTTCTCATGACGCATCACTTTCACTGTCTTACTAGAAATTAAGTAACGACATAGAGTTAAAACATTTGCAGTTCTCTACCTCAAGACAAAACAGAAGAAGAAAAAACTCAAAATCTATTATTTCATAGTTAATAATAAAATAGCATTTGAAGAGTATTTTTAATGGTTCTGTACAATGTCTAAACAATATGGAAAATGTCCTTTTAATAAGCTCGTCTGTATCACCATAACCACAAAGAAATAATTTCAAACAGAATTCTGTTTACACATGTGAAAGCAGCACGTTTTTGTCAATGTCAGCGGTAACATTCCTGCCTCTTAAGTCTTACATTATGTCACATGAGATGGAATTTATCTGCCCTAACATGTCATAGAAAAGTTTAGATGTCTAAATTTGTGCTGGTCACTTTAGGCTTCTTTTATTGTCAGTGACAAGAAACAGGCATCTCCAAAGGGTGAATCATCTCATCTTAAGACAGATGTAAAAAAAGGCTATGGGAATCCTCCCCTGGAAGCCTTCATCTCTCTCCACTGACTGAAGAAGCCTGTAGTGACCAGCTCAGATTTACACCACCTATCTTTTCAGATGGCTAACGTTAGGGGAAATGAATCCCACTCTTGACATCCTTCTCAAAGAGTACATGGGAAAAGTACGCGTAAGATGCAGAAAAACAGAATTCTCAACAAGCATAAAAATCAAAATACACTGTCCCAGAAAAAAATTCAAAAAACAAGACACTTTGAGAAAATAACAGGGGATCTGTACATTTGAAATGTCAGACAGTGTTTGATCTCCAAGCCAGGACAAACTCAATCATTTCTAGGAGCTTAAGAACATACAGAGAATATTTTGAGAATACGCTGACAAAGTAATATGCCTCTTCTGATTATGAGTAAGCAGCAATTTTCAAAAGCTTATAATTCAGTGCAATAAGGATAGACATTCAGAGGCATGGCAAAAAGCACATCCTATAACCCATTAAAGCTTCACTCTCAAATTTCACGTCTTTGCTCAAAAGCAAAGCAGAGTTCTAGACCTTTTTTTAGAACATTTTTTTTTCCATTTTCAGAAATGATACACCCATCTCACGGAAGCTTTTGCAAAGAAATTCAGCCTATAGCAAAACTGTGGAAAATAGAAAATGTCTGCCAAACTAATCAAAGTTGAAATTCAAGAAAGCTGACATTTGAAGAGAGAGTTCCTTCTTCCTAAGAATTTCAAAACACAAGGAAGCCCCTGAATCACACGTTCCTAGAAGACGGAAGACTATATTGCGAAGTATCACTGTACATTTTACATGTTTACGTTGGCATCCGCTTCAATTACGGACTGTCCCAGAATGACTTTTTGCAAGTACCTGAAAACAGAACTTGTAATGAAATTGTTAGGCTGCTTTATAGGTCTCATTGACCTCTGATAAGACTTCAGGAATACAGCTATCTCAACAGCGGACTAATGGATCCTTCCTCCAAGGCTTTGTCCCTAGTTTCGTCCTTTTTTTTTCCTCCCCAAACATAAAATAATACTAAATATTTACCTTCATTTCCATGGATTGAGTGAAAAAGATACTCATTTTAAACATCTAAAAATCCCCATCATGTGACTGTCCACATCACATGAATTATGGTGCTAATTCATAGCTAAAAAATATTTTCACAGACTTCAATGTGATTTTCCTAGTTGTATTCACAAGTCTTTAAATATAATTTAACACATTTTAGAAAGCTCACAACTTCTGTCATCCCTCATCTTTAGCCAAAACTTAAGTAAAATCCTAAACCAAATAGCTAAAAACATCAAAAATAGGAGGAAAAAAAAGAAAAATTCAAATATCACAAAATAAGACAGCTGGATCTTCCTTGATTTTGCTTACCTATAAATATTCCCAGAATCATAGAATAGCTGAGCTTGGAAGGGACCTCAGGAGACCATCCAGTCTAGACCTCCGCCCAAGCAGATTCAGATACAGCACCATGTCCCACCGGGTTCTGAGTATCTCCATGGATGGAGACTCTACAGCCTCTGTGGGCAATCTGCTCCAGTTTTTGACCATCCTCAACATAAGGAAGTTTTTTATACTATGTTTAAATGGAGTTTTCTGTATGCCATTTGCACCCGTTGCCTCTCATCCTGTCGCGGGGCTCCAACGAGAAATGTCTGGCTGTGTCTTCTTCACACCCTCCCATCAGGTATTTAATGTGAGAATGAAATGTTACTCAGTATTTTACTGCTCAGGAGAGGCAAGGATCTTGTGCTTAAATTAGTCCAACCGCTAATCATACGGTATCACCCAACCCACACATCATGCTTGGTGCTATACAGAATCAGGCTAGCATTTTTAAGATTCAGAAATGATGTATGTATATATGAATTACACGGTATCATGCCTACACTATAAATTACTATAAGACACCTGCTTACTTGTTAGCCATTTGTGACCATTTCCTGGTTTTGGAGATCTGAATTTTAATTTACGAAGGATATAAAAGACTCCGCACTACCACCGTGCGAAATGCACAACAAAACAGTAGTTCCCCATTAGATTATAAGGGTGCCTCACTCAAGTTTTTCCACTCTTATAAATGGCAAAGCACTAAAAATATCCACAAGGTCTGAGACTGTATCTCCACCAAGCAATTTCGGCTGCAGAAACTAGCACAGCTGCCAAAAGCAGCTATCGTGCACTCCCCCACACTTTTGGCTGCTAATTCCCACCCCCATCACCCTTTGTACCAGTCACGGTCCATGGACAGCCATATGGGAGAAGGCTGGAATAAACCCAGCTGAAAACAAAACCGTACAAATAACTGGTTATTTTCAGCCAGATCCATTCTCCAAATTTATGAGCAGCTACACGTGCTGAGGGAGAACGACAATATGGGGAGGGGAAAAGAAGCTGGCGCTGCTTCTTACACAGACGTGCCAGGTTAAAGTGTTCGTTGAACACTTAGGCTAAAGCTAAGCTGTCAACGGAGAGACACAACCTCCTCAAGGAGTAATACTGAATTCCCTAGGCATTACTCCGAGGATGAGCTGGATCGGCCTCTGGAGATGCCTTTTCTTTCCTACGGGGAAGCAGAATCTAGGATGACTAAGATTTAGCTGCTTGGTTTCTACATATCTAAATTAACTCAGATCTAGATGAGTAGAAAATGGGAGAAAAACAGGTTTGTGACTCTCACAGCACTTCATTTCCATTAAGAATTGCCATTTGGGAAAAAAAAAATAATTGCGGTATCAAACAAACTAGGAGGATTACGTATCATCTGTATGCTCCACAGATTTCTTCCTAAACCATATTTTTTATCTATAAGCAATACGTTTCAGTGACGTGGTACTTGTATTCCTCCCACAGAGCACATAAATCCACAGTACAAACAGTCACAGCCCCAGCTCGGTTATAAATCACTTACATTTCTTCGGAGTCCCTCAGTCACCTTGCTTGTGCTGTCGGAGGGACGGTCTTTCCTTTTTGCTCAAACTGGTCCTCCTTCCAGAAGTGTCTTTCACCTCTATGGCAGATAAGGACAAATGGTCCTTAACTCTCACTTGACGTTATCTGGGGGTAAGAAGGGAAAGGAATACCGTAAATGTAAGCACCTATACTGTGCTTTATAGAAAGCTGCCAAAATCACTTCTTTAAAACACACTTCAGTACATTTACAGGGCCATTATTACACACGGGCACGGCACACCTTGGAAGAAACCCTACACATTTACACTTTCTTTTCTTCCTTTGAAACATGTAAAGTAGTCACCTACTCCACTCATTTGATTCATAATAACAAGATTATATTATTTCAAAAAGCATAAGTGTACAAATGAAAAGATAATTTCCTACAACTGATGATTTATTTTGCACCACCAAGAAATCGTGAATACTTTTGGCAGAGTACAAGCAGGCAATCTCAATACGCTGAAAACAGGTTCACTGGAAACCATCTTGGTTGCTCATTATTGAGAAATATTTTAATCTGAATCTTCTGTTAAAGAAAACAGCTCTTGATTGCACTACAACTTATGCTCAGAAAGTAAGACCTGGGGTTTATGAAGGGTATCTCCAGGAAAACTTAACTCACCACTCCATCAGAGTCAAAACCATAAATCCAATGTTAAAAATCATTCGGAAAGGAATAAAGACCAGAGCATAAAACATCGTTTGCTACTGTATTAATCCCATCTTGAAAAGCGTGCTCCATTCTGGTGTCCAGCACAGAACACAACACAACTAATTAGCAAAGGTTCAAAGAAGAAAACATTTATGATCAAAGGCTTAGAAAGTTCTCCATACAATGAACAATTCAGTACACCACACCTATCCAAACTGGAGAAGAGACAACTTAAAGGAGGGCATGATAGAAGAGTACAATAGCCTGAAGAAGATGGAGAAGTTGCACAGACATCATCTGTTCCCTATCTCTTGAACTCCGGAACTGCCTAGTAAAACTCAAATTCCAAACAAGAAGCAGGAGCTGCTTCCCCACCAAATGGGTAACAGAACTGTGGACTTCTTCCCAAGGATGCTGTTGATGCAAGAAGCTTTCATGAGTCAAAAAGGGAGAGTGGAGGTACCCTTGAAAGAGAGCCTTCACTGGAGACAGAGGATGGCCTCGGTGAACCACTGGTCTGAACCAGGCTGACCAGTCTCATCTCCTCGCACATTCATTTATGCTAATGTTAATTCAACAATTTCTTATATTCGTTTTACACGGAGAGATTCACCACACAAGAGCCAGAATTACTGCATTAGGTACGCAGGGAGTCTAGTCTTGCTTGCATTTGAAGTACAGGCTAGATCTGTTTGAACTGCAAAGCAAATTCCCATGCTTCTCTGTACTTTACTACATGCTTAATAAATTTGATTGACTTTTCCAAAATAGCATCACCACAGGAAAAAAAAAGATAATCAAACGAGGTAGCAAAGTCTTACTGTAAAGCAGCAGTAGCCTTCCTCTCCCCGGTCCACAGTCCCAAAGCAGCCCAGGCAAAGGGCTACAAAGCAAGGTTCTGCTTCTCAAGTTGTTCACTGGTCTTGTGTTTGAGTCTGTAACTTCATCCATGTGTTCCCACTCAGTTCAACACTGACATAAATGCAGGTCAGCATCTCTGTGTCCCAAGTTTCATCTCAAAGCAAACCTTAAAAACCATATACTCTGTATTCCAATATCTCCTCTTTTGCTTTAATCTCTAGGATACAGCAGCGTTTCTGATTTATTTTGGGTAAGTGCAGATCAATTAAAATTCCTTCAGGGAAGCCTTCTGAACCAGCAGAAAGTGAGTGACTGTCATCAGGAACAAACACTTTTTGCTGTCATGGACTGGCATGTCACTTTAGAGCAAAAACTATGTTAATTAATTCTACCCATACCTATCAGGTGTACCAAAGGGATACAACCAGTCCTCTCCGCTGTCTTGCTAGATACAGATCTTTGTGCCTGTGAACTGAGTATCCCTATATGGAGACTTATGCATTGGCACATTATACGAAGCAGCAGCCTGTACTAGCACAAAAAAACATAACAGGACAAAAATAACTTTGTTCAGACATCAGTATGCAACCAGAGTCCCTTTTGCAAAATGCAAGAATTAATACCCCAATGTTTCACCCAAAACTCAGAAAGTTTCCACTACATCTATGCACAGACCTATTTACTAACATTCTTTTCAGACCCTACAGTGAGGAATTTGAATTCCTGACCCTTTTTTTGGTCAGCTTGATCAAAGTATGTTTACTGTTCTATCTATTCCCCCTCATCACTTCTACACCCTGCAAAAGAAGAGGCTGCTACGGTGTCTGCTGTTCTGTTTGCTTCAGCAGCTCAAATGGCTCCACTGAGGATGAAAGAAAATTCACGGTACAGCATGCTAATGATCAAAGACGCATGTACTACTGGCCTATAGCAACATTTTAGGCTAACTCTCCCATTTGTCCAGCTTCTCTGTTTAGAATGCAAAATCCTAAGGGTAGGAACATAACCCATCCAGCTAAGAAGGAATCCAAGTTCTGTTTGATATCCTGCATGTCACTGTGATACTAACTATAAATATGAGCAAGCTGTAGCAAACAAGAACCAAACGTCTTAGAATTGATACACGAGCCAAGACAAGCTTCCCACAGAACTGCAAAAAAAAAACCAGAGAAGTGGACACCAGGAGGTAAAATACTATTGCAGGTTAAACCCTTTAAAACCCATTTGATAGTAGTAACAACAATTCAGAGTTATCACCACCACTACTTCAACTCTGAGGAAGAACACCACGGGAACAGGTGTCAGAAGATGGCTACCCACTGGCTGCCAAATAAAAGCTGTGATTCTCACTCTTTCCATACGTGGCTTCAAGTTGCAATTAAAAAGTTTACAGAATCTTCCTGTGAATATGATCGTGGCGCTCTCAGACAAATGCATGTAAAGGGGCAAAAGTTGGTGCGCGATTACCTCGGTTGCAGGCGCTGGGAATCGGCAGTTGCCCGAAGAGGAGTGGAAAGTAAGAATGCTTTCTTTTCAACCACTTGTTATATAATCCCGTCTGAAGGTTAAATGAGCATTTGTGCTTGCTTTAAACATTTATGCCATATATTCCCTAATTCGATTATACCCCTGGTGGAAATCCACTTATATCAAAGATATATGGAGAAATTTTTAGATGAAGGTTTTCTCAGCTTATGTTTTTCATTTTTCAAACAGCACAGTCATACAAGTAACCCACAGAATTGAAGACAAACATATTCCACAGCACACATAGATTAATTTGGGGTTTTAAAAGCTGTATCTGTGTGCAAGCTCCGTAAGTTACCTAAGATACACAGTAAAAGCTATACATGTTAACGTGATCTCATTGGCATTACCGTTACGGGACTTTTTCTGGCAAAGCATAAAGCCACAGCTGCATTACAAACCCATCCCAAATAAGCATTGATAAAATTATTTATCCCATGACTGCCACGTATTTTTAGAGAACATTACAGAAAAATGTGTTGAAGGATTTGAGGACTATACAAGTAAGTTTTGCAATTGTTTTAGGAGTATATATCTTATTTACAAAAAATCCAATGGCTCAGGTCCCTGACTAAATATGCTATAAAATTCCACTCTTGTAGGTAAGCATCCTATTAATTTTACTTTCAAAATCTATAGCCTATTGGGTGAAACTAAGTAAAAGACAAGTGGAGGATTCAGGCTGAAATCACAGCATATAAACAATCAAGGACTGGATTGGAGTTTTGGTTTAAGACTGAATAACATTTACTTTAGTATGCAATTGCATAGTCAGCCTGATGCACTAGTACAATCATGTGTCTGTAGCATGGTGTTTATCTGACAGCGTTTACCCAGAAATCTTATCTCACAAAAACATAAACTCAGAAAAACAATCGCTGCGCACTGGAACCTTTGTTAAGAAAGACATATTAAAATACAGCAACAGAAGACATAAATATATCTGTGCAAAGGTCCCTTCCAGCGAGTCTCTGGTATCATTGTCCTAATCTGGAGAAGACATAAGGAGTAAACAAGAGATCAATCCCCCTGCGCATAATTAAAGAAGTAAAGGTGTTATACTGCAAACTTCCCTAAATGTTGTGCTGCTAAACTGAATGAAGCTGTTTGGTTTGTCTGCAATTTAGGGAAGTTCATTATACTGTGATCAAAAACCCAGTACTTCAGAAAACATCAGAGTTGGCACTACTTCTCTTCTCTTACATAACAGAGGAAGGCAGGACACTTTATCTATCTACAGGTAAAATGATCCTTCTGCTGCTAGAGTCCATGCATCGCTGCCATTAAAATAAATGATAATCTTCCCTATATGTTCATATCAATCTCCTGCAGGACCTGACAAACACCCGCTAAAATCCATAATATTTTAAAATCTAGTCCTCTCATCAGTTGTTCATGGAACTCTTCAAATCTTCTGGATTTGGATCAACATTAAGAGTTAGAGAAATATTCCTTGTTTCTCCTGCAGATTCATTCAAGATTTAAAATACATTAACCAGAAACACAACCTGAAAATGAACTCTAAGAGGATGGACTGGCATAAAAACAAAGATAAGATCCATGTCTAGATAATTCCTTGCATGGCTAGCTGTCCATCATCCCAAAATAAATGCTATATATGAGAGATGATAGAAGACACAGGCTAACTACCTGTATCAGCCAATCTGCCAACAAAGATACAATGCTGGATTTGGGTCAATCAGATGCAGTAGTTGGGAAACTGTTGTTAAACCAACACCCAAGCTCGGGGAGGTTAAATAGATAGCGGCAGTCTTGCATAGTAGTTCTTGTTGGCAAATACATCTGGGAGTATTTTTCTCCAGCAATCCCCAGGGGGAAGAGTGGCACCTACTTTCTCTGATATTCCTTCCAGCTCCATCTGCCCTTCTCTTTGTGACGCTGGGCTGCTATTCAACACAGGGACACAGAGCAGGATCTGAAGAGATGAAGGCTGAGTGGTTTGGTGCGATTCCAGACACGCAGCATCACACAGGGTGCGGTCAGTCAGGGCTCTGCAACTGGTACTAGCACTGTGACGATGGGTGGAATTCAACTTTTATTTTTTATTGCATCTCATGTCTAAATGGTTTTGATCCCGATCACCTGAGAGAAGATCACTCACTAACATACAGTACTGCTACAGGGCTGCGGCACTCCTCAGCTGGGCGGGCGCAAAAGGTTCCTGTGGCGGGAGAGATGCGAGAAATTTCATAAAACTTCCATTTGGTTTTTTTTTTCCTCCCTTTCTCTTTTTCCTCTTTGTCTTCCAGTCTCCCTTTTGCTGAAAACGCTCTCCCCTCCCGCAGCACTGTGAGGAACACAACCCGTGCGTGGAGCCAGCAGGGACAGGAGCACAAGTGGTGAGCGTTCAGTGACAGCCGGGATGCCTCCTTGTCACCTTAGGCAACGCCGGGACACGGGAAGGGCTTAGACTGGATGGAGCAAGGGTCAGTGATGCTGAAGCCAAAGGGACAAGGGCATGAGGCTTGAAAAACAGACTAGGATTGATACATTCTGGAGACTGGGGCAGGCCAGACAGCAGGAGCATGTTTATTCGAGAGGATGCTTTAAACTGTTATAAAAAAGAAAGGAGACCTAATCAAAAATGTGACCATCACTGAACCTGAAGAGACTTGCTCTGTAAGCAGGATGACATCCTTGGGACATCATCAAATCCAAAATTTCCCTTCTGAACTTTGGCAGATTGGGATGTAATTAAAAGTCCATATATACTCTGGAGTTTTCTAGGAGAGTTTGATCTATTTTACTTTCTTCGTTATATTGACAGGCATGTATTTATTTCACAAAGCAAGTCGCCTTTCTGAATACTTTCAATTTGTACTGTCTTCTTCATTTTACACATGCAGAGCATACGGTGGTTCTGGGGCATAAAGGTGAGATTTCCAGAGGGGATGCAGCTGCAGAATGACTTAAGTCACTCTAAACTGGGGCTGAAGCAGTTCTAACGTCCCTCATCTTCCTCTTCAGCTGCAGACTCCCATTCCTTCCTTGTGCTGACTTGGACGTTTGTGCAGTTGCAACGTGAGACAGGTAAGAGAGTTCAATTATTTGACAACAGTCCTGTAAAACAAGTGATCAACTTCTGACCAAAGTGAGGACATCGCTGCCAGGGCAAGAGAGGAGTGCGGAGATGTGGCCTGGATAAAGGTGGGACCATAAAGGCGTGATGCGTTTTGGCTTGCACTAATGAGGAAGCTCATGTTGTGCATCTTGGGGCACGGTCTGATGAACACTTCTGCCACGGTGGAGGCAGGTACAGCACCACCTCCCTTTCCCAGCACTGCCTGCTGAACTGTGCCAAGGCAACCGTGCACGGAGCTACGTGGCCAGCCATGCTGAGGAACTAGTTTAGATAAAAAGTCACCTGGCAAAATAAAAGCTGTTTTCAACCTTATAGAGCCCATCTTGCAGACCCAGGAACAACTGTATGAGCATCTGCAGAGCTACAGCAATGAGGAGAAGGAACCAAAAGAAGCTTAAGCCAGCACTACTACCAAAGAAACATTTACCACCCTACGATCTAAGTAAGCCGATGGACTCCAGCAGCCAAAAGCTGTCAGACACCACTGCAGTCCACCAAGTGCCATCATCCACAGCTGCCTCCCCCTGCGCTCCTCTCCAGCCTACAGAGGAGTACGAAGACCAGATGAGTACAAATGGGATGGAAGCGCAGCCCTCGGGACACAGGTGTGGGCTCTGCCACAGCAACCCTGCGACAAGGACGGGCTGCAGAAGGGCACCCAGGGCTGCAGCATTCAAACGCAGCGGCTGCTGGTTTTGATTGATGTGTCTTAGAGAACCGGGCCCCAATATCGGAGTAGATGTACACTGGTCCGGCATGCTTTGCTGTATTATTATTATTTCCGTACAGAGGTATGCACACGCTTGTGATCGATTCTCTAAACAGCCCATTGTTAGTATTTACATTACAAAGTGAAAACTAAATCAGATTAGAAGACTGGTTTTTGGCCTTAAGATTAAGTAACTTTTTTAACTCCTAAAGGAAATTCTAAATCATATTTTATATCACTCTTCCTTCTAATCATATTTGATTTCTACAATCTATTTATCACATTTTTCCAGACAACGTGGCTGCACTTTAGCTAACACAAAGCACGTAACTTACATATACATTTAGAGAACACATAAAAACAATTGTGGTCCACCATTCTGCTAAACTATTGTCCACCTTTTAATGGTTTTGTTTAATAGACACTGGAGGATAAGCATTAAATGAATCCTTAATATGAACTATCAGTCTGTAAACAGAACAGCAAAGTATGGTATGACTGAATTTACAGTTCAATAAATTTTTAAATTTTATATTTAACAATTTTAGATTTGCTTATGTATTCATTTTCCCCACCAAAAACAACAAACCCACACCACAAAAAACCCCAAACACTTTGAGAAAAGAGGAGAAAATACCTTATCTGCATTTCTCTTGCAATTCCATTTGGACAACAGTATTTCCTAAACGTAGCCTATTCACTGCTGGATATGTAATTACCTTCAGTTCATAGTCTAGACATTAATGCTTTCGTAGTATTTAAGACTCCTTGTAACATGCTTGCTGCTTTAAGTAAGCAAGGCTAAATCTTGACCAGATAAATTAGCAAAGAATGCAATAAAAGCTGCAATAAAAGAACTTTATCCTCCAAACCTTCAAGTTGCTGCTAAATGAGATTTCTTTGAAATGCAGATCAGTTGAACTAGATTAGTGAATTTTAGCTCCTGTCAACATCATAACAAAATACAAATACAATTGTTCACTGGCCTTATCTCCATGCTTCCATCTGCTGCCTTGTTATTTACTTTCCTTGATTTACTATGCAGATCTAAATAAGACACATCAAGGAGGGCTTACAACACAATGGCTTCTTAAGCTTTACATCAAGGTATTTGAAACTGAAGCCCTGAAAGGGCTGCCATCAAAGACATATCTCTAATGAACTTCCATATCAGAGAAGGTTTGGTATTTAATACTGCTGTGAAAAGAAAAAGCTACAAATCGGAATGGCCTATGAAGGAAAATGTCTGCAAATCTTGATGAGATTAGCACCTACCAGAATTAATATCCCAATAAAAATGATATCTGGTTCCTTGAAGAGTTAAACTTCCAACCTTTGCAAAAATAATGCCTAGTGTCAGAACAGGAAAACTCAGCTGACAAGGTTGAAAGGTCAGGGCGGTATTCTTTTTTCTCCACAAAATGTTCAAAAAGCATTTTTGCTGGTGGCTTGATTAAGATACTGTGGACAAACTAGCCTTGGAATGAAATAATTAACACAGTCGACAGCGCTACTATGGTACTTTCTGCAACAGCGGGATTTTACAGTATCTTTAAAAAAATTAGCAACAACTTCATGGCGAAACAACATAATCTAAAATGACAGCATGCAACATTTGTTCATCAATTTTACTATTTCCCTTTCTCCCCCACAGCAATCTATGGCAGCACAGGATAAAATCTTCTGTCAGTTTGCTTAAAAAAACAGTCCTTAAGTGCCATTTCTATTACATGCCACAACCCTACTGCAAAGTGCAATAAATGAAGAAAGAAGTTTCCTCCTCATGATTTCAACTCTATATATATCTGACAGATTAAACAAATATAAACAGCTTAAAAGTTTCCACAACCCACGCGTAACCTCGTGCAGTAAACCATCGGCTCTCGCAGCGTGCCGCCGCTTGACAGGAATTCTTTTGCTAGGCACCCAAGTACATAAACAAATGATATTTTTCTTTCTTAAGAAAGCATTTCAATCATTTATGTTCTTCTATAGCAAGGGAAGATCCCACAAGCGTGTTCCGTACCACGGATCAATCAGCTCCAAACCAAAGTAGACATGTTGTATGCTCCAGTGCCCGGAAATCATGCTGCAGGCTTACCAGATGATGAAAACGGAGGTATGCAGGGCAGGGGAGCCCCACATGGCACCCGCTAGCTCCTGGGCATGTCAAACTTCACAACTACCCTACAGTCAATGACAGCAAACACCTTCCCTTTTCTTCTCGCCTCCAAACATGTACTTGTCTTTCTACCCTCCTTCCAAATTACAGGCAGTCTTCCAGAAACAAAGCCCCCAAACAGAAGCAGCGTCCCATGGCTATACTGCAGAAACCACAGTTGCCTTTTTGCTAGATTTCATTTCGTACGGGCTATGTTCCAGGCTTACTTATGGCCACAGGAGACCACTACCTTCCCGTGTTTAATGAAATGACAAAACAACATATTTGCATATGTAGAAGCAGGTGCTGTAACAGGTTTGACTACTCTTGACCTAAAGCATGTAAAAAAGATTTATCAGCTACAGCTGTCCCTAAGGTATTGGGGCTCTGACGGACAGTCGAAACTTTACCATCTGCACCGCCGTGTGTTAAAAATGACAATCTGAATTAAAAGCTGGTCAACAAATCTCGTATCACTAATGCCTTCCGCATCCCCATCCATATGTTGAATTCCCAAGATACACAACACTTGGATTATCTATTATAAATACCAATCTTTAAATAAAATAAGACAATCTAGGAAGATGTGAAAAGTAAGTCCGTGGGAGTCGCTACTTAATGACGAAATGAGCATTTAAGCAATGCTTTGAACGTACGTAAGTTTGAAATGCTTCAACAATTTCACATCATGATATAAACATCTGTTCTTTTAAAATAGCATTTTATCTCTTTTCAGAATTAAAAAATAGCTATAAATACTTACACAGGCTAATTTGAGGATTTAGAGCGCTACAGCATTGTTTAGCTTGCGGATTATTAACCAACACAATTTTTGTTTAGCTTAACTTCTCTGAAGGCTTTCTTGAATGCCTTGACAAAAAAACCTGACTGATAGCAGAACATTTCAGAGCATTTACGTATTCTCGGCACAACGAAGGTATCACAGGGAAGTGAGGTTTGTGGTTTATGTTCCGATTTTTCTGTACGAAGAGGAACTGTGGTTTTTTTCCCCCAGACCAGAGGAAGGAACCTGAGAGTCTGAACATGACCCCTTGGTGAACACAGTGACTTGTTCTGGAGCTATGCTAGCAGAAGGTAGCACCATATGCCCCAAGCCCCAACTTGGATGCTCTTTCTACAGTCTAATGTGCTTGTCAAAAGATGTTAAAATCACAGATTTACTTTCTCTGGATATACTTTATTATTGCGCAAAGTGAAAAAGAAAGGGTAATACAATTTATTGTGACTTACACAGACTAGCATCCAAAACCTGCTTCCACCAGTTTAAGCTGGGTGATCTTTTTTTTTTTTGGTGAACCGTTTTTGAGGTGTTTAACATTAGAGCAATCTTATGCCTGATACCAAGCACAGCTATTATTACTCTTACTGATCACAAACTAACTACATCCTAAACTTTACCATTAATAATTTTCCTTCTCCTACAAGTGTGGAAAAATACAGCACCTTACCTGAAAATGGATGAAAATTACCAACCTTTGCTCAGCTGAATTTCACTGATCTTTTTAATTCTTTGGGGTTTTGTTTGTTTGTTTGTTTTGCTGGCTTTTTTTTTAAGATTCAGAGCACCACAGATTTTGTCACTGGCAGGAAAATTACTAAAATAGATAAAAAAATCCATGAAGCACATACTGGAAGCAAATTTTAAATAATGGAAAATACGCTTCACAACTTTTCTAATAATAATTTTAAATGTAGTGGCACATGTAAATTCATTCAATTTATGTTTTGTTCTTTAGTTTTTAGAAGAAAAGCCTTTTATTTTAAATATATATATGCATGTATATATTTGCAGACACTGCTGAAAGACAGGAGGTACTTTTTTCTCAAGTGAGTAATAAAACTCTTGCAGAATTTTGTGAGATTCAAGCGATCCTTCAAACAGCTACAATTTCAGGCAAAAACAATGCAGACTTGAAAAAAAAAGAAACACAATTTATTTACTCGCTAGGTTGTAACTGTCTGTTGAGAGCTATAGTGATCCCCTCAAGAGCATAAATATTTAGACAAATTTTAAAATGTGTATTATATACTTGACAGAACGTATTTACATGACAGCTCAGAGCTTAAGCAATCTGATCAGAAATATTTCCCCTATAAAACAAAGTCAAGTTAGAAAAAAAAAGCAGCTCAGCCATGTAAAGAGGCTTCAGATTAAAAACATAACCGTTTAGAGGCAGATTAGCCATTTAAGTGTTTGCATCAAAACTCTGATAACCTTCATCCTACTTCCCGATTCACTGAATCCTATGTATGAGTTTATGAAAATCGAAGATGAGCAGCGCACGGCATTAACTCTGTGTCTCCTCTAAGCCGTTTAATTGCCTCCTCGTTATCTGTTGCCCTCCGCTCTGGCAGGTGCCGCATCCCGGGCGAGAAGGACCGCCTCGACCTGGCAGGGATGTCCGTCCTACCCAGCCACCCAGGGGAAGGTCAGGGGCTGGTGTAGGACATCACCCACCCCTCTCCTGCCCAGCAGAAAGCTGGAAGACGGCTCCCTGCGTAAGACTGCCGAGGTGATGTCCAAGGAAAAGAGATGGGGAAAAGATGGAAATAAACCTTACACTGCCTGCTGGCACTTAGGGGCACGGGCAGATGCCCTCCATCCCCCAGCACAGGTCTCCCCAGCATGGCCCCAGTGGGAGCTGAGGGCTCATTTATCCCTCTGCGACCTACTGCTCTTGATCTTAGTGGTATTTAAATGAATTACATATATTGGGACCAGAAATTGAGTCTCAGGGTTTGTCTTACAAAGCAGTGACAAATACATTCATCGTGCCTGGTTTTAAACCACCACCACAACTGCTGGGGGTGTTGGGGGGGGCCTCCCTCCACCAAGAGACCACCAAGGACACTTGGGACCTCAATGTGGCTGAAACAAACTGCCAATGCAAGAGAAACACATGTACAGAAAAATCTGGGAAATAAATCTAGAGGCATAAACTCCCACTATACCCTCTACTTTTCAAAAGATAAAGATGGTTTGTAAGGAAAATAGAGATGGCTCAATGCAGCCACTCGACACTTCAACCTGAGTTGCTCCCACCAAGCAGCACCAGACCAGAAAAAAGGTGTGAAAGGTTTGCAAGAACACATGTATTGCAAACCTATCCGCTGAGTGACTTGGAGGACCATTTACACTCCTGCCAGGGAAAACAGGTACCTCAGGGGAACTCTTTAGATTAAAAGGAGATGCAAAAACAGAGACAGAAGGGATTAACAAGGAGCGGACCCAGAGCCAAACAGTAAACTGGAAACTGGTCAGGGAAATTAGGTTTGGACCATCTTCACTCACTATTATGCAATACTAAAATAAGATTCATCCAACCTAACTTTAAACACCTAAATAGGATGCAATCGCTACCTAGCGCGGAGCTCCTGCAGAGCCTGTGGCTCTGCCCTGTAGGGGAAGCCAGGGTGAGCGCTGTCCCCGTTACGGAGCATCCATCAGTGCAGTATGTGATGTCTGAATGGGCGAATCCAGCCGCTGTCAGGATGAATCACAAGAGGGGGTAGACTGTAAGAACTTTTTTTTTTTTTAAGAGAGAAGGAACTGTTGGATACTCTTCTAAATGTAATGCAATCTGAGTTAAAAAGAAATAATTTCAACTCCAGACTGCAGGTCAAGTTTTGCACTGAATATATCATAAAGCATAGATTACACAGTTACATAGATTTTTTTTTCTTGTACTTTGGACTGTTTAAATTCAGTGACTATTAATGTTGAATTCTGTGAACTTAAGGTTATTTGTTACGTTAGCTATTTCACTTGAACAAAACATGTTTATTTATACTTAGTATAATTTTCACCATTTAAATAAAGCAAAAGGTAGGAAACAGTGGTGAAAAAATGCTGCAAATATTTGCTTTAAAAAGCCCCAAAAGAAAAAACTAAACCCCAGCACATATGAACACCATGTATTTGTGGACTATAAAAAAAAAATACTTGTCAAAGAAATTATTTCTTATTCTACTCTCTTTTCAAATTATAAAGCAATCATTTAGACTTAATACTGGAAACTGTTGCCTTTTGTAAAAAGATGCGTGCCTCATAATGCACACAGAATGGTTTCTTCACACAGACTTGTTTACTTAATATATTAAGTAGCAGACAGAGGTAATCTTCATGCTTGTGGCATGTAAAATCTAGATTATTAATATTTTATATTAAAATAAGGTGTCAATTAGTGAATTTTCAGATGTTAATCTCCCTACTAAAGCCTATTTCCTTGTTGTTTACACACAGCAATTCTCTTTTAAACTTTAGAAGTAGGAATCTTAAAAAGTGGAAAAATACAATTATAAAATGTTCTTTATTTGCAATTAGATTCCAAGGTTGCAGAATACTGTATCTGTCCCAATTTTACAGAACTGCTTAAGGCATCTGCCAACCAAGTTTCAAGAGGATTAGCTGTAATGAAAATGCAACATATGTAAATACAATCACGTATTTAAATGTCAAATATTTCAAACACAATAGAAAAATTACAAATTCAAAGTTATCTTCCCAAACATATAATTCTATCAACTCCTTCCATGAAAGATAAAAACCTGAAAACAGCATTTTTATACTGCACAAAATACACAACGTGGCAATACATTGTTAGCCTTCTTAATGTATCTCATTATTTAACTGAATGGGGGTTTTTTATGAACACACAGCATACTCCACCTTTAACACCAATCCCACATACTTCAGATTCACTTTCAGATTCAGAAGAATCTTGCTCCTTGTGCTAAAGCTAACAAAAATAAAGTATGCTCTGAACTTCAAAAAATCCCCTTTTCCTTTGTGGACTTTGGGTATCTTGTTTACTTGACATGATGTATAATAATAGCACAGGAGAAAGAACGCAATTACACAAGAAAATAAAACCATGCAGCTAAAACTCCTCTGACTTCAGACACATTTTTCTCATCTCTGGATGTGGTACAACCTTGCTGTGAACTATTAGGTTTCCACTACTTAGAGACAGACGGTTTCATACTGCTCAACAGAGATTACTGCTGTCTATCTAAATTGGGCTTACAGTGGCATCAGCATATTTTATTAACTCAGAACCATAAATCCTATTCTTATATGCTCTCAAAGACCAATACTCCTAGGGTCAGTTAAATTTACAACAGCGTGGCACCTACCAGGAAGAAGCTTCAAAGTGGATATGCTCCTTTCCAATAGCCCTCCTGAAATTCTGATATCTATTGGAAGTTTAAAAAGCAATACCCCATCCTTGATATTAAGCAACAATTTCCCAGGCAGATTTTTAGCTCATTCCAACACTACACGGTATCCCAATACACTCTATAATGCCTCACAACACAGATTTTCTTTGTGTTTCAGGAAGTACCCTCAGTAAGTTCGCAGATGACGCCAAGTTGTGCAGGAGCGCTGATCTGCTTGAGGGCAGGATGGCTCTGCAGAGGGACCTGGACAGGCTGGATCAACGGGCCAAGGCCA
>VWZZ01005602.1:643423-682351 GCA_013399095.1 Psophia crepitans
AGATTGTATCCAGGTGGGTGTTGGTCTCTTCTCCCACGTAATAAATAAGTAATAGGACGAGAGGGAATGCCCTCAAGCTGTGCCAGGGAAGGTTTAGAATAATTATTGGGAAACATTTCTTCACCGAAAGGGTGGTCAAGCACTGGAACAGGCTGCCCGGAAAGTAGTGGAGTCACCATCCCTGGAAGTATTTAAAAGGCATGTAGCTGTGGTGCTTTTAGGGACATGGTTTAGTGGTGGACTTGGCAGTGCAAGGTTAATGGTTGGACTTGATGATCTTAAAGGTCTTTTCCAACTGAAATGATTCTATGGTTCTAATTCTCCCTCCTTTGCATGATAAGCACAGTATTTGCAGGTGAGCAGACCCTAACGTCTACTCTTCTGTGATTGGGATAGCGAACAGCTGTGAAGGAAAAATCTCTGCATTCTTGAGCATCCAAGGAATATTCCTTTATATTCCACTGCATATCAGTACATGGAAGTGCACTTATTAGCACCAACAAAATTATTTTTGCATGTATTTCTCTGCTATCCTCCAAACTCTCAGAGGAACACAATTATAACCTGCATATATACAGCTACAGATGGATAGCAAGGTGAAAACAGAGAAGTCAAGTAAGTAACAGCTTGAAATAATACAGAAATTTTCAATTATACTCAAACTCTACAAACCAAAAGATCATTTTAAATAAACGCCTGGTGCCTACTTACATTTATCTTTGAATAAATGGAGGTCATCATAGGTGGCTCCCAAACAAAATTTTGACTACACAGCAGCAATGATGCAGTTATCTAGAAAAACACCATTTTTTTCATCAAGGTGCACCAAACATCATTTAGCTCTAAGCAACTCTCAGAAACAGAAATCACATCCTAATCCCTCCTCAGGGAAGAACCTGCCTTGGCATCTCCCTCTGCACTGTTCAGTGACACAAACTCTGCAGGTTAGTCAAGCGGTTTCCACAATGCAAGAACAAGAGAAGCACTGCACAACACTTTGCTGAACTTGGAAACACTAGAAGAAAATGTCTACCTAACTCCATCAATTGCTGCATGTTTCACCCTTTCCCACACACACACCACTACTAAATGTCCTAAACAAAAAACACACATCACAAAGGTGGTTTTGCCCTCCTTGTCAAGTGCAGTCCTGTACATTGAGGACAGTCCTTGAGTCCTTTTCATAGAATCACAGAATATCGTGAGCTGGAAGGGACCCAGAAGGATCATCAAGTCCAGCTCCTGGCTCCACACAGGACCAGCCCAGTCAGAGCAGATGAAAGCGTTGTCCTGATGCTTCTTGAACTCAGCCAAGCTCAGTGCGGTGACCACCTCCCTGGGGAGCCTGTTCCAGGGCCCAACCAGCCTCTCAGTGAAGAACGTTTTCCTAATAAACCTTTCCTAAGAACTGGATCACAAAGGTAGGATCAATTAATATATTAACAATTATTGTAGTGTTACTATTGTTAGGTATCTGTGACTAAATAAGTCAACAGCTCTTCAAAGTTCCCTTCCTTTTGCTATAAACAGCCTGTATTTAAAAACATAGAGGTTGTTTGCAAGGTTCTACATTTGGAGGTCTGATTTTAAAGTAATAAACCAATTTTAAACAAGACCTTCTCAAACTGCAGACCATTTCCTTTTTTATCTTATTTTTATTGTGACACAACACTATTCAGTGGAACTTCACTCTCCAATAGCAATTTAACAATTCAATGCTATCACTGCTATGAAGAGAAAAACAGTGAGCTTTGAAGCCATTTGATCTCATATCAAAATTGCAGTCTTGTACTGATTTCAGAATCTACCTAATTTGTTATGTTGCAACAAAAAAGTAAAGAGACTACAAAAAGGAAAGTGACAGATGTAAACATTTTGATCAACCTAATTCTCTTTTAAAAAGCAAAACTCCTGCTGTTCTTTTTTAGAAAAATACCTTGACATTTAAAGACAAAATAAGTGCATGTGTGTGACTTGTTTACATCAGGTAGAAATAAATCCCTCCTAAAGGTAGAAAGTACAAAGTCGTCTTCTGGTAGTTTATGAATAATATTTAAGGAACTGCTTAAAACACTTAGCAAATCTTTTGACAACTGAGCAACCTCATCAATATAGCTGCTCAGACACCATGGTGATGTGCATCGTGTACAGACTTCTGGAAAAGAAGCATCAACTCAAACACGAGCATGTGATTTGAGTGTATAGAACAGGGGCAGGGTGCAATTATACTGCATGTAGTGAGGGAGGTGTTGCACTATCATATGGTGTATCACCAAGAAATGGGAGAAGTTCTGAGTCAGAAACACTGGTGACTCGCTATGATGTGCATGCCAGCAAAAATACGGTTTGGAAGGAACTAATAAAGTGGTTGGCCCTCAGAAAAAACATCTATGTGCACTAAATACTTTAAGCATGAAGACTTGTAATAAATATGAAATTCAGCCACTCAAGTAAACTTACACAGAAGCTCCTTTCTTCAGCTGCATCCCAGCCTGCATCTGCACAAATGCCATGCTGGCTGTGAGCAAGCTGCCACAGCCTCTGGTTTCTTACGCCTCAAACTCCGTTAGTTATTACTAGGCTTTTCAATTAAGAGATTTCACAGTTAGGCAACCCTCACCCTGTCCACTATTTTACAAGAACACTGTCCTCAGAGATACAATGACCACTCAAAGTGGTGTAGGTGATTTTTTGAAGGCTAATCAATCTTCATAGGATTGTTTCTTGAGATGGGACAAGCAGACTTAACAGCTTGCTATTACTACCACAAAGGGAATCTCTCCCTTCTTCCCTCTCTGCCTTCCTGTACCAGGCACTGGCTCCCATTGCTTTCCTTATGCTACCTACAGCAATCTCAGACCCCTCTGTGAGCCAATTCAACTCACTGGAACAGTAGAAAGTGTATCTAGGCTTTTTGCCAGGTTGGCTTTCTGCTTTCTGCTGAGTTAATTTGACTCACAGAAGGGTCTGCTGAGCTTCAGGTCCAGCCCAAGAGAGGTCACAAGCCCACGTATGTGAGCAGAGGGAAGAGGACAGTGGGCTGAATGCAGGGAACTGGGTGAAGCCCCTCTCCAAACTGGCAACAGCATATGGTGAGAAGAGATCAGCCGTCGGTGAAATTACAACTCCACTGCACTCCAAATCTGATTAATCAACTCCAGTTCATTACCTACAATGAACCTATTTCTAGTTCATTCACAGGTTCCCTCTTCACTTTCTTAAGCACAGGAGCTTTTTTTCTTCCCAAGACTTAGCTCAGACTTGCTGTTCAGAAAATGCTGGGTGTACTGTCCTGTGTATGTCATCAGACCATTGACTATCCACTAGATCCAACACCTACTGCAATCCTGGCCAAACAAGCCCAGATTCACACTTCTTCCCACCCTTATGATGGTCCCTAACTAAGACATGATGGTCCCGAAAGAGCCAGGTGCCTTCACAAGTATCCTCTAATTGAATTAGCTGTCACATGCCCAACAAAAGGCTTCATTTACCAAAAGCCTACATATAAAATACCAGTAACACACACCACCACCAAACAGGCTCTGTGCAGATCAAGGGACAATTTGAGGGTTACAGTAAAAATGCTTCTTGATTTGTCTCTCAGTAACCAGTATATAAATTTGTATGCCACTTCCTTCCAGCTGACATAATGGAAATAAGCACTGGGTTTGCAAGTTATTTGTTTGTTTATGTACTTAGAAGAGGTGAGGAGGAAACAGCGAACAATAAAAAGAAAAAAAGAGCGTGTTACTGAGCCATCGTGTGTCCCATTATAATGAGTGCTCTTGGATTTACCACATAGGTTTACATACAGTTATATGTAATCTAGCACTATGAGCACTTTCAGATTGCATTAAAGCAAATCCTAAAGGTGTGGGGGGGAGAGAAATAAGACTACTGTGCCTCTAGTGTGTGCAAAGCCTACTGCAAACCAAAACACTAGCTCA
Source organism: Psophia crepitans (assembly GCA_013399095.1). Taxonomy (NCBI): domain Eukaryota; kingdom Metazoa; phylum Chordata; class Aves; order Gruiformes; family Psophiidae; genus Psophia; species Psophia crepitans. Next base: position 647,374 of record VWZZ01005602.1, read on the forward strand.
ACACTGAGAACCCTTAAATCACTTTAATCACTTTTTGGAAGAAAGGTCTCACACTTCCTGAAAGTAAAAGAGTAGGAACCTGAGCAGAGAGATGGTATCTGGGCACACATTTGGAGAACAAAGTACCGTTCGGTCCTGCAAGACTAAACAGCATGCAAGACTCCCAGGCAGACATTACCTAAAGGTTATCTACTAAGTAGTAATGGTCAAAGATCTCAGGGGATGTCAGATGGGCAAAACAAAATTATGAAAGTAGCAGAGACAGGTCTCCCTGATGATACTGGCAGGACTCCAGGCTACTACCTAGCTCCAAATTAATGATGACTAAGCAGTTTTTCATCAACGACAACTTGAAAAGCTGTTGTCCAAGCTTTCAAAGCTTAAAACTAAGCTTTACAAGGTTTTCAGAGCACAGGACTTTTTACACAGACTTCCCAATGAGAACTTTGAATATAACAACCCTCCTTTATTGAAACGTGGCTTTCAAGAATAATTTATTAGCAAGCTAAAAGCACAGGCTGCCAAGTGCAACCCAGGATCCTACAATGGACACTACACAATGCATACTGCCAAAGAATTTGCAGGAGGCTGCAGATCCAGATCTAGACACACATCAAGCTGCTGATGCATAAGTTTCCTGGTTGTAAACCCAAATGTTTATTCACTCCATTCCGATTCTCCCTATTCACAGAAAAGCACAGGCCAATTTTTTTTTACCCACAGCAAATATCCACAGTTCTTCCAGAGAATCATCTGTATTCGCCCCTTCACAGCTGAGTTAGTTCACTATTAGAAGTACTAGCTGTGGTAATAGGAAGAAGTGAATTGTCTACAACATGCAATAGCTAGAAAAGTGCAAGAAACTGTTCTGTTCACAAGTATGTTTTTATGCAAATTTAGGTATTATGGCAAATTAAAACTTCAATATGGCGACAGCAGTGATTCATGGAAACTGCAGTGCCTTACATGATAATCTAAGAATAGAGAAATTTTGTCCAGGGGAAGGAGTCCAAGTTTCTTGTTTCATCTTACCACAATCCCAAAGGATCTCTCCCACCACACGACTGTCTTACTTGTCTACCCTCTGAAATCCTGGAAGTGCAAGAACTTCCTGCAAGACACCTCTAACAGCAGATCTCAGCACAACAGATCTGCGAGTGACTCCAGGTGCAAGCCTATCAGAGCTGAAGTTCACCTCATCGTTGAGCATCTCCTTCCTTCCCAGCCTGCTCTTTTCCGTGTTTGCTGAACTGCTGGTTGGACTGTTGCAAAACAGCACAAGTCAGCAGAAGACTAACACCACAAATAAACCTAAAGCGTGTTTAGGAACTTGGCATGCCGAAATGATTTAGTGAAGTCCCAAGAAATACTGGAGCTAATGCAGGAAATTGGACTACACTGAAGTGAGACACTATCACAGAGTTTACTGAAAAGTTCAAATCAAATTATTTTGTATCACTAATCCCAACTTCTCCACTTTCTCTCAATCTCTCGTTTCTCTTATGTATTCTAAGTTTGCAGAAGTATCTCTGAGATCCTCCCTCTGACGATTCTTCGTATTTCTTTCCTAGTTCGTCCTTCAAATGTTGCCCCACCTTTTGTATCTCCTTCAGAAAGAAGGTCAGCTTTCACACGGTACAAGCTACAGCTCTCCTCCTTTCATTCCTTCCATTCGTACTCTTTATCATTCCATTTAACAGAATGAAGGAACACTACAGGTTCCTATTGAACAAAGAAATTTACAACAAAAATAGAAAACTGAGATGGCATTAAGGCTCTGGAGTTTATAGGTAGCTGCAGGAGACAGGAGTACAAGAACAACTGGGAAAAAGTAAGGTACGCTGTTTAATGCCAAGGGAGTACTCTCTCAAAAATCGTTAAAATTTCTCCTTTTTGCTGTCCACAGTACCCAGCAGTCAAAGATCTTCTGATGTAAAATATTTCATAGGTATGTCAAGAAGCTCTACAAGGATACAAGGGATTTTATTATACGCCAACAAGATCTAAATATATGCCACGTAAGAATTATTTTTTTACTAACTTATAACTTCTTAGTTTAGACCAATAATATGTGTACAACTGAGATTCATTGTGCTGTTGATAGTTCTCAAAATGCTATTACAAATGTTTTTATACCAGCTTTCATACCTCCCATGTAAATCTAAAAGAACGTCATGTCTAAAAAAAAAAAGTCTGTACTTCATATCAGAGATGGAGTAAAGTTCAAAAATACATATCTGAAGTCTGCAACCTATGGACAAGGTTTTTAAAAATATCAAAAATAATGAAAACTTCATACATTCTCATGCCTCTGAATTTTACATGAGTTCCTAAAAGCATGCGGCAACACTGTTTGAAATGAATGAATGAATTTTACTGTCCCATTCTGATTCTGAAAGGTGACACACGTAGCAAAACAACTTGCTATGAACACAGAATCCCCACCTGAAATATGACTTCAGAAATTTAAGTAGGAGGGACAAAACAATAGACAAATACTCAGCCGCCCAGTTTAAACTAGAATTCTGTTTGCTTTTAATCACGACGTCGTGCTTCTACCTAAAACACAATGCTAAGTCTCTCTGAATAAATCAGTTTTCATTTTAATATTAAGCATATTTAATGTTGAGGGCAAGCTGAATGAGAGTGTGAACGGACACACTTAACACGACTAAGTGTTAAGTGTGGAAGCCGCACCAGGCACGTCTGGGTACAATGAGACAGGCACAGCCCCGTCCACCTCTTACAGGAACAAATGACTGAGACAGAGACAGCTACACCTCATACACAGGAAACAAAAGGCAGTCAAAAGAGCAGTGGTTCAATTGGCAGGCAGGCTACTTTAGACAGCAAAAGTTTATTCTCTGTGATCCTGCAACTGATTACCGTTCCTTGCCATTGTACATTACCTAGAAATAATTCTTGTGGTCACCCAATGATTTTCCAGTATCCTGCAAGACTTCCTTACATTTCAGTCTATAACGTTCTGTGGTTACGGTGATTTGTTAAGTTTTGCTTCTTCAGGATAATTTCATAGGCATTTTAAAAATCTGAGCTCAGATCTTCTCCACTGTGTAACAGAACGTACATAACGTTTAAGGAAATATAGTAATGATATACTCCAGTAAGCACAAAATATTTTAACTATATGTTACGTGATCAAGCTGCCAAGTGGAACCATCACGTCTATGCCCGCCTATTTAAGGCTCCCATACTTCAATGCCTAACAATAACGTTTCATTATTTATCTTCTTAAGACAGTCTCTCATACAAAACGGCATACAGTGTACAACTGAGCAAACGGGATGAATAATATCCAAACAAAAATCAGCGTTAAATTTCAAACAGAGGGTGACTGGCAGATGACCAATCTGTCACTGTAACATCAGCACCAAGGTTATACTTAACCTTAAGGACCAAGCCTTCAAGAAGAATTAATGACATCTAAGAAAAGCAAGGGTGTTTTGTTCCTTGAGGACATTCACAGCAATACTGGCAATGGTCCTATGCTGACATAAGAAACGAATCAGCTAAACAGTGGCAATGAAAAAAAGCCACAAGAGCCAGCAAATACCATCTCTCAATAGCAGATCAAACTCAGCAGCTGAACAGAAGGTAGTAGAGGACAAATTGATCTGAGAATAAGAAGTCATTTCTTATCTCTAAGGTCCAGAGATAGCTGTTACTTAATGATGTCTCTTAAGAGACAGAATATTTATTTCCTGTTGGAAGATTCAAGAAGTCTGCTTTCTCCATCCATGTAAAGACATTAGCATTCTGTTAATTGGCTCAAATAGCCTGTCACTGCTATTTTTAGGAAAGAAGAATAGTAGTCACTTTCTTTCTTTGGGCTTCATGTAAATGCACAATCCTATACAGAAGAGGGGAGAGGGATGGGAAGGGGAGGACTGAGATTCTGCCACACACTCTCTTTATTGCTGCCATCCTGTTTTCACAGGGGAGAGCAGTATTCATCAGGGGCTATGTATGTTTTCTTTCTTTCTTCTCTCTTCTCTTTGGTGCTGACGCCGACACACACAGAGATTCCACTAGAAATGGCAGCACTGTTAATTATCAAAGGACACCCTGGGCTGAACTTGTGCTGGTACATACTGTACCTCGCACCTTCCTGAGCTGCAGTGTTGTGCTCTACAATTAAAGCTTACACGGCTTCTAGCCTTCAGAGTTTTTCAAAATCATTTTGAGAATGGTAAAGGTTACTTACTAGTCACTGGAATTGTTCATGGTGTGTAATCCACACGTATTTTCACACTATGAGAAACACCTTACTGCCTGAGAGGAAAGAAATCTTCTCCTTTGCAGGACCAGAAGAAGGTCTACTTTCACGATGAGTGAGTGAGAATACCAAGAAGGGCACCCCAGGTGGCATTTTAATTCCCTGCCAACCACAGAAAAATACAGAAGAACTTCAAAGAACCCAGAAGGAGATGGGAAAGACAGGCAAAAACAAATGCAGATGAGGATAAGTATTATATTAAACACAAAAAGAAAGTATGTAAACTTTACCTTTTTCAGTTGAATGACAGTCTACATGTGCACTCACACTGTGAATGGCACCAAGTCGTTGCAGCGGACCTCAGGGACCTTCAGGGAAATAGCTACACCGTCATACATCAGTGTCTCAGACACGACCTAATGCCTCACGATGATGTGGATGCATTTCTACATTGTCACTCAACAATTATTTGGGTTTCAGTAGGAAAGACCTGATCAAGTTAAAAGATCCTGCTTTGGCCATTCACTGCAGATCTTGACACCGATCTCCATGCAGTCACAGGGCAGCAACCACACAAACTTTTGATGCTTTCAGCAACAGACGTGAAGGCTCTGCCCAGGTAATAAACCAAAAGGGCCAAGACATACTCTCAGGTGCTGACCCTGTGAATATAAAAACATAGTACTCGCTTGCGCTGCCCCGACATCAAGTGTCTGAATGAGGAAACTTGCAGGTCTGAGGTTTAGGAGCAAAAACTGGGAGATTAAGATAAAATGAAGCCACCAATGGAGGAATGTAGAAGTTTTCCTCTACATATTTACAGAATTAAGGGAGAGGACACTAGAACTGGTAACAAACAAACATACTAAATGTCAGATACCCCTCTCTAGTATTTATAGGGACTGATCTAACTGAAGTAAAGGGTAAGACTCTCACATAGTATCCACAAAACACTCAGAAAGCTCTCAGAAGTCTTCAGCACCCACACAGTGACAATGGAATATTTTCAAAAAGTGGCAAAAGTCAAACAGACTAATCTGTGGGCGACAGTTAAGAGGAACAGCAGAGATCTTGCAGATCTTCACCACAAAATGAAGAAAGTCCAGGCATTATAACAGTCTCCGATATCCCGGAGAACTGTAACGTCCAGGGCCCAACCAGAATTACGGCCAGAATTTCTGGCGATGCGGCAACTGGGTGAAACCTTTCCGACAGCCCATCCGAACATGGTACCAAGAATGTGCTGAGAACGAGGCTGCAGCCTGACCTCATCTACAGTAGAAGCATGAGCACCTCCTGCCAGTGTGGGAAGTTAAGTGAATTTATGCTAGGCTAACTTCCCCTTGGAGAGCTGCAGATGATGGAACCAGAATAGATCTCCTGCACACCCTCAAGAAAAGTGACTCTGATGGATGACAGGCAGCTGGAAGATCAGGGACAACAGCTAATCCTTTCCTCTATGGACCAACTCTACAGGGCCTTCAGGGAATAGAGAAGATATTGCACATTTCTGCTTGGGCATGCCATCCTTTGATCTCCTGAACCTGGAAATCTCATGCAGATGTATTTCAGAGGCACTGCTGAGTTCCGAAAGAAGTAACATGAGGCTCATGTTCCTGCACAGACCTCAGTCCTTTATCCTATGGCACCTTCAGGTCAAATAGGATTTGCCAGGCATCACTATCTGACTGAGGAACGAACTGGAGGAGTATTGTCCTGTGGCCTAATGCTACCACCACAGCAAGAGTTTACCTGTACTTTGAGACATGGTAGCCGGCCTGCTGAAAGGATACAAAGTGGGATTGCAAACAGAGGGGAGACATACTTCGGTGACGTGTGGCACGAGGCATCACAGAGGTTAGCTGAGAAGTGTACTGTCAGAAAAGGAAAGCACTGAGTGGGATCTGTTCATAGACAAAAGAGTTCTCACAAACTGAGAGTTAATAGTTTCTTCAGTGATTCCAAGGATTTGCAGTAATATAATTTCTGATTCAAGTGTTCACCTTGGGACCCAGATGCTTGGAAAGAGACTGAGTCATTTGCAGACATTCAGGCTTTGCACCTCTATGGCACCCTTTATCAAGCGAACAATTGTAAAAGTAAATGAAAAAGGCACACAGAGACACAAGAAGTTAACAGCAATGACTGCCATCACCGTGATGAAAACTTCAAGGGTTACAGACAGGACACATGGAAGGACCCTGAAATGAACACAGTTATCATCTGAGAAGAAAATAAATTATTGACAAGGGGTCAGATCTATAACTATATGAAAATACGCACCTATGATACCAAAAGGTTACAGACCGCCTAGTGAACAGCCAGACAAATGCTCCCAAAATCCATACTGAATTTTAGACAAAGGAACAGGGTGCCAATCACCCTTTTCTCTTGGCAGAAACAACCTCTGTATAATCCACCCTACTGGGTGTGCTGCAACTGCCTGTAAGGTATCTGTGATGTAAAGCAAAACCCATCCATAGATAAGGCACTTTTTCAGGAAAAGGGTGTCTGAAGAAGGACACAGAAGTGGGGACACATAGTGAGCTACATCACGCAGTCACTGTTCATTGCGCCTGGTACCCAAACATCTGATGTTTTGTTATAACAAGATGGTAGAAAACCCGTCTACCTGGCAACAAAAAAAAAGTGAAAATACACTTTAAGGTGGCAGATGGCAAAGAAAAGCGTAACGTCCTGGGACAGCATCGGTCCTGCCACCCACCTCTATGCCATGACCTAACAGAATCAGTATCTAGAGTTGTCTACTATCTTAACCATCGTTTAGGCTGCTCAAATTGCCATCCGGAGCAGACTGCCTGAAGAGGGCATGGGAATTATTTGGAGCCTTGTTCCTGACAAAATACAGACTTCTTTCTTAGGATACATGGAGACATGATGCAGGAATTGGGTGTTCCTCACAGCTTTGCAGGAATATCAAACTTCACTTGTTCACAAACTGAAGAAAGAAGAAACATTTAGTAGGAGGTCCTTGGCAGACATCTGGAGCCAAGATGGACTTCTTATCGTAAGAATGGACACTACCGATTGACCAGAAGATCCTATCACAGTTACAGAGACTAGCAAGAATATTCTGCCAACCACCTGTGCCTCAGAAGGTATTAGAGTGCAGTCTTCCAACACATAAAGGGAGGAAATTTGAAAACAGGCAAAATCTTCTCCAACAGTCTGATTTACAAGATGAAACTGTGATGATGCAAATTAACAGACTTAACTTCCTCACTCAAGTAAAGGTCTAAAGACCCTGGTCACTGAATTGCAAAGATTCATCCTTCCTGAATAGAGCAACTGCTTCCAGGGATGATGAGTTAAGAGGGATGCAGAGAAAGTTCACCCTCCCTGGATCCTGCTGTTTCTTGCCAAGCCCTCCTGGTGGCAGAAGAGCAGGCTGGAGCAGAATGACTCTAAAACTACCTCAATGGGCACACTCTCATGCAAAATGTCCACGCAACACGATTTATTGTGCTTCTACCTCTTTATTAAGGGGAACTCTAATACAGTCTGTGACCACTTAAGTAGGTTCTTGCAAGGAGAACTAGTGACCATGGTCCCCGCCGTACCCTCCCGGTGCAGGAGTAAGACAGGTGATCCAGATACAATCAACCATGAGACAACATTGTCAAGTCTTACACAGACTCATGGGTGAAATAAATTTGATATTGAGAAGGCAAATAGGTAGAGCTTTTCTTACCATAGGGCAAGAGGAATGACAGATCACTGTTGCATCGTTAGCAGGCTTTTTGCCTCAATAATGCAAACTGCTTCTGGAGAGATTTCTGTATCGACCAAATCAATACAAATTGAAACAGTGATAACGCAAGCAAAAGCGTTTATAAAGGCGATAAATACAAATTTGGAACAGATTCCTCAAATAATATTTGATAATATACAAATATGCTTACCACATGGACACAGGTAAAGGACATTATTAAATGCCACAACAGGGAATATATCTAGTCACTTCACAGTAGCAAGATCTTCTATTAAAAATTTTCATTTCAGACGTTAACTATCAAAACACACAAGCATATGGCTTTAACTTCACAGTTTATTACATTACTTTATTTGTCCCCACATTTCCTTTTGTCACATAAACATTTCTCTCACATTGTTGTCATTTTTAAAATTCAACTACATAACTGCTGTTTGATGACGAGGCCCTAAGAGGAAGCTCTCACATGAAACCATAAAATCTTTCATGTTCAAAATGAAACCCATAAAAAACTTTGAAGGAAATTACTGAATTAAAAGCCAGATATAAAGAAAAATGCAAAATTTTGTCTCATAAAAAAACAAAACCACCAAAGTTATAGGTCACTGCGTTATTAAAAAAAATATCAAAATTCAAACCTGCAGAGCAACATACTCCTAGCAACGTCAATCTGCATTCAATTAAAAAAAGAGTAATGCTGGCTCATTACTGTTGATGTTACCATGTTAGAAAATAGGACTAGTTAAAGATAATAGTCTCTCAACTCAACCATAGTAGTAAAGATACAGCTAAATTAGACCATATAAATAATTCATTACAAGAGGCATGATTTTGCATTATTTCTGTATTACTTTTAAATTGCATGTTACTCTCATGGACAGCAGATTCTTACTCGAAGATCATCATGATTCTTGGAACTTTCTTGGGCAGTATGTTGTTGTCTTGGTATTAAGAATAAAGGAATCTACAGTTCAGGGTTCTCCATGACCTCAAAACAGATCACATGTAACAGTAAGGGGAAAACACGCTTCCTGTATTTTTACTCTGCAACACTGTTAGCCCAACTTCTAAAAACTTCTCTTACATAAAAATATGCTTCTTTCAACTACTAAAGCATAAAAAAGACTTTTCCAAATGACAATGAGTGGAAATACTTACAGAATTAACATGTTCTGGTTAATAACTCCATACGTTTTAAAAGTCAGCACAGAAGTTCCATGTTTGCTAGTAAGAACATTTTCAAAACCAAATAGTTTTTTCCATTTCACAATCAAAATGTATATGCAGCGTATTGAGATTCAAAACATTTTAAATGCTTTAAATTAATTATCCCCCTCAGCATACAATTTCATAATTTTGGTAGACCTGCTTCAATGAAGTTTTAACCAATCTGCATGGCAAGAAAAAGTAATTTTATTTTGACGAAGCACTAAAAAGAGGTTTACTGAAGGGACAAACCCAGTATTTTGCATTCCTACATATAAAATGGTATTTCTGCATCTCCTTTCTACAAATGTATCTTTTTTTCCCAAATAATAAACCTAACCTTTAGAGCATTGTTAAAAATTGTATGTTGTATTAAAAAAAAAAAAAAAGGTTCTGCCTGCAGCGTAGACTTGTTTGTCTTTGTTTCAGCTCTCCTTTGGGCCGAAGGGGCACAGAAGTCACCGAGGAATGGCTACACACTGCTTTTCCCCCAGGAAAGTACAACTTCCCTTCCCCGGCTCCCCTCTCGATGCTCCAAGCTCTCCTCCGCCCATGGAAGCAGAGAGGACAGAAATGCAGGAAGGAAGCAGAAACCCCTTTAGGAGAGGTCACTGCAATCTGTCCCACGAAATCGGTGCTGCCAACTCCTCCCAAACCCATTGACTGGGCCAACTCTCAAGTGCCTTTTCCTGCTGCAGTGCCCATGGCCACCAGCCACACAGGACACCCTCGCTTGCAGGCTGTCCTCCTAGCCCTGCCCTCCGCCCCGGGATGTGCTTCCCAGCACTCGGGGGCACCTGCTGGAGTGGCCACCACCGGCATCAAAGTACAAACACAATTTAAGTTGAGTAATCCACAAAGACAGATGATACTTGTGGTTATTGGAAATAAACAGTTTATGTGCTGGAATCATAGAAAGCTTTGGAAACAAGCAGTCCACATGTGTTTTGGTAGGAATGCTATGTATCAGAAACCAGTATCTGTCAAAACAGGAGAGATTTGTAAAGGAAATTTACCTTATACCGTCTTTGAACTATGGACAAAGAAACTTAAGATAACCTTAAAATTCAATGCCATAGACATATAGAAACAGAAAATAATCAGATCATGGCTCAAACTGTTCAAAAACTTTTATGGATAGACTATGCCATATGCAGTACTGAGTCATCTCTAAGTAATGTTGGTCAAGTTCAATTAAGTAGAACACAATTTCAGTGAACTGCGATCATCATTGTTTCAAATTAGCGTAAGTACAATATTAATTAAGCATTCTTAGAAAGTAAGACGAATTAGGTGTGAAGGAGGATATGAAATATCCATTATTAAAAAAACTCCCTACAAATCTTCTGCCACTCTGTTATTATAGACTAATTTTTTTTCTTAATTTGACATGCTAAAGGTTACTTCCTATCATGTGTGTAGGAATTTTTAGACCAATATATCATAGTAGGACAATGCCATCACATTAAGCAACTAAGCATGTCTCTTTTGCCACCCGCCACTTCTGTCAGCTATCCTGAGCAGTACGCTAAATCTTGCAGTGGAAAACAATAACATGCCATCACTTATGTTCAAATTATATGCTTTTTAACCAGGATCTGATAAACAAGCTCTGAAGCACTTCATTAAAGCTGTCCAGAAGTTCTGCAACCGCTTCACTTGAATTAGACAAAGTGTGCGAGGCAGTCATTAACAGAGAAGAAGCAATACAATGAGCTCTTAGATCTATATTTAGTATTCACGTCATCCTGTGCATCTCTCTACCACACAATTTTTTAACACGCTGGACAGTTTTGTCAACTGGACATTTGCAAACAGTGACCCGTAAGTGGGACAACCATTTGGAAATCCCATCTTAGCAGGCGGCGATCGGCAAGGTAACAGGTAACCCTGTAGACTTCCCACCCGAGAGGGGCTTCACTTCACTCTGCTGATGAACCAGAGTAAACATCAGTATTAACACGGTTCTCCGTTCTCTAGACTGCACTTCTAAATCCTGCAGCGGCATATCCAGCCAATACAGTTTTCCTTCCAGAGCTTCCTACAGAGCTCTTCAAGACTAGCTACTTTGAGTATAGGCCTACAAAGAAAAGAAAGAAGGGACCAGACAAAAGAAGAGCTTTCAATGTTCTCCTTCTGTTCCACGGACCTCTAGTTTTCAAAATTAATACACTGTAACTACTAGAAAATAGAGAAAGGAGAATTACTGCTATAAAAAGCTTCACCGATTCTCATTTTTGCAAAATAAATGTGAAAAATCATTTCCAAAACAAAGAATTGGTTTTACTTGTGTCAAATGTGGGCAGGAACGGAGATGCTGCTAAAATAACAGGGAAAGGTAGCCAGGTTTTTGTTTTATTCTTTTATCAATCCAATTAACTATGGAAAGAAAAGCCACAGCGTTAAAGAGAAGATTGATTCCCATTCTGTCTGTATTTTCTCCTCTTTTGGGTTGTCTGTGCTTTTAAATGTGCCACATAACATGTCTGTCAGTCTAGCCTACTTTTGGTTCTCTTTAAATTCCTTCGACCACAGCCCCATAATGCTCAAAAGATCTTTCCCATTAGCACCACAGCCAGAGATCAGTGATCTTGGGACTGCACACCCCTTTGGGTCCTCCTCTCCTTCTACTACTGCACAGCACTGGGCTTTCTACTTCCCTGGGAGCCAAGTCCAGCCAGGACTGGTTTCAGGAACAGCTTTGAGAGGAAACAGACTCTGCATCTCACTTACCCTGCTGCTTCTCGCTCCCACCTCTTCTACTGCATGCCCCATCTCAGATTTCTTGTACCAGTTGTGCTTCTGTCCTGCTGCCCAGGGCATGCACCAGAATCCTTTTTTATAAATCATGAGAGAGAAGTCAAGCAGAGGACAGGATTTAAGTTAAGGAGAGGGAAAGTCGAAGATTTCTACCTGGAGATGGCAGGTAGACAAGACAGTGATGTCATGATACTGCTGCTCCTAAAGTCTGTATCAACATTCATGAGTTATGGGTATAACATGACAAACAGATAGAAACTAGTAAAAATATAAGGACATTACACTATCAGTTACCTTACCTCCAGGACCATTAGTTTATTTGAAAATGAAGACTCGAGGAAGAGAGAATCTTCCTGATTTCAATCACATGGCTATCGGCAGATAGATACGATCTCAGCCAGACCTAATACACTGGCAAAGCAAGCCACTAGCCCAAAATCCCAACTCACAATGAAGCCTTCATTAAATTTTCAGACCATGTCACTTTATTGGCATGGAAGACTGACAGAGGGAAGACTAAAACAGTTGCCAGACTTAAATACTGACAGATTTTGGCAAATTGCAGCATTGCTGATGGACTTCTGAACCTAAAACCCCTTTTCTTCCATTGGCCTAAGATCATCAGAGGCCTGATAACAAAAAACTTTTTTTTTTTTTCCTCCCACCAGCTATTCTGACAGGCCAAGCAGCTGCTGAGGCATAAATGAAAAATTTTATTCCCCAAACCAAAGTTACGGTTTTATAAAATCCTACAATTACTACACTCAATTCCACACGCGTACTCAAGACACCTTCAAAATAAGAAGGATTAAAAGAAATTATACATGTGGAATGGATGCCTCCTTTTTCTAGTTTCCTATTTGAGCTAACAAACACTGGTAGAACAGGGAAAATTATTTGAACAAGACAAATTTGTCGGGAAGTTGGGGGGTGGGGAGGGACTGGCAGCAGCAAAGAAACAAAGAATGAAGGAATGGCAAAAAAATCAACCGTAGAGCTGACAGCGGAGGGTATCTACACTGTATTTATCGAATTATCCAGAAAAAAACATCATTCGTTACAACAAGGACAACAAATGCGTGTGTGTATGCTATATGCAGCAACAAATGCTGTTTCACAGGGTGGGAAACACCTTCCTGGGAAGCAGTAACTGCGAAAGATTTACTGTAGTTAATCAGCATGAATATGAACTAGCATGGTCAAAGGACTAACTTGGTCTCTGAATCTATAACCAGGGCAATCTAACTGAGAAGCAATGCTACCCCAGCATTTGACACTGAGGTCACTCCTACCGAAACAGCGTCACCAGTCTGATAGCGACAATTCAAATGGGACACTGCTCAAATGGGGAGGAGTCACAGAACACACTTCGAGTATCATTAAATGAGTGGAAAACAGGCCTGGCACTGAAAAAGTGTATCTATTTACCAAAGAGAAGACTATAGGACAATTTAACCACAGCCTGTAAGCACCCAAACGCCAGACAGAAGCTTAACAATGCTGGGTTTGTTTATTCCTCCCTCTCCTTCTCTCAGGAAGGTGTAACAACATCCCAGAAAAGTTGAAGCAAGATAAATTCAGAAGAGAATTTAGGGACAAGGACCAAACACTGAATTGCTAACCACCACAGCAGGTTCCAAAGGCTACAAAGGATTTTCCATCACAGGAGGTTTTCCCTCCCTTTACCTCTCCTCCATTGAGATCAGCTGTTTTTCTAAGAACTACGATTTACTCCAACCTTTACTGGCCCTAAAGCAGAAACTGTGGAATTCCTCACCACAAAGGAAATCATACCCAAAGATTACGGTAGTTCTTTACAGGCTTAAAAGCTGTTAAAGTAGGACAACAATAGCTCAAACATCTTTTAATCCTTTACGCCCTCATGACATGCTCACCGGCAGGGAGCACCTGCCACTGACTAAGACCTTGCTCTACTCGGTGGTGTATAAACACAACATATAGGTAATCCCTCCATGGGAAAGCTGAAAACCCAAACATACGACACAAGACAAAACAGGTGGATTCAGAGGGAGAGCAGGAGGAAACGAGGAAACAATACGGGTCAGCAGGAAAGGCAGGAGCTCTCCCATCCGCGGCCCATCCATTGTCACATTTTCTGTAGACGACACAGCAAGGGAGAGTTTTAATGAGGGATCTGAAGTCAGACAAGTTTAGACCAAAAATAATTTTTAGTAGTGACGATAATTACCAGTAGAGCAAGTTACCAAGGGCTGTCATGGCCTCTCCATCACCAGGAGTATTTTAAAACAGTGTTGATTTTTTTTCTCCAAAAAGCTATGCTCGACTTCAAATAGAAATTAATTCAAGAAGTTTTACAGCTACCGTTACGCTGAAGATCACAATGGTCTCCTCTGGCTTTACAAGCTACATTTCCCAAGTAACTCTTGCCTCTTTAAAAAGATGTGTCAAAATCTAATGTTAAAATTAATAATACCAGTTTATGGAGTCCCACAAGACCAATAAAATTATTTTTAGGACACATCCATTACAAGTCTATTCCAGCACTCTTTTACTTTTTTTTTTCTGCCATGAAATAAGTAAACATATAGAGAAGTGGACATCACTAAGCCCATATGCTAACCATACAATTAGGTTATTACCAGAGTTGAATTCATTGTCACGTTCCCCAATGAGCATCATAAAACTATTACAAGAAAAAATTGACAATATCACACTCATGCTACACAATTTAGAGAAGCTTTAGAGAAATAAAATGGAACACAAGATGACCAAAGACTGGAACACTGAAGAAGGAAGAAATCTGCAAGCCATTCACTGAGAAACGATGGAGACCATTTGCTAGCAGGTTAAAATAACATATATAACAGGAAGGAGCATAAAGCAAGACATTTCTTGTCTGTGTTAAAACATTAGTCAAGTTCTCAGGCTAGCAAGTCAAGTTGCTTTGGGCAGGTAGTACTTGGTCAGTCACAGAATCACAGAATAGCTGAGGTTGGCAGGGACCTCAAGAGGTTTCTAGTCCAATCCTGCTTATAGCAGGCTGAGCTGCGAGATCAGATCAGGTTACTCAGGACTATCAAGGAGTCAAGAACTTAATACTCAATTTAGGAAATAAGAACTTAACATCCCTGATAGAATGACCACAGTAACCATATTAAGCATACAAGTAAAAAGGTTTATAAGGTGTGTATGAATTGTGTTTGTGAGCCTCCTAAAACTAGCACGTGGGAAAGGTTTTAGTCAAAGTATTCCTTTTCAAATACCACTATCCATTCGATTGCACACAGGTTCCATTTAAGAGCAAGCTCACATTGCTGGATAAATTCCAAAATTACTTAAACAGTATGGCTTGGAGCGTTACAGTGCCTATCTTTCCAATAGCAAAATTTTGAGTTAATCAGCTATGGTTGGCATCTATGTTATCCCTACAATGAAAAAAAAAAAAGATTGTTGAGTAAAAAAAGTCTTGATAGTCATTTGATAGTCAGACACTGATGGACCTTGAGCCAAAACTCAGAGGAGAACTCACTTTGCGGCTACCACATGGCGCTGGCTCAGTTTGCAATTTTAACAGTCTTCATGGAGGTAGCTGCACCTTTGTTTCTGCCAGCTGCTGGAACATTGGCCTTGGAAACCATCTAGAGAGAGTGATTCCATCCATACAAAAGCAAGATGCCTTTTGATGTTGAGGGAATAAAGGAGCCTCTATCCCAGAAGTATGGGACTTTGGAGGAGGGAAAGGAAAAGACTTAATATCATTTCCAGATTAAAGAAATATTAGAAACCAAGTTTTAAAATCCTCTAAGAATACTATACTGAGAATAAATATCTATCTGTCAATGTCTTAGAAGACCATTTTTGTGACAAAGAACAGTAACAGCTGAATGCAACTATCTGAAGATAAGAAAACACATTTCTACTCTAAGTGTCTGAACAGTGGAATAGGTTGCCCAGACAGGCTGTATATTCTCCATCCTGGAAGATACTCAAAATCCAGCTGGACAAGATCCAAGACAACCTGCATTAACTTGCTTGAGAAGGGCAGATGGATCAGGCAATCTTTAGTTTCCTTCCAACCTCAACTATTCTGTGATTCTGTGAACTTCATGGAAGAGTAAAAAAGTGAATAGTCACTAAAAGCTTTAAGATAGACATCTTAAGTACCAGACTTGCATTCATTTGTGGATTTGACTCCTAGTATCCTAACCAGATCTTCAAGGAACCTACAGAATTGAAATGTGGGTTAGTATTACTGGTAAACCGACCACAATGAAACTTGAGCAATTCAACAAAGATACTCAAGACTGTGTGGGACAGAATTCTGGATCAGGTGAACAGATGAGAAGAACAAACTGGGGTTATAATCCACTTCACAAGTCTCTCCTGGAGATGTTTTTGATATTGACGTTCCCTGTAGTGAGGAGAGTCATCCAGCTGCCAAAAGGTAGTGAGAACTGCACTAACTCTTGGCATACTCCCAAAATTCTGCATTAGCAGATCTTGAAGAAGAGGCAGCAACCTTCAACTATTGCACGTAAGATGATTCATCTTGGTATCAAAAGTGTCTATCCCATTCCAAGTGATTCTGATAATTTCAAAGAAAACATTTATGGGAACAGGGAAAAGGTATGTATCATTCTACCTTGCCAAAGGAATAACACTACATGCAACAGGGACTAACACCATCCAGAAAAGGCCTGAAAGGTCCAAACCTTTTGATAATGTCTGAATAAAATCACTGAAAAGCTTCTCCTAGGGATGTCAAACAGAAGTCTCCCATTGATGGTGCCTCACGGTGAAGTGGCTCAGTTCATTCGACAATATGATCAGGACACACCACAGGTGGTACAAACACCCTGTTCCAACACCTTGTACATGACTGTACCATCTGCAGAACTTAACTACTTCCCAGAAAACAGAATCAGAATTCACACTAACTTGCCAGGTGCTATAGTATATCTGACAGAGTTTCTACTTGTCTATGAATGTGATGACCATGTGGAATGGGAACAGAGCTTCTCAGAAGCACACTGACTTCAGCACCAAGCTACTGATGCACAGATCTTCAGACCATGATCCCTGAAATGCTCTCCGTTCAAGCGGAGAAGAAGAAATTTCTTTTACTTAGAAAGAAAGAAATCTAGATGGGACAAGAAAGGGCACTTTACAAAAGGCATTGCATCTGAGAAACAGTATTTTATCTGTACTACGAGTTAAGTATGTAGTAATATTTAACGTCCTCAGACTACTGGAGTATCTTCCTAGATAGCATCCCAGTCTCATACGCATGCCTAGTTTTGGTGGCACAGTCTAGTATGATGCATTTTACTGCTGCCACATATTTGCAGAAGAGACTATCAAGCCTTTGCAAAGGAGAAATACAGTCCAGCAACTGAGTCCTGCATGACTAGAAGTGCAATCTTAACAACTGTCAGGTGATAAGAATATTCAGTACATTGCACATGAATTCAGTTTCTGAAGCAGGTTCAAGAAGATTCTGAAGTTCATTTTATAAGAGTGTCATAAACAGAAAACATAAAGGAACTTCCTTTTAAAATAAGCAAAGCCCTAGGTAAAATACAATCTCTGAAAAATCTTTGGGGATGAGGTTTGAGAGCCTTTGAGCTCTAGGAGGGTGGGAAAAAATAGCTGGGAAAGTGATCTGTCACTTTTTTCCTGAGACTTCACTGAAGGGATACAAACAAATATGTTTTAAAGAAGGAAACACAACCGTGCCATCTGGATATCTGGCACAGAAGGTGGCTTATCAGTACCAGGTGGTAGACTGACAGGTTTTGAGATTATATAACTATATATATATATTCCAAAAACAGAGAGGACAAGAAAACAAATCTTCTCTTAAGCCTTCTGGATCTCCTCACATCAAGAAGAGATATCTTCTAAGTGTGAGACCACAGATGAAGAGTCAATATCCTTTTGCCACCAAACTTTTTTGCCCACTAACATCAGGAAAACTTACTCAAATTGTTTCTGTCACTGATGTGGTGTTCCCACAGTAATTACTTTGTGTAACTTCTGTTGTTTTCAGTTCCTCAAAGTCAGGAAGTTATAAAATAAGGGTCTGGAAATCAATGTTTGAATGAATTAAATAAAGGTACAGATTGCTTACACAATAAACTGTCAAGAATATGGTGATAATCACATTATCATTCCAGTTGCACGGAAAACACCAAAGGGGGAGAAATAAGCTATTTAGGTTGGTTAAAGCTTTTAACTACAGCAAAATGAATCAAAGAAAGAACTTAAAGGCTTTATATGTACTTCCATATGCACAAAACAATGAAGAGAAAAGGAGTTTAAAAAGTTCCAGGATACTGTTGTCAGTAACACTGAAGAAGGTGCTTTATCTGAAAACAGACTGAGGAATCTACTCAAGAATTAAACATCTAATGGAACTGAAACAAACCAAAATAATTTCAAAAAGCTTCTCTTAGATTCCGTCTACAAGTTTTCACGGTACTGTGTGACAAGCAAGCATGGGGGTTTTACAGATTCAGTTACACAAGAGATGGCCCCGAGACTGGAAGAAAGAATCTGAGTTGCTGTGTGTAATTTTTTGCTGTTTAAAGCACCTGTACCATGCCAATTTTGCTAGGAAGCTCATTAGATCCCCTCTTGGAAATCTCCTGTCCCCTCCACGTTACTTGAGTGCTTGGTTCTCTCCTGAATGCTCTCTCTTCCAGCCCAAATTTATCCAAGGCTAGTTTACACTCACTGCTACTAGTTCTAACAACGTCCTTTGGCTTAAACAGCTTTTCTCCCTCCCTGATGCCTTCTCTGCCTTTCCCTAACACACTTAGAAATATAAAAGAGAAATCATATCCTCTCTCAGGTTTTGTTTCATTAAGCCAAACATGTCGCACTTTCTTAGTCTCATCTTGCAAGATAAGCTTTCCATTTCCTGATCACCCTCGCAGCCCATCTCTGCTCCTGTTCCAATATGAATTCATTTTCCTGGAGAAAAAAGAAAGTGTTAGGGCTAATAGCCTGTTCGTCCCTCCCAATTCCTGCCCGTCCTCAGCACTCTTTTGTGTCATGTCCCCAGAGTTACAGTTCAGATTTAGGTAGTGTCTGCTTTACACCATAGTTACAAAAACCCAACAATTGCACGCAGCAGAATATTCTTTCTGACACGATAACAAACTACTGTGTATTATAAACACTGACTTCAGGGGAGCAAGCACACAGTGCTTATTTGTATCATATGCTTAAGTACTACACAATCTTTCACAACCAAGTGACCACCAAGAAAACAAAGCATGCTTCTCAGTAGTATAATTAAATAGATTAATTCTAGTAACCCACATATTTTTACCTGCAAGGAAGGATGTTGTAAACCGAATTTTTGGACTCCGCACATACCTACGCACTCAGAGAAACAGATTTAGCATAGGTTGTTTACCTCAGTTACCTAAAGCAGATACGCTGAAGTAAGCTGATCTCAACTGAAACTCCTACCGACTTAATTTATATTTAATCACTCTCAAAGTCAGCAAAGAGAAAGTGTGACGGGTGTTAGTGGAAAGAAACCATGTTCACTGCACACACCTCACCACAGACCAAGCTCTGCAGTGAAAGCAGGTTAGAGATTGCAGAGTGCGCACACAGGTAGCTTTGTTCATCCCCTTCTTCTCTGGGAAGTTTCGCCCCAATGTCCCAGCTTCCCTACACGAAGGAGGGCACAGCAAACACCCAACGATGAGGCAAAGGTTTTACAGTAATGGCAGCATCTTACAGTGACAGTGTAGAGAGAAGCACTCTACAGTCTGAAGAGAAGAACTCTACAGTTTGAAGCTCTCAGCATCTTTTGTTTCCCTTCCTAGTGTCACCAACAACCGTATCAGCAGCTCCTGGCTCAACGGACGCACACACTGTGTAGAAACAATGGCATCCACATACGAACCTGCACAAAACACAATTTCAACCCCTATCAGTTTTAACTGGTCGTTCAAGAGTGACAGTTGCTTAAAAAAGTGATGGTAACATTACTTGAAATAAGAAACATTCTGTAAGTAATTACTAAAATGAATTACATGTCCAAAAGACTCGAGTCCTGAATATAAATGACGTCTTCACATGAAAGACGTGCAACAAGTATCACATCTCATACTTGAATATACATGAGCATTACTAAATATTACATTACCTCAAAACTAAGGTATTTATTATGACAAATTACTTAGTCTTTGTTCTGAAACAGACATTTAGAAGACCATGTTGTACCTTCCAAACACTTACATTTTTAAAAATTAAAAACCAAATTACCCTCTGCTACACACACCCCCAGGAATCAAGAAGATATTTGTCCATTAGCCTGACAATGAACAGACACGTAGCAAAAGCAAGTTCTTCAACTCAGTACATGTAATGCCTTCTAACTTACTGCTAGCGTAGGAAGTTGCTGTGGTAGCACTTTATACCTGATTAACAGATCAGATAAAAACTCATCCATTTATTTCCAGATGTTCTACCTAGAAGCACTTCACAAAGATAGATATCTCACCAAAAATACACTTAAGTTTCATTCTGGAAGTCTTCTATCTATCTGACAGACATGTACTACACAAAACAATCTACCTGTACTACTACTATGTTACACTCCAGCAAGATTATTTCAGTCACATCTTAGGTATACGTGGCTTTTTTGAATTTGTGAGAGACAAATCACCTCTACTCAAATAATGTTCTTCTTAACAGAGTCCATAACTAGCGTATTCCAGTGTTCAGCATGACGGCCTTCATCAGCTAAATATGAAAACAGGGCCCAGAAATTCTACTTCATAGTGCAAATAATTACAGCACTTATGCTTCACCCCATACCATGCAATGTGATTTCTATCACTGTAAATACAATAGTTTAAATTTAAAACAACAAAGCAGCTTTTAGATTATTGTCTTCCAAAAAATGTAAAGGACAAAATTAACTCACCATTAATGCTTTGGAACTAATAAGTCTAATTTTCAAGTGCATTGAAGCAAATGGATACTTTTGCACTGATGTGAGTAATTAAAGTACAAGAGCTTCGCAGCCTCAGAGATGTAATGCAGCCCTTTTATCAAAAGCAGTCACTCTATCTCGGCCTGACAGCTAACAGCATATGATCTAGTAAACAAATACTTTCACACAGTACAAAAGTGCCATTAAAGGCCAGAACTGTCAACACAAATTCCATTCTTACAAGAGAAAAAAAATATATAAACTGTTGATCACCTCTGGTTGCCTTAACTAGCATGGAGGTTGTCATGGAAACATTTCTGCGAAGTTCACAGTGATGAAACACAAACACTTCCAGTTTAATTGCTATTAGGTTTAGCATACCACAGTTTATTTATACTCAAAGAGCATTATGATAAAATGCAGTACAAAGTAAAGCTAGTAATGATCTGGCATAACAAAGCCAATGGATTTTAAAAAAAAAAAAAAGGAAAGTAAAGCCAAATAAGATGATTTTTCAGTTAGGCTGAAACAAGACAAAAATGAATTACCTCTTTTGCAAAAATATGAACCAAACTTTCAGCTAGAACATGACTTGTCCATGACAGTTTTACTGTGACTATATTAACAGGTGAAGATACTGAAGAAACAAAATGTCTTCAAACAAAGCAGTACGCCTTTGAACTACCATATATATAAATATTTATTCTACGGATTCAAAACAGATTCTTAAAAAAACTGTAGCATCATATTAACAGCACCCATCACGTGAATCCCATGTTTGGGCACCTCTTTTTTCCAGACAGATTAGACCTAGGCCTGCGATTTCCTTACCAACAGAGCTCCCCCTGCATAAATGACAATCCTGTTGTCCTTGCAGACAAATTGAGCCCAATGAGATTTCAAATAACAGTGCTGACTGACTACATGACTGTAAGTCAGGGAGAGCTTAATTGTATTTTATTACAGTTAATGGGAATTCACTTTTATTTTATTAGAATTAAACAAAATTTATAGAGATGCATGGAAGTTCTTAACTAAAATCTGCAGGTTCCTTTCATTATAATCCGATTTAATTTTTTAATAATACTACATTCATTCTTCGCGCATGATTTAAGTTAATGCAAAAGCTTTAATAAATTCCAGTGACTTTTTATCTGTTTTCATTAGCAGAAGTTTACTCAACTCAGCTGACAGCCTGCAACACTGAGAAGCTGAAGAGGTCAGGGGTTTGGAAGAGGGACTGGAAGCAGTCAGTGTACTGAAGTGCGTAAGGCACGAGCACAGAACGAGGAGGATTTGGACGTGGTGCTGCCTGCGTAGGATAAACACAGATGGGGAGCAGGAAAAAGAAATCAAGCAGGATGCATCACGCTTACTTTACAGACATCGTCAAACTCCTGGTTGCCGGCTCTGGCACGCCAGTACAGGAATGCAATCTATTGCCCATACCTTGCCATCATTTTTTTCATTCACATGAGTGATATATTTTCAACAAAGGTACGGAAGGGAAAATGATCTACAATGAAATAACCATATTTCCAATCATTTTCCACTACCTGCTTGTTATGTCTAATATCAAAGTAAAAATACATTCATCTTTACAATTACCATATTTATGCTTCTTAATTCTGTTTTTTCTTTTCCCATTTGCCCCTCTTGCATTTATTCATTCTCCGCTCTTCTTCTTGCTGATGTTCCTGACAATCATCATTCTCCCCTTCCCAGCCACAAAAGTTATCATAAATGAAATTGTTAACGCTGAATTTTAAAGACCATCATTAGGTTTAGAATGAGCACCTTAAAAAGGATTAATAAAGAAAGTGGAATAAGGATAGAGTTAGTGTTTCAGATTACCAGCAGATTCAGGAAAATAACATAGCAACAAGTTTACATTCTCAAGATTACGATTATTATCCCAACACGAATGTATGGATTTGAAATGAAAGCTTAGATCTGGAGCAATCTGAAAAATACCACAAACATTTCTGTCAAGTAGGCTCATATCCACCACGCAGAGAATAATTTCTTTGATGCCACGTTTACCAGCTAGCTGTATTTCAGCTCCTACTACGTAATTTAACTTCTAAGATGCTACTTCCTGTTAATTAATAATATGCTTCTGATCTATATGAACATTATTTCTGTGAAAATTACTGGAAGACAGCAGTTTATTTAACCCCGACACGCTATTCTGCAGTATTACCATGGTCATTACTGCAGAATCTGAATGTACCCGGTCCTGTCACTGTAATGTGTTTGTCTTCCGGTCCTCTTCCCACGGGGGAGAAATATGCAGATGAGTGCCCTGTTTTTTTAAAGCCCTCTTCTACTTCCCTGAGTTATTTTCTCCTAGGGGCTTTTGGAAAGTTGGTTTGTTCAGAGAATACACATAAACTCCCATGTACTCATATTAAAGAAGAATATATTAATTTTAGAACACTGGATTAGAAGTCAAATATGATGAAAAAGACGATGGCCTTCAGTTCTTCTTTCTCCAAGACAGGGACAGTTCCCTGCGCAAGGTCCCTACTCTGCACAGAGGATCTTTAGCCTTTCCAACACAGGGAGCTCCCTTATTCTGGGGAAGCCCAATGATCCAACACAGGCTCTACTCCTGAGCTCACGGGGAACCCAGCCAAGAACTCTGAAAATAAATACCAAAATACTGAACATCTTCCATAGTCCTGTGAGGACATGACAGAGAAATCAGAAGATAATATACATTTAACTAAAGATGGTATGTACTGCCTACTTCAACATTTTAAACTGCTACATCTTCGCATCTGTTTGTGTCACACTGGTGGTACTGAACGCATAGCTTGCAAAAGGTATGGATACTGAAAATTACATCACAACCTGACAAGATGGTGGAATGTCCCAGCTAAGAGAAAGGCTTAAATCCAGGTAATCCCCCATTAAAAGACACATTTGGGACTTTTTATGCATGCGATGAACAGGTATGTCAGAACTGTTCACAACACGTCACAATGAGGTTTATGAGAATTTATCCTTCTTCCAAGTAATAGTTCAGTCAACTCTCTGAACATGTCGTCTAGGAAGTGCTTGATAGAAGGTTATAAAATCTATGATCATTCTGACCCAGCTTTAGCAGGGAGATACCCAAGATACCTTTCCATTACGTCTTCTTAGCAGAAGCCCATTCAGAAAAGATGCCATGTGCTTTTAGCTCCATCTGGACCTGGGAAGGATCTCCCACCAGGAACATGTGGTGGGAGACCACAACACCATTTAGTCTCGGACACATCCCAACGTAGGCTCATGCTGCTGCTGGCAGGTCTTGCACTAATGAGCATCAATACTACATCACATTGCTCTGTGCTGCCTGACACGCCTGTGGCTGACACAGAGGTTTCTTCTACTGAAGGTCTCAAATCTGTCTGCTTGTGGTTACTTTCTTCATTTCTTTGTGTTTATCTTTCCAATTCAAAGTAAGACAAGTACCGTAACAGAAGCAGCCTGGGAAGGGCTGGATGGGAAAACGGCTCATAGCCTTAGCCAATGTGAGGGGAAAGCCAGGACAGCTGAGGAGCTGTAATCAACTTTGATTACTCAAGTGAGGAAAGCTGAACCAGCAGCAGGGGAGTGCAGTGTTTCAGTGCTGACAGAAACTGACAAATGAACAAACACAAAAAAAGGAAGACGGGAGAAGAGAAGACCCTTTGCTGGCTTTGATAACCCATCTACTTGAAAAAAGCCGTCCATGAGACCACGTTCCCCTAGCTGCCATTCTCTGTTTTGGCCGGAGAAGGCAAGGAGAGAGAAAAGAGACATGACCAAACACTACGCAGTGAGCTAAACCTGCCGCGTAACTTTCTGATGAAAAAGCCAGGCAAGTCAGGAAGACCAGGGCTGGAAATCCAAGACTCTCTGCAAGAAAGCAGAGTTCCCCAACAGCTTTGGTCTTGGTGGTCCCTATGTGAAACGCGAAGGAGCTATGGGGGAGACCCTACCTCCCTTTCAGTCTTTGATTGCCTTTTTCACGTGTTTCCTGTTCCTCAACAACAAACTATGACCCTAGGCACACCTAAACCACAGCTTTTCTGGATGAAAACAGCCACTTTGAGCCAGTCCTAGCGCTCTACATCCTCTTGCCAATGCAGAAGAAAGGGGCAAGAAGAAGTGAGAACAAATTCCATTACTGAGTATCAACATCACTGATTATTTCCTTGCTTGGTAATAAAAAAGCAAAACGAAGATGGAAGTGGAACATTAGACACATTCAAGTATGCTGTGTCTTAAATATACTTCTGTACAAATGAGAAAGAAAAAACATCCAAGTACACTAACAGGATCTAGAGCCTCTATACCACTGTCCCCCAGTGATTCAAAACCCTCGAATTTTAGGCATTTGTTTCCCAAGAGACTAAATACTTACAGCACAGATGCTGTTAAGATTATGACTGTTTACCTCATTGGTGGCAGCATCTTCACAGGTAAGCAACAACAAGCTCATTCTCACTTTCACTCAAATTCATTCTCTCTCTCGTGGAATGACATCGCAAAGAGAGAACGGTATCTTGAATTTAAAAATTTTACTTGTCATATTAATTAAAAGCTGCACAGTCAATTCATTTAAGTTTTTTTGTAGCACAATGGCAGTCTGCGAGAGGCAGTTCCAGAAACAAAAACAGAAGTGAAAGGAAATAAACCTCTGAGAAAAAGAATTGGTAAACTTAAAAAACGTAATTGAAATGCTATTAATACTGTTGCTGGCATACACTAGCAAGTTTACAGCTGATGTGTTCCAGGCTACACCAAAATTATGTATGTGTAAAATGTTCATAATAGAGTATAAAAAGTATAAAATTTATTAAGGTTTCATGCTGATCCTCCAGTCTGGCAAATGTTTGTAAAAAGAAAAAAACCACGGTGTTAAGTAAACATTTCAGACCTCAAACTTCTTTATATGCCTTTGAACCTTTGCTTTCATGTGCAATACCTGACAGCCCACTGAGAATAGATGCTGAAAGCCCCAAAGATGGGTAAAACAGAATTTCTGACTCAGGAAATAAAGATCAGCTGAATATGATTCCCATATGGCAAACCAGATCAATGGAAAGCAAGACCAAAATTTACAATATCTATACTGTGCAGTACAACATGGAGTTTGCCTTTTATTGCTGGTAGCAAAACTCCCAGTGGCCAAGAATAAAAGCAGACACAAAGATTATACATCCACTAATGGTGAACTCTAAAAATACACAGTGATAGATTTCAGAGTAGAAAAAGGAAAAAGAGAAAATTTTGAGCCTTTATTTAGTCTTACTGAATACCAATCAGCAATTAGAGCAATCAACTTTCAGCACAGACTCTAGGATTATTAATATAAAGGCATGTTTTCAAAGCCAAGGGGGGAAAAGAAACCAGCAGATCGGATCACCTGATATGAAAAGAAACACTCTTTGCTGTAAAACTAAAACAGCTTCAAGGCTACTTTTGTGATAGCATGTGTGGCTGAATGTGAGAGAATGTATAACAATATTATTACTTTTATTTCAAGATTTCCTGTAAAACCCCAGGTCATGCTCATGAAGACTTTCTTAAAAAGCAATGATAAATCTGATGAACAATTTTTAGAACTTGAAAGAAGGACCATGGGTAGGGGGGAGGTAATCAAGCAGTCCTCAGCGACTGAACGGGCACAGCAACACTCCGGCTTGGGTTCGCAGGAATCCTCTGTCAGGAATCCCAAAGAAATGCACCCAGCCATCTCTGCTGCCGTCCCAGAGGGCACAAGTCCTCAGAAGTCTGCGAGTAAAGGGGAAGAGCCCAACTTTTCAGATTCTTCTAATACAGTTCAGATGGAATCATATGGAAGGCGAATTCTTAAGAAGAAAAAAAAATACTTTTTTTTCTTCTTAAGTAAATATACAACAGACCAAACTAAAAAGACCTAAAATCACTTTCAAACTTCAGTAAAACATTTGCTCGATTCTAGCAGTACAGTCTCAACAAAATAAAATGAAACCTCACAGTGTCTCGGACCTACCTCACGTTACAGTACCCCACCATTCTGCATTCGAGGAAAAAGACGGCCACCAGCAACATGAAAGCCCCACCCCCAGACACCAGGACCGGCCCAGAACTGGCCGTTCCAGGATGTCCACAGAGCCATGAGGGTGGAGGTCAAAGCCAGGAACTTCATGGCAATGTTGTGCCCTCAATCCCTCTATAAATAAGCAAATTAAATACCTTGACACTATATATGGACAGAGATTATTTGCCCAAGCATTTCTAAAAGAGTTTTTCCAGTAGGTGGAAATATACTCTATATATCTAAAATAAACAGTGTACATGACGGAGATTCTACTGGCATCCAACCTGGATGATCGTCTCACCACTGGAAAGCAATGAAGTCAAGTCAGTCCCGGCTCTGAATACTTAAGCCTGTTACTATGTGAATGAATACATATTTTCAATTACGATGGCGCGACACACTTAAAGCATAACCTTAGGCTGCAAATGCTGCTACTAAAGGGCAAGATGGAAACCGCAAACAACAGTACTATTTGAAGAACTTTATGAAAGATGCTCTTCCACAAGAGAACTGAGGAAGGAGGATCTCATAAAAATTCTGGACCCCACCAGCTGACCACTCACCCAGAGCAGGTTATTTTGCCCCCATCACTAACAGCACACAGCTGCTGTAAGCTGGACCACAATTTTGTACAGTTAGAGGACAGAGAGTGAACAGTCTCCTCTACAGGACTAATAAGCTCTCTTCTCGCCTCCTTTCTTGGGCAACTTTACTGTTCATTTAGGTTAAGAACTGTGGCATCGTCTTTGACTTACACATCTCCATCTTCAGACACAAGCGTCCAGACCCTATAGATTCACGAACTGACAAAAGATTTACATGTACATATAGTAGGATCTTTACAAATACTAACTTTAAAGTCTGTGTCTCCTCTCAAACTGTACAGCTATTACACTCCCATCCCTCTTATTTCAGATCTTGTTCCTATCTTTTGTTCTAATCTTGACAAATGCAATCTCGTTCCACTGACACAAATCCAGTATCCCATTATATATTAATCACTTATCTTCCATGTCAAAGCCTACCTATCATCTCTCATTCCATATCTAGAGGTAAACTCCCTTCTCCTCTAGGTCCAGGCTGCCAGCTTCCATCATCTATGTGTTATTTTTTCAATTAAGTGTCTTCAGGCTTTTTATCCAGGCTGACATCTCACACATCTGTGAACGTCCACAAGACTAACTGATTAACCTCTTTGAAAATGCTTTGGCAGGAGACCTACGGAAAATTGTAAAACAGATTATTTGCTGATATGCTGTGGTAACTCCTTGTCTTCCCGTCTTCCCTTGTCTGTTTCTACCTGTTGCCTCTACCCTTATGTCTAGACCGCCCTACTTCTGGGTTGGGACTCACAGTGGTCCTGTGCACAGCACCTCACAGTGGCCTTCCAGCGCTCTAGAACACTGCTAAGGGGCAGATGTGGAACAAATGAATACTGATACACCAGCAAGTACACTAAGCATTATCCTATTGCTTTCAAAAGGAAAAAAAAAAACAACAATGGTCAAACCAACATGAACATTGATACATTTTCGGGTTGTAAGGGGCTGCTAGTATAATTTCTTCACCAAATTTGCCTGTGGGTTAGAAAAGTCCTTAAACTGCAATCTAAAGTTTCCAGGTGAAATCTACTTTTGAGTCCTCAATAATCTTGCAAATAACTATTCCCAGAGTTAAAAACCGCTCTTCCAATTGACTTTGTCATGCCCTTATAAGATGGACTGAGAATCCTCCAATACCAAGTTTCTCCCCTCCATGTACTCTCTTTTCTATATAGCTTTTTTATTATACTATCACAAAATAATGTCAACACCAACGCAAAGCAAGGATAGCATTTAGCGAGACACATCAAATCTTCCTATATAGGATATATCTTTACACATCCAAGGGTATAAAGTCCCAATTCAAATTTAAAATGTCCATATTCATCTGATTAGGCAGCATAAATATATAGCTTTTTCAGATTCACAACTTTCCGCTCTGGATACAGACCCCAATATTGAAAGCAAAACCTGCAGTAATGTCTCCAGATATACGCCCTTGTATTGACTTGTACTTAAACACTTTATTTCGTCAGGGTTTATATACTATCCCAGTTGCTCAGTATTGTTTCCTGTCTTCTTGGTTAGGTACTTGCTTTGTGTTTCATAAAATGACATACTTCCTCTCTGTTTTTTTACATTTTTGATCAGATTCGTATTTTACTCTCACAGAATTAGCAAGTTATAAACATTCGTGACACCTCCAAGTCATCAAATAAAAGAAAGAAACCCTTCGAAAGTATCAGACTGTTTTTTTCACCTTTATTATTCTGTATTAATTTCTTATAATTTCAAAAGCCTTTTTCCTAAAATCAAAGTTATTGGAAGAAATGAAGCAGTGCCACTCAACAAAAGCAAGAGCCAAAGCAAGAAAACTGTTATCATGTAACACACAATCATGACAAACAATTTCAATTCTCAGTTATGAATCAGATCTTCAAAGATTTTCAGTATCCAAAAATACAGCACATCCTTCTCTCGCATTTTGTATAAAAATCAAAAAAAGCAAATCAGAGACACACCTCCAAACTAAACTGACTTTATTTTCCATCCTCCTTCTTCTTTTGCAAGCTGAATGGCGTTCGTATCAAACCCCACAACATGCAAGATCAATGCAGGGCTAGTGTCTTCTCTGACAAGCCCCAGATGCGGAGGATGCAAATCCTGCACGCTGCAGAACATACGGGGTACCAAGTTTTAATAGCCTGATTCCGTAACACTCGGTTCAGGAAGTTTTTACACATCCTATTAATTATAATAATATCAGTGAGGCTTACCCAGCAAACAAGCCAAAGCAGCTGAGCTCTGCAAGAAGTTTTTCAAAGGTATAATGGAGTTAACCAAAGGGCATTAGTAACTACTGAAGGAAAAGGGGGGGAGATAATAAAAACAGGCAATCAGCTACAAAACATGAGATGAGACTTGAAGGCTACTGTTCCCTCTTTCAAGCATAAGATTGATTTTCTACTGCATCCCTAAGCAAATTACCTGAATCTTTAGCCTTACAGAAATCAGGTTCCACTTTAACTTTTTCCTGATACATCTGACATTTCAGCTGACACGAAGCACTTTCCATTGTACAATGATTTAGGGAAAATGTGACGGTTTCTTGTACTACCACTATTTTATGCAGCTTCTTCACTTTGTGGTATACATCTAGTTAGGCAGAAGTTTTAGGACCTTCCTTCTTTGATGAAATACTCTTTTTCTAGAATCATCCCCTCCACTGTTAGGCTCCACTTTAAATAAGCACGAGAGGAAAGAAAACTGAAGAAGCAGGAGCAAGCAAAAGCAAACAGAAAAATTTCAGAGCTACAGCTCCTCAGAATTAGCAGTGCTCTTGAAAACTTCCAAAAGCAAAGATTAGAACGGATTTACAGCAGAGGAAGGTTTCTTTGACCCACATTCCGGCTTCCAGAAGTAAGTATCTCACAGCACAATTACAGGGGCACGCTTGCTTAGCACCTCAGCCCTGATAAGCCACCGCCACTGTGTAGGGCATCACGTGCCTTGCCACAGCTCTCGTCCAGGAGCCCTGCCCTGGCCATCCAGGAGGGCTACAGCTCCAGCTATAATGCGCTAGTTTTTCCAAGACCTGCATTTTTATAGCAGAATATGAAATGAGTTAAAGCACTTTGGAGAGCTAGAAGCAAGTTAAGCTGTCTGCATAGATATAACCTTTGTATTTTCTGACAGTTCTATAGCAAAGAAGACGCATCATAATCCCAGAAGTTAAAAAAACATTAACTGGTCTCCTTAAAATACGGAGAACAGAAGTGTGTGTCCCCCGCTTCATCCTTTCATGATCAGCAGGTTTATAGTTCTTTTTTCTTTTTTTTTTGTCTTTAATTTGAACATATTTTTCCATCTGGCCTGTCTTAAGATTTCAGAACTCTCCTGTCTGCCCATTACATCTGTATATGAAAATTAGCACACTGCCAACCCCAGGAGGTAAACTGTGTTTTCCTTTGCATAGACAAATCCACACACAGCGACAACACAGCTTTTTTGCCAACTACACAGCTATTTGTGAGACAGCAGAGGAATGCGAGGCACCAGGATTCCTAGTTTCTGCTTTCCAAGAGCAGCACGTAATCAAACGCTTCCAAAGTTGAACAGTCACAGCGTCGTCCTTTGCATCACCAGCAACGACTGGGCCCCACCCTGGACATGGAAACCACGGGCTCCCACATCGGCCGAGTTAACCAAGTCAATTATCACGAAGAGACTAACCATTCGTAGTGAGGGTCACCCTGTATCAATGCGATTTACCCCAGCACTCAGCGCGGTGTGTGTTTTCTGAAAGGCAGCGCAGTAAAGCAGATGGGCCACAGGTCTCCCAGACTACGCATCTGAATCGTATTTTACATTTTGTATGAAGTGACTTCAGTGCCAACATTCATCCATCCATTTTACAGGTAAGATAACAGAGAGTTATTTCCTTTAAAGAAAGAGTACTAAGCCTTAATGAATAGTAATTACCAGGGAAGGCATGTGCATTTTAACAATATTCAATGTAAGAGATAGGCCTATTATTCTTGTTTCTATTAAATCCGCCTTAAATAAAAAGATACTTGAATGAAAACAGGATGATCTTTTTCTCTTTCTAAATAAATAAAATTGCATAAAAGAAAGAGCTTCCACAATGGAGTCTACAGCAGGTGCAGAAATTATGCTTCAGGAAACAAATTTGCGCTGCTTAGTATTTGTTTCAGTTTGCAGTCGTTTGTTATTGTTTTGAATGTTATTTATTTATTTAAATACTGAAGTTATTAGTGGTCAAATATAACATCCCACACAAACATACAACCACCAACAGAAAATTAAACTAAAAAAAAAAAACAAACCAATAGTCTGCACGAGATTATACTGAACTGCAAACAAAAGTGGCAAAAGCAATTAATCAACCTTAAACGAGCAAAAGCTCTAGATCAACAACAGGGCTTAAACAAATCAAAACTTTGCAAACGGTCACAGAAATGGGTTTTTTATTTCAAGTATGCTGAATTTTAAGAGACTTCAAACTGTTCAAATTGCAACCCAAAGACAGAAACACTGCCTATGTAGTTACTATATATATACGTGTATATATATATATAGTCATTCTGCCAGATTTTTTTTAACTTCTTCCCACCAACAACAAAAATGCAGGCCTCAAATGAAGTTTACAGTTGTGGAAGAAGCAATGCCTCTGATGTTATTTTGCAATAATCAAACTAGCCAAGTCAAAAGTACATTTTAGAACACACTGATTTGCAGTACAGCTAACACTTTGGTTTTGTTTGGGATATTTTTTTTTACTTTTGTGAAGTTTACTGAACCTGTACTTCAAATTTGCCATGCAGAAATCAAAAAGCACAATTTATGCAGAACACGTATGGTAGAGCTGGAAGCAGTTTGGATACAATTATTAGCTGTTTTACACAGGCCTCATTACAAGACGCATACACATATGAAGTAAATTTAACCTAAAGAATCTCTTTCAAAGCATTAGAAAATTCCAGGATGAACTATGAACACTTACATACTAGCTAATTCAATTTCTCTCAAATCTTCCATAACAGTCTCTGTACATAAAATGCACAGAAGGCTCTGCAACAATGACATCCAGCTGATGTACTTCAGTGATAACAGAGGACTTCACCTTCCAAAACATCACTTTCACCTTAAGCCTGTAGATGCACTGTAGGAAATACCAAAAAGACAGGTCTCTTCCAGCAGGTTTTCAAGGAAACCATTCTCATTCTTTCTGTAGTTAAATCAAACACGATTTGAGGGATAACATCATCACTCATCTTTTTATTCACATATTTTTTAATTCAGTTTTCTTTTACTGGATATGCATGGCACTTTCAACTTGAAATAAAATCCAAAACAGCAACAGAAGAGAAAGAGGTTTACTCAGTACCTGACTTTGACGGTCCATAAGGAGGAAGACCAGGAGGTAATCTGCAGCAAAGCCCAGAGAAGCTGTTCCATCCTGTTGGCTTGATGTCCTTTCAACTCATCTACCAGGCTTTTGAAATTTATGTCAAACGGGTTGGCCAAAAGAGACACTGAAGTTTGCCATCGTAAGATAATTCTTCATTAGTTTTTCACCGGCC
Source organism: Psophia crepitans (assembly GCA_013399095.1). Lineage (NCBI taxonomy): Eukaryota > Metazoa > Chordata > Aves > Gruiformes > Psophiidae > Psophia > Psophia crepitans. Next base: position 680,454 of record VWZZ01005602.1, read on the forward strand.
TTTTCCATTCACCCTCCTTACTTCCCAATAATCCTACCAATCTGGCATGTCCACGTTGAAATGAAGAAATGCATGGCTAATACTGTTGCAGATGAGGCACCAGCAGTCAGTGTCTTACATGCAGGCACAGAAGCCTTCATCCCAACCTTGTGGTCTGCAGTCCTGTACTTCTCAGTTTAAGGAGTTCTGGTCACTGGTGAAACAGAGGTTCTTTGTCACACTGAGAAGTAATACAGCCTGAGCTGGGGAGTACCTGAGTCTGAGGAGAGGGAAACCCTCCGTACGCTTACCCCAGAAGAGTCCCCTAACTACCCACCTGCTGGAGAGACCAGGAAGGAAGCTTTCAGCTGCTCCTCTGGTGTGGCTGGGCCACAGCAAGGGAAGCACATAAAACGTCCATCAGGAGGTAGGGTATGGAGCTCACCAGTAATGATGTACTGGTACCCAGGACAGAGAGAGGCTCTGGTCCTTCCTCAGGACATCTCTGACATAGCACATTCAGGTCCCCAAATAAAGGGTGTAAAACACCACCATAGAGAGACTGAATCCAACACCTCTGCCTAGTCCAACTGTGCTGCTGTACTTCTTGTCCATCTCCCCCATGACTCAAGTCCACTTCAGAGCTCAAAGGTTACACTACAGTTATACTTTGTAATGTATTAAAAAATTAACAGAAAACAGAGTTAGATGAGAAATACCCTGCATGAAGACACAACCTACCAAGTAAAACACTGACGCTCTCTTACAGAATTTATTTTCCCATACAGTTCTATTCTTGAGAGCTCAGGTTAAACGCGTAAACTGAACGCATTCCTCAAGCAGCTAAACAATTCTTTGTGCGAAAGGCTCATTTCAGAGATATCTAATTCCTCTCAGAAATTATTTCTGTACATATTTAAATAATTCACAAGGAAAATGCACTCTCTGCTGAGAGGATAATAACATTTGTTTAGAGCAACCAAAAAGCCAGATGCGAGCAATGCTGCAGCACCACCAAAAGAAATGAATTTAGCTAATTTTTCTCATTTGGACAGTAATTCTTTCATCAGGTCATTAGCTTCTTAATTTTTCTCCTCTGTAAGTGTCAGGGCTAACACAAACTGATGCAGAATCCAGGCATTTAGTGAGAAACATCATAATCTCTCAACATGATGGGCAACGCAAAACTCTGTTTCTGCGCTCCTTTGTCCATACAGCCTTAACTTATGTTGACTAAACACTTCCAGTCCTCATCCAAGGATCTCCCTTGAGAGAAGCCAACCTAGTTCTCGCAGATACTGTATGCCTAGAGTAGGGCTAATTTCTCAGTCTCCAAAGCCTTTCAGCAAGTGAATGGGAAGCGGTAGATAGATTAAATTAGAAGATCAAAGTTTACAGTCATTGAGCTTCAGAAAGCAATTTACTGGTATTCTCTATTTAATTATATCAACACCTCATAACCATTAATGAATTTATCTTTACTGCACTGAGATTAAGCAACTCTATCATAAAGTTCCACAAGAAGTCTACATCTGAGCCAAGAATTACACTTATAAATTTTCAGATGGCACTTTGTCTACATCATCATCATTCTTCACAATGCTACAAGCAGTTAATTTCTACCTCATGAGCCAAGACTTCTGCCCCCTTTCCCACCTACTTAAGATAAGAAAATGTTTGTTTCTCTTAAGGCCATTCTTGGCCACTACATCCCTACTGCTGTGCTCACCCCTGACAAGAGTTTACTGAACATCAGAAAAACAAGTATTTTTCAGTTATAGGCTGATAGCCCAACATGTGCAAAACCTGCTCCCCCTCTCCAGCCCACAATGCCCCCTTGAGGCAAAAGGGAAGGGAAATGAAAAACTGGGGGAAAAAGGGAAGGAAAAAAAAACCAAAAAAAAAACCACAAAAAACAG
>VWZZ01005604.1:9612-25309 GCA_013399095.1 Psophia crepitans
CTGGAGAAAAGCTTTAAAAAGCAGTTTTAGAGACTTTGTTGACATTGAATTCTCGGAAGAGCAGTTTGTTTATATATCTGTCTATATACGAAAGAGAGAAGTGTTTATTATCCAGCAGGTTTGCAGGGGGGAAGAAGAATGATGTGGTTGTCAGGCAGTCTACCCAATCTCTTGGTGTCCTTGTAAACTCTGTGTTTGTTTAATGCTCTTATAACCCTTTTCCCGGCAGTGGGATCACAGAAGTTAACTTGTTTACAGCTGGTATACAGCTTGTGGTGGTCTCCCTTACGGCAACCCAGTGCTCCCCCCAAGCTGTTTCAAAGAAAGCTTTTCTTCCCTCCTCCACTTAGCACAGGTTGATGCACTTTACATTTGATTAAACAATTTTTTCAAAAGACTGAAATGCTTGTTCTAAAAAGTCTCCGGGCCAGTGAACTGTCATCCTGGAGATGCTCTTGGGATCCTGACTATCCGCATGCTCAGTTTGCTATTCCTCAGGTGCTTTACAAATCCATGAAGTCCCACCTTGCCACTGAGGTATAGGTACTCTCTCTATTTCCCAGAAAATCAGAACACTGAGTTGCAGTGAATGATTCTGGGGCTGAAAGCGTGAACTCAGCGTGTGGTGAATTCACCAGGCTGTTTCTCTACAAACTAGTGCTCAGCTTTGTCCCATGCACAAGTCCCTTCTTTCTTGCCTCGAAGGTATCTACTCTGATATGTCTTGCAAGTCGAGACTTAAAGAAACTATCAGTCTTTCTTTAAGAAATGTGCTTCAGGAACTATATTTCTATTTTTTTCTGTCCTCTCAAGTGTGAGATTTCTCCCAAAATTTGCTTCACTGTTTTAAGAAATATTGGGTTGCAGTCCAGCTGGATTTTGTTACCATTAGACATGGGAGCCTACTAGGTTTCCAGCTGAATGCACAGCTTTGGCTTTTGGCACTGTAAAACTCTGACATCTCGCACATTAAAATCATAACAGTATTATGTAAGGAGGAGTTATTTTGGGTCATGAGTGGAGCATTCTAAGACATGGTTAAAGCAGCCTTGCGAATTAAAACACTTGGACTCCCATCCTCTCCCTGCAGGTTTTTGACAGTGTAAGTGTGCGGGGTGGTGTGTCCTCTGCTAGCTGCCTGCCCTCGACTTTGCTCTGGCTGCAGTGCTGGCCCTGAACCTCCTTCTGTCCCAGCAGTTCACCCCTCAGAGGGAATGCTCAGCCTTGCTCAGGTCCTGACCTTCACCCTCCTTGCTGCCTTGAGGTGGAACTGGGAGGAGAAACAGAGGGGCTCTGACCCAGTGGCGCTGGGCTCTGCAGCAGTGGGAGGACGGGAGTTGTGTGGGACGGTGGATTCCCAGAAAGGCTTCAAAACCCAGATAAACAACTGGTGCCCGCTGCAGAGGTGGGACTTTGTTTATGTGTAACGCAGGAGCTGCTGTTTCAGTTGGCCTTGTTATTCTTTACCAAAGGACAAGTAAAACTATGACAGCAACTGTTGGTGACCAGCAACTGAAAGAGTGCAGAATAAATCTGGGAAACCTTTGAAATGTTAGTTAATAACAAATTCTTAATCTTGGTGTTTAACAACGATACAGGAAGATGTGACACTTGGACTTCTCTGGGCAGCACAAACGCTTATCTTCAAGACCAAACCTTGCATACCAAGGGATCCTTGGTTGTGAATTACAAATAAAGGGAAGGCTGTTCAGATGTTGTTTATACTTCAGAAGCAGTCAGCAACAGGACGCGAGATAAATATTTTAAAACACTCACATGAAATTGCCCTGTCCTCCAAGGTCTGTGCAGCAGGGAGTGCGGTGGTGATGGGCACCGCTGCCGGTGGCTCTCACTCGAGCAGTACAGATTGAGAAGGGCAGAAAGGTCCCTCTGAGGTGTAGACCAGATGGTGCTCGGTGCAGCACAGGCTTGGGCGAAGTGGTGGTCCTTTCCACAAAGGCTTGGTGAAGGACAGTGCCGTGGATGGTTAGCAGTTCAGACCCTTTTTGATTAAAACGAGTTCTGAGAGTATTTACCATCGTGATTATTCTTCTGTATTTGTGAAAGATTGTTCTTTGTCAAGTAATTGGTTGACAGGTGCCTGGGAGGTGTGGGGTCTGCAAGGGAGTGGGGGAAGAGGAGGAGACTGCTGGAGGGTTCAAGATTTGTGGAATTGGTTGGGGGAAGCAGATGGGCACCTTAAATGCAAGACTGTGCATGGCTGATCCTTAAGTGATACATCAAGATTGTTTTGTCTCTAAACAAATACAAACAATACATGAAATTTAGGATTCATCTGTTGAAGTTTCTTTTGTTAACTGATTGATATATTGAGCATCCATTTCGAAGAGTTTGGCCAGTTTCCTCTTAGCTAACTCGGAGCATAACTACTGCCACTGAGGGGTAGTTAGTAGGCTGGTTTTAGTGCAGTGTTTTGTAACCCTTGGATATCTGGCTTCAGTGCCACACTTGGCTGTGGTGGGTCCTCATAAACCCTATGCGACACTGGACTGGTACGCCTCATACAGCTCTTCTGTCTATTTGCCCTATAGCTGGGAGCACTAGGCATATGCAGGTAAACATATTAACGAGCTGAAATGAGGAGTAAAGTAGTCAATAGTCAGGCTGCTATTGTGCGGTGCCCAGGCTCTGCCATGGTGACTAAGACAGCGTGATGGTTTCCTTATTGGCCGCCATCTGTCTGCTCCTCGCTGGCGCCTCTTGGCTGGCGCTCAGCCTTTGGGAGCTGGGACCAGCACCGCCTGCGCAGCACCCAGCGCGGGGAGTTGGGGTAAGGGAGGAGGAGAGGATGGTGCCTAGTGGGTTTCTGGTCACGGTTGCGTGATAGTGCTGTCGTCAGATTAGCTTAGTCACTTAAAAAAATAAATTCTGAGATAGCGTTTTCACTGTATCCTGAAAGGTTTTGCATCCTAAATGTGTGTATAAATTATTTATTTGATGCACAAACTTATTGCAAAACCTTTTGTGAAAGAAATTCTTGTACCAGTGTCTATTTTTAGAATGTTAGTGTTTTGAAAGTTTCAACAAAACTTCTAACGTTTCTGGCACTTTTATGGTGTCATATGATTTTTAATTCAGATTTAAAACTTTTAATTTGGTCCCCCCCCAAAAGAAACAGCATATCAGTGTCGAGTCTTAGTCCTTTGTCTGAAGTTGCAGTTATGGCCCTTATTGCCTCTTTCTCAGTAAAGAGAAATGTAAATCAAAAATACTTGTAATGTTTCCAGCATCTTGTCCTAGCAATATCCCAGCATATTAAATCATAAAATGAAGAAACATAGTACCTATCTCCTGTCATGTGAAAAGTATATTTTTAAGTATATCTGTGCTCTGTTCATACTCCTAGTGTTCATGAATTTATGTTTTATTTTGTTGTGGAAACTGGTAGCCAGCTTTACCTGATGAACAGTTTATAGAAGAAACACAAGACTGGGGAGTCAAGCTCCCCTCTTCACTATTACACCCGACTAAAGGATAAGTTCTAGGAAATGAAAGATGGATGAATGCACATACACTAACCTCTCGTAAATATTGCCTGTTGGCTTTATTTAGTAGGCATAAACCCCCCCCAAAGAAACAGCGAAGAGGCAGGAATTCTCTGGCAGTTGATCTGTTTGTGTTTTTACTGTAGGATATTTTTAGCCGGAGATACAAAAATACATACTTTTGTATCCAAAGAGACTGTTGTTTCCATTTATTTAAAAACCCTGGATGGGAAACAAGATGTTAGACCTGTTATAATGGAACCTAGTAATTAACATATGTGGGCCTGCCTCTGCCAAGGCTTCCCCATGAGTAATGCAAGTTGCAGAAGCAGAGGAGTCAGGTTGGTTGTCAGTGAAGGACCATACATAGATGAATGAGTGATCAGATCCTAAGGACATCATCCAAGGGTTAGGACAATGTTTGAATCTAAAAGCAATTATAGTTTGAATGTTCTCTTGGCTGAGTTAGGTTTGGGGAAAAAAAATACTTTCCCCTGGCCCTTGCCAGTAAAATATTCCATTCTCCAGTATTAAGAAAAACAGGATGATGATAGAAGTTGCAAGTTTTTGGTTGTATGGGGTTTTTGTGTCTGGTGGCAGTGGCGTTCTTTTTGTTTGTTTTGCTGTTGGCTTTTTTAATTCCCCACTGAATTAACTGGGTGCTCCCGGATGGTGGGAGCATCATGCTTTCAACTGTAAGGATCCTCTGACTTGCAAAGACATCTGTGCATTGCAGTCACATCAGGTGAGTGCCAGGTAGTTGGATCCAGCTGTTCCATCTGGATGGACTTTTCAGGGCAGAGGAGCGGAGTGACTTAGTTAAACTGAAATTTTTTTCTCTATGATCAAAGCTAATATATGTAAAGCACATACTGCATGTACTCTCTATAGATATGTTACTTCCACCCAAATATATACATTCTTCAGTTACATATAGGAAAGGGACTGGGGTGTAGAGTAAAAGCTGAGATAAAAGTACAAAAACATGGGTGAGTTCAGTTTTTGCATGGTGGATTTTTTTTTTCCCCCTAATGAAGTGTATATGACCAATTCAGACCTATTTTCCTGATAAATGTTATGGGAAGACAAATAGATTTAAATGACTAAAGTGCATCCTTGGAATAGTTTGGGGGTCATATTCTTGAACTGTGAAATCTGCTCCAATTAGTGTTCTATTTAAAAGCAGAGTTTGTTTCTTAACATGAAAGCAGGCTGTTGCACACCGACTAATGGTTTAATGTGGGCTCACAATTAGTGACTGCTCACTTCTGTGCGCCTCTCTCAAGGTGACCCCATCATCTTGGTTGAAGGGACTGGAACACGGAGTGATAATAGGATTAATCAATATCTGTATACATTGCAAGCGTTAACAACTTCCAAACACCAGAGGTTCTTTGGTATTTCATCATGATAGAGTAAAACCCATCATCTTTTTTTCTCTTGAAGTTATGTGTTTAATTTGTAGTTTATATTTTGATGCTAACCGTTCAGCTATAAATAAAGCTTGGCAGTGACAGTGATGGCCTTGAGGCTACCTTCTGATTGTAAATTCACAACTGTTGTTTTTGCCTTGAATGCCATTTTCAAGCTGTGTGGTGTGCATGGTGTTGAAGAAAAGAACTTCTAATATGAAAAGTGGGTTTTGATGCTTAGGGTACTGATCAGCCCGATTCAAGATTTTCAGCCTTAAAATATTTGGCCACCAGAAGCCAGGCCTATGGAATAACTTTAAATAATAATGAACTTGCATTGTTTGGCTAAACCTGTCATTTGCGCTTGTTTAGGGTTTGTACTTTCCCATTTCGTACTGAATCACAAGCACTAGCAACTCATTAAATAAACAGAGATGCTGTTATAATCAGTTGACTGAAGGAGTTGGAGCTTTAGAGTACATAGGAAAGTAGTATTAGGCTTAGCTCCAGGACTTCTTTTTTACTTTCTGTTGCACTTTCATGCCATGTTTGGTGTTGGTAGGTCCGATTCATGCCCGGAGGCTCTTTGCCACCCTCTTTCAAAGCAGGGCGGTGCAATTGGTAGTCATGCTTAACTACCATTGCTCACCCAGCATCTCGAGGCTCCCCAAAAAGTTAAGTAAGGACTGCAGTGGGTCAGAACTTTTTGATTTGCAAATTCGTAACGTCTAGAAAACACACTGAGATCTCTTAAAAGTGATGTAAAATCTGCTTTCCCCTCCACTGCTGTTATTCTAAAATGGGCAGATTCAGCAGATTTTTAGATGCTGGAAAACCTGGCTAGTCTAAGGGGAAGAAAGCTGGCTGAGACAAATACGTGGTGAGAAAAGCGTAGCTGGATTTACTGCATTCTCGACATTTTGGCCACAGGAAGTGAAATTGCTGAATTTATGTTAATATATTTACTGTGCATTCAAATACCTGTCGGAAGGCTTTCTGATCTACGGGTACTATTTTTATCTTCATTTACAAATCAGCAGGTGTTCACAGGTCTGTTGGACATCCATCCTTTGGAGGCATTTATGAGTAAATGTTTCTGGCTGTCATAATTTTGGTTGGTCAAGACCACATTAATTACTGTTCCTCTGTGCAGTTGTTCTAACATTTAAATACTGCCTGTGAGTAGGTTTGATTAAAATTACATCTCTAGGTGCACACTAAATACCTTTGATACCTCACCTACAAACAACTCTAGAATTGTTGGTGAGAATGACAGCTGCAGGCAATAAATGAGGACAGTAATAGAAGTCTGAGTGCTGGAGAGAGCATCATAAATCATGAGGCGAGGGCAGTGTGTCTGCTGACAAATCGGTGCGCAGCTGCAAACAGCATTTTCCAGGTAAGAATTATTGTGCTCGCTCCCGATAACTGCTCAGAAACCACCTTTTCCTTGTATGTGGGTGACTTCACCTGTGCGTGGGTAGTCACAGTGGTGGCTGGAGCTGCCGGGCTCCAGTATTTTGACTGGGTATGGTAAGTGTTTAGTGTGGTGTAAGCTACATATTGTACGCTGGACCTTGGTTTTCAGCCAAAGTGTATTCAAGTGTGAGCTTCTCTTTCTAGGAGGAAAACCCCCATGCTTTCTGAGCTGACCGGTTATTTTATGTAGTTTCCTCAGAGACTTTGGAAAAGTGTTCTTGACAGGTGGAGAGAAGGGCATGTATTTGGCTGGTTTTAAACCAGCTTGCTTTGGTAGCCCTTGCTGGGAAGAATTGGGAGGAGGCACATATGCCTCTTTAAAAAATAAATTAAGGAAAAAAAAAAAAAGCTGGAATGATGCTATTTAAGTAAAGGAGATAACAATCTAGTCACCCAGAAAACAATCTTACTCTACTACTGTGAGAGAAATGAAAACTATTTTAATGAAATAATGATAGGAAGCAGATGGCAAAGAGCTAGCAGCTGAAATATTTTTTGAACACTAAAAAATAAGTGTCAAACACATATCCCATATTGTAATTATAGCTAAAAGCATAACATGACAGAATATGTTTTAAAATGTTGGAGTCTCTTTTATGTATGACTTCAACATTGATCTCTTGAGTTTTGGTTAATTGACTTAAATCTTGATAAAATCAAGACTTCAGGCTTAGAAGCTTTGATTGCCAGAAGTTCCTGCCACTTTCCTTAGGCAAGTGAGTTTGAGACCGATGCCACACTTGGGAAGGTACTGTGATTGATATGTATCTTGCATATGTAGCCTTGGCAGAGTACCTGTTTGAATTCATATGCTTTCAGTGTGTCTGTGGTGGGAGAAAGGTGGCTAACACCCGTGAGCTGCTTGTGATTGCAGTGGGCAGGGTGGCTCCACTCCTGGGGAGCTGGATGGCTCCTGGCGCTCTGCCTTGGGGAGGGGGCACACAGGTTCAAAATGCAGCGGTCCTGTATGCACCAGGAGCTGTAACAAGCACTGCTGCTTCTGCCGCTACTGTAGAGGTGGTGGCAGCGAAGTATGACTCCCTGTTGTAGAAGCTGCACTGGAGTATCTACAGGGAGTTGAGATGATGCTGTCAGTTTTGCTGTATTATGCATATGGTTAGACTGCAGTTGTCTTCATCTGGTACTTTTAACTGTTTACTTAAATCATACAAATGAAACATCCCAAAGAAATGATCTTTTAAACAGAATAATTTAGACATGGGATAATTACGGGTTCCAGTTTCCACACCACACACACACACTGGGCAGCAGGAACAGGTCACTCATTGAGAAAACACTTGGTTTTTGTTTTCTTTTGTGTGGCTGGTTTCTTTTTTGTTGTTTTTTGTTTATTTTCTTGTTTAGGTTCATCTTCAGCTGAATTAGCTACAATTGATACCGCTGTCTGCATGGTTGCCTGGTCTCTGTATCAGTGAAAGGCGCTGTTGGGGGCACCTCAGCCAGGCTGGTGGGAGCGTGTCATGGTTTAACCCCAGCCAGCAGCTAAGCACCATGCAGCCACTCGCTCACTCTGCACTGGTGGGCTGGGGGAGAGAATCAGAAGGGTGAAAGTGACAAAACTCATGATTGAGATAAAGACAGTTCAACAGGGAAGGCAAAAGCTGTGGACGCAGGCAAAGCAAAGCAGGGAATTCATTCAGCACTGCCCGTGGCAGGCAGGTGTTCAGCCATCTTCAGGAACGCAGGGCTCCGTCACACGTAACGGGGACTTGGGAAGACAAATGCCATCACTCTGAACGTCCCCTCCTTCTTCCCCCAGCCCCTTATATACTGAGCATGACATAGAGTATGGGACATCCCTGTGGTCAGTTGGGGTCAGCTGTCCCGGCTGTGTCCCCTCCCAGCTCCTTGTGCGCCCCCAGCCCACTTGCTGGTGGGGTGGGGTGAGAAGCAGAAAAGGCCTTGGCTCTGTGTGAGCACTGCTCTGCAGTAAGGAAAACATCCCTGTGTTATCAACGCTGTTTTCAGCACAAATCCAAAGCACAGCCCCATACTAGCTACTATGAAGAAAATTAACTCTATCCCAGCCAAAACCAGCACAGGGGTCCAGGATGTCCCCTTGGGCTCAGCTCAGCAGGCTTTGGGCTGTGACCATTCTCCCAGGGTCCTCAGCCACCTTGCCATTTCCCCAAACAACAGTGAGTGTTTGCACATAGCTCAGTACGTTACATCAGCCCGGTCTTCCAGGAACAAATGCTTTTTTTTTTCTTGTATGTAAGATTCTTCTGAAGTTGATGAGTGTCCAAGCGGTTACTTTTTTGTGTTTCTATGATATTTATGTAATACATATAATGTGTTCAAACACATGTTCATGTGCTGTTTTGTGTGTCCAACTCCTACCCCTTTCCAGCCTCACTTGATTTAACTGAAGTTGTTGAAGGGTACTGTTCATTGGCTGGTGATGTGGTGAATTTTAGAAAATAAGCTGGCATACGTGCAGCTGCTCGAGCTTTGCAGCTAGCAGCACAAGGCTTTGACTGTGTCCCTCCTGTGGCCACGGTCCTGCCCTCACCCCCATCCCTTCTGCTGCCAGGAGCCGCAGAGGGGAGGGGTGTGGGAGTGCTGGGTCCCATCTGTGTCACTTGTCCCTTCCTCCAGAAGGCAGTAAGTGATGTGTCTCAGAGGTGGCTCTGGCTGGGCCACTGGCCACAGGGTCAGTGGGCACCAGGAAAGGTAAGATGATGGGGACCATGGTGCCACTGCCACACCGTCGGAGGTGGCTTGAGTATGGGCAGCATCTTTTCCTCATTTGCTTCTCCTGGCCAGGAGTAACAATGCCATTAGTACTGCGGGAGCTGTACCATGATGTCCAGTATCAACATGCTCGTCCGTGAGAAAGATGGACAATCCCTGTTTCCATGCGCAGGCTGTGGTTTTGCACTGTCACGACTACTTAAGCCTCACGGTTCCCTGCTGCATGTTATTCCCACCCTTATGCTGTGTTAGCATCAATATTTGTGCAGGTGCATGATGAATCAGACGGGTGAACTGATGAAGATGAAAACGAAAAACCCTTTTGTGTTTCTGTGTAGGTTCTTCCTTCTCACCCCCAGCCCCCTGGACCAGTTCTCCAGCCTGTTTCCCTGTGTGGCCCCACAAATCGCTGTGCAAGCACCACGCAGGCAGCAGCAGCAAACTGGGAAGCTGAACTGTGTGGCAGGCGTGGAGGTGGGAAAGCATACTTTAGCTGGCAGTCCTGCCTAGGAAAGTCAGATGGATCTACAGCCTCACAATTAGCAGAAAATAATAAACCCAGCTTGTAAATAGACTGGATCAAGTTATTAAAACCACGATATTTTGATTTGCATAAACTTGTTTTCCTGTTAGTACCAAAGCATCTGTTACTAGGGGCAGGTAGATTGTCACTAAATTAAAACATAAATTGCACGTAACCTTCTCTACAATGGGCACCACTTGCCAGTTGGTATGGCCCCTGGAACAGGTCAGGAGTCCTGAAAACACGAACCAACCAACCGAAGAGAGCTTAGCTCTGCAGGACTGTGCCTGTCTCCAGCAGGTTCCTGCCTAACGCCCTTCATCAAGCATACGAGCTTTGGAGGCTGGAGGTCTCTGCCCTCTTCAGCAATGCTACTTGGAGATGTGAAGTGCCGCTGGAAGCGCTAAGTCTCCAGCTGTACCGATGGTCTGTGGTTGAGGGCACAGGGGAAGCGTGGCAGCGTCAGGGCTGCCTGCCACAGGGAGTAGTCCCCCAGCAGCCCCGTTCCTCCCCATGTCCGGCTGGGATGTGTGGGAGTGTCCTTGTTTTGGTGCTGCCCAGTGCTCTACTGGGCTTGAGATGGGCAGTTTGGGATCGCTGGAGAACCTGAGACAGTTAAAGCTGCCTGGTACCTCCTGCAAGGTGAGGGTATTGTGTGAGCTGGCGCTGAAACTAGCTGTGGTATGTCCCACCGGTTAGTTCCCCTGCTATGGACAAAGCCCATGCCATGTGGCGTTTGGAAATGCTTGCAAGTGACTGTTTCCACTGACTGGAAGCCGTAATGTGGATCTTACAGGACGTACTGAGTTGTTGGTGTGGTGTGTTTTGGTTTTGGGGGGTTTTCTTGTTTGTNTATTTGGGGGGTGTGTGGTGTTGGATTTTTGTTTTGCTTTTTGTAGGAACTGCTTTTCAACTGAAGTGGATTATTTCCTCTTCAGTCAGCATGGATCATGGCAACTTTTCACTGTACAATCTGGCAGGAGGCGGCACCAAACCTGAAGCCCATCCTCCCCCACAGTTGATGTGGCTAGTAGATATCTCTAGCACGCTCATTCGTGGCGGAAAAAGCCACAGATTGTCACAGAGCGCAAAGGAAGATCAAAGGCTAAAACCTGGCAGGGAGGTCCAGGCTCCCATTTGCAGCGCTGAAGTATTCCCGCTAGCATCTGCCTTCCCACCCTTCCTGTGGGGAGCCAGCGGCTGGTGGGCGACCTCCTCGCGGTGCCCGTGCGGGGCAGGCGGCTCCTTTCCGGGAGCCGTGGCCTCTGCTGAGGCCAGCTGGCAGCAGCCCCTGGCTCCGCGCCTCTCCCGCTCCCTGCTCCATTTCTGCAGCTTTGGTGTTGAAGTGCTGCAGGAGCTGCACCACGATAATACAAATAACCCGTATTATTAAACTAAGCATGTTATCTAAATGCCAGTTGTGATTTTAAGGTGTTTTTCCTTATGTTCCCTGAAGACCATGGCGTGCCGTGTTCCTTTGCTCTCAGCTTTCGGTGTTGGTCTGTTGCTCCAAGTGCGGGGGCTTGAGCAAGGGGATCAGCTCACAAGCGGCCGTATCGCCTCGGGGATCACAGAGTAAGTCGCTCTGGCTGGCTTGTGGGTGTGGGTGAGTGGGTACCTGACAGTCGGAGGGAATTAAATGCCCTCCCTGATTATTTGGCACATGTTAGTAATTAAAGGGTGGTCTCTGTCTTTTGCCTTATGTGAATGAGGTGCCTCAGACCTGTTGAACAGAAACGTGTAAGACGGTCATCTTCCGCTTTTGGAGAAAATTTCCCTGAATAAAAGCAAGTGAGAACCTGAAGCTGGCTGGTGTTTGTATGCGTTTCACTGTGGACGCTTTAAGCCGTCTCAGTGAAGTATTCTCCTGAAGCATTCACAGTACCTTAAATTAACAAGTACGTCCACATACAGGTGACCTGGGTGTAGGCTTTGGCCCTGTGTTGGGAACAGATTTTGAGTAGATTGCTGCTTGGGGTACAACACAGCATAAAGATTTTGATAAAGAAAATCATGTTCAAATAGAAATATGGCTGATAACTTCACGTGCAGATGTCCCGTACTGTCAACCTTCGCTGTAAAATAGCTTTTAATAGCTCCAATTTAAAAAAAAAATTTAAATCAAAGTTATTCTCAGACCACAGCAAAAAAATAAAAGTACTTATGGGTTAAAATAGAAATTTTGGGTTTTCTCATGTCTTGTCTTCATCTGTCAAAATTTTGTTTTTATATAAAACCTGAATTCTTGAAAAATGTTTATTTTTATAAAGCACCTGATTCTTGAAAATCATGAGACAGGCCTGTATTCCATGAAGTGCAATGCATGCTACTTCTGAAGACTTGACATTTTCAAATAATCTCAAATGAGGCATCCAAAAACATACAAATGCTTTGAAGTTTTTCAAGTTTATAGACCATTTCTAAAAGTCAAGGACATAAATTAATTTTTGCAGAGGTTTGTTTTTTTTCCTTTTGTGATTCCTTTTCTAATTCCAAGCAAATGACCATGCTGAAATCTTTCTGTGTGTCAAGATACTGAGTAACGTAGCATAAGCTTCTTCCATTAATATTCATTGTGATATTTTGTAACTGTATCTGAGCAGTTCTGATTGAATTTAGTGGAATTGCATTGTTTAAAATCCTTTTCATTAATATATTAAACCCTAATAGCATGTTGGTGAAATCAGTTTGTGTACAGACATTTGATTTTCCTTTTCTAGCCTTATCCAAGGCAAGAGATTGTTTGCGTCCGTTATTGTAATGTTAGGGAAATTTGGGCTAGAATTTGATGGGATATTATATTCTGGTAGCTGCAAGAACTGTACAGATTGCAGAAATTTATGATGAGACTTCAGTGTATTACAAATTAATAAAAAAATATAGGATACATTATTTATATTGAGGCACAAAATAAACATTGAATTTTTTTTTAAAGAGAAAAATTGTTCGGGGGATTTTGACTGTTGGTGAATCATTCTGCCAGGCTTTGTGGTTTTAAAGCCAAAATGCCTACACGTTAAAGCATTTAAGTTTGGGTTGGTGTTTTTTCTGTCCTGTTTCAGTATCAAAGGCTTTACATAAACAGAGGAAACTGGCGGATGAGCTGGTGTTTGGGAGGAAATAGTTAAAGTAGCTAAGCACAAGCTCTATCAAAAGCATAAACAAACCTCTAAAAGTAACGTTCATATTAACATCATTAACTTACTATTTTTAGATGTTTCTTATGACTGATGCTGAAGAAGGAAGAGGCTAGAAAGTATGGTGTTTAAACTTACTGAGCCTTGTTTCGGTGCTGGAAAGTTGAGCTGCATAAAGCTAATTTAACCCCCCCCCCCCTTTTTTTTTTCTTCTTTACTCCCTCTATTCCATGAGTCAGTGGGGAAGGTGAAGAGCAGACTCCCTGCTACTGGGGAGCAGAGTGCTGACAGGGAATGCTGCTGCTCATGCTTCCAAAATGTCTTTTGTTTCTTTCCACATTTTACTTATTCTAAATAAACCTTGTATTTGAGTTCATATTGAACTCAATAAAACTTATATTGAGTAAACAAAATTTTAGGTTGTGGGATTTTTTTTGTGGGTTTTTTGTTTGTTTGTTTTGGGTTTGGTTTTTTTTTTTTTGTTTGGTGGTTGTTGTCTTTTTTTTTTCTTAAATCCTGGAACTCATTCAAACCCCCCTGCCTATAGAGGTCAAGGGTTTATCCGTGTGCACACCAGGGAAATCACCACTGAGGCACATGAGCTACCTCATTGCTAACTCCTGTGTAAGTAACTCCTTTGTAAGCTTTTGTAGAAAAAGAGTTAAATGGGTTTGCACCATCCATTTAGTACCCTGCTCAAATTCATCTGTGTGAGATTTCAAAATATGTACGGTTATTCAAGTTTCATTCTCTGACACTGTTTTTACCGAATGCTAACCACTTGAAAGCAGCTTGGGGTTTTTAGGTTTTGGATTTCTCCGTTGCTCCTCCCCTGTTTGTAAGCCAGGCAGCGCAGGATAAGGATAATGCGTGAAACTGAGAAAGCTGTTTGCTTCATTGATCTCAGCCACTCAAGAACCAGGTGATGTACTGACCACAAGGCAGGAAAATCAAAGTCACAATCCTGTAAATATTTATGTACATAGTTAAGGTTAGACATAAAAAATGGTTATTTAAACTTAGTTTAACTCCTTGCACATAAAGTTAAGAATGTGTGTAAATATTTGCAGTCTGGAACTTATTTCAGGTTTTTTAAATATTTAAAGTACTTTCAGAAATACTCTTTTTTTTAAAAAAAAAAAAAATTACTGCAACCCTGTGCCACAAGAAGATACATTCAGAGAATGCAAAACTGGCTGCATGGGTGACTCTTCCTGGCAGCAGCAGGCGAGGTAACAGCTGGCTTACCGACCTGCGGGAGTCTTTTGTCTGCATGTTCGGGCGCTCTCTGGTAAGAGTTAAGTGTTCAGTTAGAGGGCAGGAGGCTTGGCTTTGGGTCACTGAACTCGGGGCTGTGGTTGTCTGATTCAGCTATTTCTTCCCCTCCAGACTTCTCAAGTAACTTTGAACAGATTGCTTAGACTCTGAGTGCCTGCGTGTCCCAGTAATAAAGTGGGGTTAATTATGCAATCTTGGGTCTCTTGCCTGGACTTCCCTGCGTTTTGTGCAGAAGCTAGTTTCACAGTGCTACTGTAAGAGAAGTAATTTGTGAGGTCCCTGGAAGTACAGGTGTTGGGCTACCTGGAATTCAGAAGGATTGCATTTTTGTAGGGTCTCAAAAGCTCAGCATGTATCAAGTCCTTCTCTTGAGAGCTGTGGTTTTTACTTATTTTATTGGCTCCTGGCGTGAAGGAAGCGATGTTATCCTAGCAACCTGCTGTCTTCATTTGAGCTTTCAGAGTATTTTGTGTGTGTGCATACCTATATATCTTCCTAGTAGTGACTGACTGAAAACATGTGCAAGCCAGCCATGTGCTGATGTTGCACGGACTCCAACTCTCACCCACCCGCCCACTTTCCTTCCTTCCTTCCTTGGAGAGATGGCAAACAAATTACAGCCTCAACGCGTGTGCTGCTCAGGCAACCAGCCCGCTGGGGAAATGGATGGGGGAGAACATTTGGATGCCAGATCAGTGTCTCATTAGGCATTTCTTAGTGTATTTTACAAGTCTGTGGACAAACAGTAGTTAAGAGTCAGATGGAGAAAAATTTATATGCTCCCTGCAGGAAAAGGGGGGCTGGGGAGTCCACTGGGTAGGCAGGGGGCTGCTACCGCACCCAGACGGGTCTCTCAGGGCCATCCAGAGATGCAGTAGTGTGCCCTAAAAGCTGATGGGCAGGAGAGGGTGGGTGTCTCTCTTGATGACAAGTTTTGAAATGCCAGATTAATTTATTGCTTTCTGCTTGGAGGCAAGATTTAATGAGTTCCTGCACAAAATGTTGGGGTACGTGTGTGGTGCAGGTGTGAAACTGGACTGAATCGACCCAAAACCTTCTCAATGAACGGCGATTTGCAAAGTCATATGGTTGAATCAGATGACTTCAAATGTGTTTTTAAGCGAGGGTTAAAGGAAACATTAAGCTTATGTTTCCTTGTTGCTGTCATTGCTGTTTTACCCTATTAGAGTCTTAATGGTAATGTTTTCCTTTCTTTTTCACAAACAAGATGACCTTGGCAGTTAATGACCTGCTTATGGTCTTTGGCATGGCTCTGGTGGGGAGGGGGGCATTCATCATGTTTGTTCAGTAATTTCGCATTACAGAAGGAGCTGCATAAAGGGACCTCGTGTCCAGGAGGTGGGTGCCTCCATTTCACGAGGGGGTTCCCCCTTCAGAGGATGCAGAAGCTGGGGGGAGGATGGAGGGCGCGGCATGGACTGAAATCAGGGGGTCCGTGCATGGTGGCGGCGGCGATGCAGCTGCCTGGCGCTGTGGAGGCAGGGAAGAGCAGCTGGTCCCTCGCCAGTGCGCTCGGGTGCTTTTTGCTACACAGCTGGGAGCTGAATGGCTTTGCTTCAGCGGAGGAAAGCTCGCCCCTCGGCACCGTGTCACTGCACTGTGCAGACCCCCGCGTGGGGGGGGGGG
>VWZZ01005604.1:25320-38926 GCA_013399095.1 Psophia crepitans
GGGGGGGGGGCCCTAGTGCAAGGGCACACACAGCCCCCAGTCCTGCTGCTGCCCCGGCTCCCTTTCAGTGAAGCAATGGTTAAACGTGGCTATATCTCCTGTATATCAAAAAAGCCATAAATAAGTAGTGCCAGGCCTTCCTGACCCACATCGCACTTACTGGCCAGAGAAATGTTTAGCATGCTTGGTCTGCAAATACTTGGCGCCAAGCTCTGCCCCTGCATGCTGCAGCTGCGGTGCTGCTGTTGGGAACTTGATGAATAAAACCAAAGCTCAGAGCTCTTGGGTGAAGTTTTTTGTTGTTGTTTTTGTGGGGCGGGAGGGATGATTAGTTGTCCTTTCTTTTAAAAAAAATATCTGGGATTAGCATACAAAGAGGTGTTACGTGTGAATTGCTGCAGTGGTAATCAATAAGCTTGTGTCTTAGAATTTCTGATTTTGGAGCAACTAATTTGCTTTTTAAGTTGCTTGGTCTTTTTTGTTTGTTTTGTTTTCTTCTCTTCTTGGTGTTGGTTGTGAGGGAGACCAGGGAAGGTGGAAAAAAATCAGCGCAGGTGGGTGGAGGGCTCCTGCTGCTGGTGCTGCTGACTGCTGAGGGGGCGGCGGGGAGGCTGCGGCCGCGGGAACGGTAATTTTATTTATGTTGGTCTCCTTTCAAACTGTCACAGTAAATCTATTTTCCTTGTCACTTTGTAAATCATTATATAGGATTAGGCCTTTTACCAGCTTTTAAGGATTCTGCAGTCATTTTAAGGACTTTCCCCCTCCCTGGCTCAGCCAAGCGATTCCTGCTCTTGCTGGTATTCCTTGCTATTTAAATAATGTCGGGCCTGATTAGGAGGAAATGGTCTCTGGAAGGCAACCGACATTTTCAAAAGCGCTGTTCCACAAAGGAGACTTTGAACTGCACTAAGACTTTAAAAGTTAAATAATATTTTGAATGTTATAGTTCTAGTGTTTTTCTATTGTCATGGGAGACTTGGATCGAGTCCCAGGATTGCGGTTAACTTTGCCTCCACGCTTAGGCCTTATTTATTACCACTGAGGAGATGAACTTAAAAAAAAAGTGAAGTAGCTTTAACTCTTAAAAATGAGACCTCTTTTTAAAAGAGCTTAAAGTTTGCTTATTTATTCTTTTTTTATTGGAGGGATGATGCAGGCAAGCCATCTCTTGGGGGTGGCAGTGGCTGCAGCATGGCTGCTGGCCCCCATGGCCGCCCACCCACACCTCTGGGCTCCCTGCGCCCCTCCAAGCTGTGTGGCGAGGCTCCCTGT
Source organism: Psophia crepitans (assembly GCA_013399095.1). Lineage (NCBI taxonomy): Eukaryota > Metazoa > Chordata > Aves > Gruiformes > Psophiidae > Psophia > Psophia crepitans. The sequence continues at coordinate 26,596 of VWZZ01005604.1, forward strand.
GGCACCTCGGGAGTGAGAGCAGCAGAGGTAATTAAGAGTCGTGTGGAAGGATCAGAGGTCGTATGCAGATGGCGGTGTTAGGGCTGTGAACATGAAAACCGATGAGAGCTGTGCGGGGCTTCCCCTGTCCTGGCCAGGGCCTGGATCTCCCACGCAGCTGGCTGTGGCGAACCGGGTGGGCGAGGCTTGTGTGGTCATGGGGGCTTGGGGTGCTTCAGCCCCACGGTCTCCTGGTGAAGTGGAATAGGGGAAGCTTTTCAGCTTTGGTGGGGGCAAGGCCCGGATGTTCGAAGGGATACGCAGTGAGGATGCAGCCCAGGTTTGTCCTTCTTGCAGGCAGGCGAGTCTGTTTTCATCCAGGGACCTACTGGAGGTGCAGTTTAATAAGCAGTTTTGATGGAACAGGTTTTTTAGGAAATAAAGTTAATACTTTAAGGACATTTATGCACTTAGTAAGCTTTCTGAAGGCTGCATGAACTATGATAATAATCTTCACAATGCTGTTACATGCTGGTCAAATCAAGGCCTTCACTGTTAGGCATGGGTTTTTCCTGTTGTTGTTCCCTCCTTTGGCCCCCCGCCCCCCCGGGATTTGTTTGGCATGAGGTATGATTTATTTGACATCATGTAATTTGCATGTGGTAGTCATGAACCCTTGCTTTGAGGATGCAGGGCCTAGGGCTGCTGTTGGTCGGTGCAGTCTCCCAGGACCCATCTTCCATTAGTATGTACTTCCTGCCTGTTCCCAAGAGCCTAATTATTAATACAATAATATGTAATAATGGCTTATCGGACCAGATTATGTTAGTATAACTTGCTTTTACCGTAAGTCAATGTACGTTAAAAGTGTTTCTTGGTTTAAGTTGAAAGCTGGGTATATTTCTCTGCTGAATAAGTGTTTCTTTCCAACTTCCAAAAGGACAGAAATCCCTTTCTATTTAATAATGTTTAGTGTCTGCTAAATGCAAAATAAAGGTGGTTTCATAGTTGCATTTTTGGCCCAGGTAAAAATGTAGTAAGTGAAGCATGAGGCAGAGGAAGGGGAAGAACCTAATCAGATGCTGAAGAGACTTCATGAATATTAAGTACTTTCCACTTAAGCAGTCTTTTAATAATCTGAAACATTAATAGCGGTATGACTGCCTGCATCTACACCAGCTGTATAAGAGAGATAAAAGTCCCAGTTCAACGCGATTCTTATCAGCTTGCTCATGCTACTGTTCAGCCTACAGAAGTTGTCAATTTGCATGTTGGAAAACAGCTTTCTAACAAACAGGTACCTGTATGTGCAAATAAACAGTGTAAGTGTCACTCAGTTCTTGATCTAGGGAATAACGGAGTAACTGATGATAGCTTAAATACTTCAGGGTTTTTTGTTCCCCTCCTTCTTCCCCCTGGCAAGGTATCCAGCCTTAGTGCCTAAAGTTGTACTTAGTGAGTCAAGAGTAAACCTGTAAATGCATGTTGAACGCTTTCTGGTAACTAATTGTAGGAACTGTTTGTCCCCAAGTTAATGAATTTCCTGTTACGAGAGTTGCCTGCATTCAGTCTGTAACATTTATTGCAAAATGATGATTGTGATGTTTTGGTTTTTTTAACGTATGTTTGTAAATGTAAGCTGTTTGTAAATGTAAGCTGTGCTAGTAAAGTAAAATGAGGTTTGGTCGTGGCTGTCCTCTAAGCTGTCTGGATATTTAAATTTATGCACGTTGCCATCAGGAAGATAGTTGGAAAATTCTGCTTTCTCAAACTGTTTTCCTGCCTGGTTTGCTTGTTCTTTTGGATAGCCCAAAAGGGAATGCTGATGAAGAACCCGTTAGATTTGGTGGCAGATGTAAGTATGAGTGAAAGCTTTATACGTGTTTAAGTGGATAACTGGATAGTGTTTAAAAACAAAAAACCCCAGAAGAACAACAAAAGAAGCCAACCCACACTAAACCTCCCACTTCGGGCTTGTCTGTTTGATTTCCTGCTCAGAAGGGCCGGTCTGCTCTGCCCCTTCCTCCGACATTTCTGCTCCTGTTGGGGAGCCGCTGAACCGCTCGCTGTACTGAAGGGAACCAGGACCCGTTTTGTTTGCCCTTTGCATTTGCAGGCTGTGATCTGTAAGGGATTAATAGTAGCTGAACTGTCCCTCCGGCACACGTCAGGTGGGCAATCTTGAGCAGGGCTCTACCTCTGAACTTGGAAACTGGCGTGCAGTTAAGACTGGGATCCATTTTAGATGGTATCATAATTAATACAGGTAATTCTTCTGCCTGTGTATGTTTGCTCTTTGCTTGGGGAGCAGAGCCTGGGAGTAGGGTGCAGGTTAAGCCAACTTCACTTATGTTCCTCAAAGGTGAATATGTTGCATGCCTCTAAAATAGTCGATTGCAAGAAAACAAGAAAGAAAAATGGAGCAGCATTTCCTACCGCTTATTTGTGTAAGGTCTGGGCTGCATTGCATATCTGGAAGCAGCTTGCTACTCTCAGTGCATTTGCTAGTGATAAGCTCTCTTTTTCTGTAGTGCTTGTAATTCGAGCTCTTGCTATGGAGTTAGGGAGGAGCTTCTGTAGAAGCAGATACAGTACTGTCTTCTGTAGCAGGTTTTTTAAAGCATTCATATCGATTGATTTGAAAATCTATCCCCTCTAATAGCTCATTCATTTCTTACAAAACTCAAAATGACTAAATTGTTGTTGTCAAGTAAAAAAAAGAAAAAAGGTAAATGGCAATCTTATTCTACTTCTGCAGCAGTTCTTGTTTGTTCCGTCTGATGTATTCCTCTTGTCACTGTGTTGCAGACCTTGTCTATCAAAATAAGTGAGTAAACCACTGTTAATACATATTTTGTTTATGGCCTTTGCAAAGGTTGAAGCTAAGATTAAAAAATAGAGAAGGAAAACTGTGTTTCTCTCCTGTCTTTTTTGGGAGATATGGAGGTTTAAAATGACTTTTCTTGAAATTATGACAGCGTTTACTTGTTCTCTTTGAAACCTAAAAAGTGACAGGAATAGTTCTCTGTTAGGTGTCATTGCCAGGCTCACTGAAAGGGGGGGGTGTGCGGAAAAAGACGTAGTAACTTTGGGGACTTCTGGGACTGCTGGTTATTTTGTGGACATCCATTCAACAACTGACATTGGAAATTTCAACCAAATACGTGGTTGTGATTCAAAAAAGCCCCTACAAGCTTGATTTGCTATATTTCATTATTGCATCTTAATAGCAGCTCCAATAGTAGTTTGTTTTTTAAGAGAGAAAAACCTAAGATGAAAAGGACAGACTAAAGTGGGCTATCCGCTGCAAAGCAAATGTGTACTTTTTCTTTATGATAGCTGTGGAAACAATTTCAGTCTATATGGCAATATATTTTTAAGTTATCTCCCACCCCACCCCCCCGGTGATTTTTATCTAGTGTCAATAGCAGGGATTTATAAGACTTTGGGGAAATTGCCTTTTGGGGGAATCGAAGACATCATGTGTCTGTCTGCAGTTTTCTTGGCCAAATTAGTGAATATTAGTGGTGCACTGTTTATCGCACCATAATGTGTAAACCCTTTTAGTTATGGACCAATAACTCATGGCTTACACAGTGGTGTCTGAGTGATTTGGAGCTCTCCTGGAGGGAGAATGGAGTGGCATGAAGCTGTGGTAACCGTATTTTGCCTTAGCGTTTTGTGCATCAGCTGTGTAGCATTTTTAGTTATTGCTAAAATTTGTGGTAGGAAGCTGCCTGAAATGAAATGTGAGGAACTCTGTATAATAATAAAATCAATTGGACTGTTTCCCCAGTAATTCTAGAGACTGATGCATCATTAATGTTGGTAATACAGTGGCTGTCAGATCACAAACTTCTCAATAAATGTGCAGCTGGCAGGCTTTGATGGAAATTGGAGGCAAGCAGAGAATGAGATTTAGGAGTTTGATATATGGGGTGTCAGCCATGTGATGAAGTTTTTATCAATTTCTGTCACTTCTGTCTCTTATGCTCACTACATATGTGGTCTTCCTTGCAGTTTCTGGTGGTGTCTGAAATAACTGCACCTTTTTAATGTTTAGTAATAGAGATAGAGGTTAAAAGCAGAGCCAACTGCACTTTGAAATACATTGTTCTGTATGTGGTGGCATCACATCAGAAATGTAATGCAGTGATTTGCTAGTATACAGTTAATGATTTATTAGCCATGATAATACTTCTGATGGAAAGTGGAAGCAGAACTAGCCATCAAGGAACTTGCAGGTATACTGCAGCGAGGCAGTTGTTTAGTATCCTAATTAGCAACCTGTACTGGGGAGGCATCAGGAGAACCAGTCAAGTGGCTTTTCCAGTCCTTCTGACTCAGTTTTTTCATGCTTGTATTTTAAACTTAGTAAATCAGGATTTCTCCATATCGTTAGATTAACCCATTTGAAAGACTTCCTAGACCTAGAGCAATTACTTGAAAAAAATCAAATGGGTATGTTGCAGATCGCTGTCAACGTTGATTTAGGTCAGAATTACATAAACAGCTGGAAAGTGGCACAAATATCTGCAGCATAAAGGAAAAATAAACAAACTAGTTTGCTAAGAGTAAATATTGATAAGGACATTTGAATTTGAACACTATCCACTTCTGCGTTGTGAGGAACACAAGGCATTCTTTGTGGGCTCTGCTGATTTACACATTCACTAAGTTAGGGAGTGAGGTTTTTTCTTCATGCTCTTACAATAAAATAAGGTCTCCAGAAACATAAAGCAAGCCCTTGCCTGTTATGGGGGTAAGTTTGTGACTTTGCATCACATTAGCAATAGCTTTGGGTGGCTCTGGGCCAAAGCTGGCTGAAAGAGTTTCTCAGCTGTAACTCCTTGCAAGCAGTGTAGGACAAGTGTGTGCACTTTGAGCTGTGGTGTTGCAGGGGAGGGCATGCCCCCTTGCACGGAGTTGTTGATTTCTGATCTCAGCAAACTTTGGGGGAGAATGTTTTTCTTGATTGGATTTTTGACGTGAAAAAAGTGAGCGTGCAGATGCTTTATACATAAACCTCTAAAGCTTAATGATTTCTCCTTTGTCCTACCTCCACACATTCTTTCAGGGAGGATGTAACTGGTAGTTCTCATGCCTGAAATCCCATGGAAATTATTAGTAATGTAATCCTGCATAAAATATATTACAGGAGTTTAGTTAAAAGAAATGCCCTTTAAAAAATTGATAGGCTGATTCTCTGTGGGCAGATATCAGACTTAAAGGAATCTTTTTTTTTCAGCGTAACCCAGCTCTTTTTCTGTAGTTTGGATCTGGCTAATGCCTTACCACATTCCTGGATTTGCTGCCGTTTTAGCTACGATGATTCTTTGAGCTGTGGTCAACTGGCAAAAGTCTTTGGCCCATTTTGCCCCCTTGGGATTGCTTGCATCTGTATTTAGGTTTTAGTTCTGAGCACCTGAAGAGAAGGTCAGGTAATACGCCTGCTGATTCACTCATGTCCAGGGTAGCTTAGTGGTGTTTCTGTATGATTCGATTGTGAATACTTAAGACTGTTCAGGCATGCTGGCAGTTTTGGGCAGGGTGAGCAGAGGATTTGTTTCTGAGCACCGACAGGAGTTGCTGCATCTGTAAGCTGCAGATTGAATGCCTCCAATGATCTTGTCATTCATCTGTCCCAGGAATCTGCACTGCATATTGGTGCTGAGCATTCCACAATAGTGTAAAATGAAGGATTGTGACCTGTGGACATGAAAAAAAAAAGTGTGTCCCCACCATCCAAAAGATTATTTTTTTCTCCAGTTATTTTATGAGAGGGTGATATATGACTACTAAAGCTATTTGTTTCCTAGATTATAGGCCAAGTGCACAAGTATCGGAGCAAAAGATTTTGATTTTTATCCCTTCTGCAGTTTGGAATGAGTAATCTGCAGAGTAAAGGATGCTGGAACCAGCATTTCCTGGAAAGGTTTGAATTCCAGCTGTAACTCAGTGTGTCTTTAACTCCTACTGTCCTCCTGTGGTCCTAAACCTGTCTCTTCACCTCTCATCTGTTCCCACTTTCCTTGGAGCCCTAGAACTGGCAGCTGTGTTTAGGAAGAAAACTACTATGCAAGCCCAAACTTTTCTTGCAAATACATGCATGTGGCTGATTTGCTGCTTGGTTTTTAGACACCGTTGCTGGTTTAAATGTAGGTGTCGTGTCTCCCTTGCCATCTGTTTTACTCATTGATAACTCTGTTTCCTTAATTCAGACACTGATAACTGCGTCCTTAATGCAGGATAGTTGGACACATACACAGATGCGTGTATATGTATATAGTACTTCTGATACCCTCTACGTATTTGACTTTCTTAAAATGACTCTGTCAGTCTTTTTGGTATGGTATGAATTTAAATTTTTTTCTTTTTCTTTCTCTCTAACCTTTCAATTTCTCTCTACACTTCATCCCCTGCAGAGGGTCAACATTTAAGGCTTTGCTTCTGTGAATTTGCTTAAAGGTCTGTAAGTACCCATTACGTATTTTAATGTGAGTAGTATTGCCTAAATAGATCTAATTCCACATTAGCTCTTTAGAAGAGCTGCTCTGAGCCTGTACTTGTGAATTTCCAGGAATTAAAGTTGGAGGGTTTTTTTGGTGTTGAAAGGCAACCTTGCCTTTTATGGGTTAAACAGCGGTGTTTGTGTATGGGTAGGCAGTGTTCATTTTAGTAAAAAGGCTCTGCATCTGGCATATAGTCTCATAGGCAATGAGGAGGAATAGCTGGTAATGTCAAGTAGAATAGATGATAAAATTATTAAATTATGTAGCATTGTCTAATCTGCGCACACAGCTTTGCCTGTTACAAGTGACAAACTAATATGCCATCAAACTTGACAGCCCTCTTAGTTTACTGTAGAAACTCAACACAAACTGTCGTTCATGTGCTCTAGAAATGATGTGTTTCAGATAACAGGAAATACATTCCTCTGGCACCTTATAAAACCGTACAGTTAGCTGAGTGTTACATGAAAGAAAGCATGGAGTCCAGGTCATAATAACATATTCAGTTTAGACTGAATATACGTACTTGTCCACTTGCTTTCCTTTCATAGAAGCTTGTGGAACTATTCTTTCAAAAGGAATTATTTGTTTAGAAGATATGCAGAAAGTCGTTGTATGCAGTCTGTTGCAGAGGTGTAAATGCAGACCATGGGAAGTTATGCCTTAGCATAGCATGATCATTTCGGTGGAGTTAAGTTTTTCAGTCAAATCTCTGGCCTGCACAGTACTTGAAATTCCTGAGTGATGTGCTCTAGGTGGCCCTGCCTTGGCAGGGGGGTTGGACTAGATGATCTTTCGAGGTCCCTTCCAACCTCTATGATTCTGTGATTCTGTGAAATGGGTGTTTCCATGGGGTTCAAGGCATGCCAGGACAGAGCAGCAAGCAGGAGCCCAGGTTTCAACCCTCAGTTGTAATGGTGGTATCTAGGTTTCCATTTCTCAGTGCATGATAGGAAGGATGGGATGAACAACATCCCTTTGAGGCAGGTCTAATGAGGGGTGATGCAGAGCATGTATCTCCACTGCCTTGGCCTGTGTTTCTTCATCTTGTTACTTCTATCCATATTAATATACGTCTGGCTTCCTTCCTGAAAATACTGCATGTGGTGCCAGCCCTTGTGGTGGTTTTGTAATGGGACTGATGAACGTGTGGCTTCCACCGCTCACATCTTGGAAAGAAATTTTTCTCCAGAGGCAAAGTGGTTTGCCACTGCACTGACCCACTGCTACACTGAGATAATACCAGTCAGTTGAGAACATCCTTACGTCTTAAAATGTATCCAGGTCAAATTGCTCAGACTGGAGTAAATTTGAAGCTGCTTTTCATGTAATTGTTGATGACAGAAGATGAGAGACTATGATGTGAATACAAAGTTTTGCATCTCATTGTATTCAGTACGTTCTCTACCAGTGAGACAGCCACAACAAATAGACCCATCATGTCAAGAAAATCAAATCTGCTCCAACAGAACGTTTATTTCACACTCTTCTACAGAATGCCTGTGCTGTTCTGTAAACTGCAATTGATTAGAAACCAGGTATAGGAGTAGAGAGGATCTCTGTTCTGTTACTTATTTTAGTTCTCAAGTGCAGCAAGTAAGAAAAGCTGTTAGAATGAACAGTTTTGTATTGCTATTTGTATCTCTTCCTTTCTAAGTTCAAAAGTGAGCCTATATGCAGAATTCAGAAAGGGCTTGAGGTTGTCTTCCTAAATTCTCTTTTGGGAAGACAACTTCCATCCCTTGAATAAAGTCAGCTGCTTTCCATCTCTTAGCTCTCTGGTGCATTGTCACAAGATGATCTGATATTTGAATTTTTTTGACTCCACACGACTCTACTGATACTAAATTTTGCCAAAAGTGCTGATCCAGATTAGCAGGAACATGACACATCCGTGAAGTATCAGACATGATAAAAATTAGTTTTAACACATAGGATCGGGGCCATTAAGATTCCAAACTAATTAGAGACTGAATTAGCCTTGAATTACAACCAATTTTCATATCTTTTTGAGATGGAAAGACAAAGGAGTAACATGCAAAGAGATGGAGCTTTTAAAACTTCAGATTTCTCCAAGAAGGAGAATGGCTGGAATAAGACGAAGTTGCCTTTGTTTCTGTCTTGAAAATACATAATTTAATCATTGTTTATGGAACTTAGCTTCAGTTTTCTCTACATGTTTCAGGAATGAGAAGCACTGCAGAATGATCATTCTTGATAAGCAGAACATAACAGGTATCTGAACTGTTTCAGTGAGCTCGCTGGCACGGCACAATGATGCTGTTGCTCTCCAACCACTGCATGCTCCCATACACTATGTTTTAAAAAGAGTATACGTGTGTGTATGTCTATACTGTATTTCCAAAAGTCTTTGAGGAGTGCATTAAGGGTGTTTGAATTACAGACATCAGAAGATACCTTGGACAGAAGTTCAGAATTTAATTTTTTAATAAGGTTTACTGTGATAGTAAACTAGTAAAGCTTATGTAACTGAAGTGGTTGGAATAATTTGGTTGGTTGATTGGACTTGTTTCCTGTGGAAGAAACATCTCACGGATTGCAGCCCTTTGTGTTGGGTGGGAAGAATGAAGTGAGTATTGCTGCCTTTCAGCCATTTGCTTGGAGATAAATCCTCAATGGTGGATCATCTGGGGGCGTGTGCACTTCAGTTTTAAATTAAATCAGTAGGGGCAATCAGTGACTGTTGGTGGTTATGTATAAAAAGGCAGCACAGAGTGTTTTACTTACTCTAAAAACTAAGTATGTAGAAAGAGCCAGAATGTATTCGTCTGTTTCATGTGACTATTAATTCAGCCAGTTTTCAGTCAAATTTTAAGTCTATTTGAGTTGAAGTTGAGTCAAGTGCATGTTAATTTTGTCTTTATTCAGAAAAGTACTTACATTGACCATATGCTTAAATATCATCAGCTGCTGAATTAAATTCTGAGATCCCCTAGGTATTCTGCTGGCTTGCTTTTATGGCAGCCTCTGTACCTCCTAACAGGAGGTTGGTATAGGAATGTCTTTGGTGGCATAAGAATTTTAGGATCAGACCAGAAATTTGTAAATATAACAGGCTGTCTTGTTTTGGGCTTAAGGGAAGCCAGGGAACTTGGTCTGTAGCTCTATGTTCTTTATGTAGTGACTGGTGAAAATACCAGATCACTGTACAATCCAATATTGACGTTTTAAAGAGCACTGTAAAAGTCTGTTCTGTCTTTCTAAAGGTACCACTTGCTGTAGTTTTTCTCAAATATTTGTGCAGCTGTTCTTTGGAAAATCCAAAAGTTTAAACTGTAAGCAAAAGCTTCCAAATTTGTTGCATTTTCTTAAAAAAAAATCTCCAGTATGCTTTATACTGCAAATGCTTTGTTTTCCTCTGATCTGTGAAAGTTCTGCATGTTAGTAATAAATGATTATTTACATTTCTTAACTTGACACAGTTTTGCCTTCGAGCTTAAGTGTGAGAAAAGAAAGGAAGCAAGAATATTAATTTTGTTAGTTTAGCCAAATACAAGATTAAGGTGCAGAAAGCTAAGTGCAAACAGCTGCTGATGATGACAAGGGGTACTTGGTGAATGCTGTTCTAATGATGTTAAAGTTAGAAAACATGTTGATGAGTATCTTGAGCAAGATTAATTTATATAACTTGTTATAACTTTCAAGAGGGTTTGAGATGTATATCTAATAAATATTGACAGTTTGTAACTGAGTTTGTTGTGCAGATAAATGCCATCTGACTATTATTGTCAAGCTTGTTTTAACCTTCAGAAAGAACTTTTTAGGAGAGAAACATACTGCAAAAGCTATCTGGCAGAAAGTCAAGAATTGGAGTCTGTTGGTCTACTTAGAAATGCTGCTCATAGTGAAAAAGATTGACAGTATGGTGTGTTTTTTGTTTTGTTTGTTTTTCAATGTATATATAATTCTTTAGCTATTGTTCCACCCAGCAGAGCATTTAAGTGAACGCTTAATTCTGCAGCTGTCCTTTAATTTCAGGTAATACTGTTGTGCCAGAACACTTTTTTCCAGATTCTTTATCCAGAGTAACCTGAAATCATACGTATTCTTTCTGTTTAAGTAAGCTAGTTTTTCTTTGGGACCTACGATCTGTTTACTGGTGCTGAAGTGCTGTAACATAACGTTCATAGAAGTTTCTGGGAGGGCTTAAGAAGTCTTTTGGAAAGTACGTTCTTTAATATATTACAATGCTTTCTTGAATGTAGGCTGGGGATGAATGCCTGTATTAAATAGATTGAGGGGAATGCACAGGTAATACAAAAAGAGTTTTACCCGGAGCACCCTGCTTGCTCTCATGTGCTGCTACTGTTCTGCCCTGGTCCCTAGCCCTGATTCAGTTATGGTTATCTGAGAATCTGCTGCAGAAAAATCTGAAAAGCAGTGGAGGTTATCTGAGTCATGGGTTATGCGCATCAAAATGCGGTATTTACAGCTGAAATATTACTACATTCTGTCTGGAAGAGTATAAAATGTAGCATTGGATTCTGACAGAGCCATTAGTATGTATTATGCCATTAAGATTGCACAGATGAGTGCAACATGGAGGGAAGCAGTGTAGGCAGGACAATAAGGTATGTGCTTGGTTCTGCTGCTGACTTCTGGGGTGCCTATTCCAAGTCCTGATGATTAGGTCTCCGCTTCCTCCCTGTGCCCCTCTTCCGATTGAAGTCTTTTCAAGAAAGATGCAGTTGCTTGATAGGTTGTGGAATACTGTGAATTAAGACCTTTACAATACTATGGAGTGACCTGCTTTCATCAATGGTAATTCATGTGTAATCATGGTAAGACTTTTTCAAAAGTATTTTCTAATTTGACTATTGGATTAACATTTTCACTTGTGTTAAAATTAGCAGTTTGTGTTTTTTCTTAAAGCCAGGGATGTCAGGGCATCTTGTACTTTAAAAGAATGGTTTAAGGAAAAACCATAGAGGCTCTGAAAACTATTGATCTGATGCAGCCAACACTTACAATCTGGGTTCTAGTGAAGTCAGTGCCAAAAATGTGATTGACTCCAGTACAGCAGGGATTTTACTTGTGATCTGATGTGTAAATTTAAGTGTCTGTTTATTCAACAATGTCAACAGAGTTTCCTTGCAAGGCAAAATAAAGCTTGTGTGTATCTTCAGGTGTTAAAATGTATTTTTAATTAAAATTTTTCTCAGGAACATAAAATCTTCATAATTTGAAAGCAAAATACCTTAGATTAATAGTGAGGAGATATTAGAATTCGAAAAGCATGATGAAGGTTCCAAGCATTTGTTACTAGGCAGGCTCTCATTTTCAAAATTTTAAAGTCTGAAATTAATTTTTTAGGCTTGCTGGTCTAGGTAGCTTCTGTCTGGTGAGCAAAGCTTGCTTAGCTCACCTTTCTGGATGTGTGGCTATGAATTACGGCTTCTATATAAAAGTTGTGCTTTGGCCTTAGCATTCTTGCAGTGTGGTGCTAATAGAGTTGTGAGCTTGCTTTTTCTTTGGCATACGTGAGGCTTTTTGTCAGAAACATCTTAGAATAAACAGCTGATCTCATTTATTTAAAAAAGTGTGACTGCAAAATGGACTTTTTTTGTGTTGAGCATGAAGTGGAAAGGAAGGGCCTAGGAGTTGTAAGAAACAATACAATTCCTTGAATCTTCTGTATTTTAACCAACCTAATGTTTGCAGAACCTGGTTAGGAACTCTTGATTACTATAATTATATACAATAGCAAAACTAATATCCTTTGGAGAAACCCAAGGCAATTTCCAGTGGTGTTTGTGGATGGACTAATTATTTTAATACATCTGGAGTAATGCCTCTTAACTCTTTTTTTTTTTTTTTTT
>VWZZ01005604.1:38932-252234 GCA_013399095.1 Psophia crepitans
TTTTTTTTTTTTTTTCTCCTCAGCATTGCTGTAAACAAAAACTTTCCTTGCAAGAGACTTAATGGGTTGTAATTTGTTGGATAGATAGAAGCCGTCAGGAAATGGACAACTGAGCTCTGTTGGATACAAGTTCTGTGTGGTTTTGATTTATTTAGACGTTCTGGGCTTTCTCCCAGGGTGTTGCTAAAGTTTCAACTTCTGAAAATTTGATAAAGGAAATAGTGCATCCTGTGTCTGACTTTAAAATCATGTTAGTAATACAAAGGGCTGGAGTAAGACCACCGCTCCTAGGCGCTTGTAAACAGTTTTGGAGGAGTGGATCCTTCACGGACATACCAGTGCTTACTCTCTGCACAGCTAGAGTTGCAAGGAGTAGATGTACCTTATGAGGCCTCAAGGCTGATCTGTTAATGGATAGCTGTTAGTATTTGTGGTGCTGAGAGCTGACTTAAAGGAAAAACGCTGTTGCCTTTCTATTAGTAGGTCATTAGCTCTAGTAATTTCCGTTGCAGGTTCCCCTTTCTCATTTCTGTGTACAAGAACAAAACTTAAATTGCTGACAACTCCTCTGTGTAATACAATGACTTTACAGACTGACGTTGGTAGTGTTAGAATGAGTACAAAGACTTATTTTGATTTTTTTCTTTTTCTTTTAATGGCAACTGATGGAACCAACATAGTGGGACGTGCATACACTCAGAATCACGGTGTTCAAATGCGACAACACCTGTTACGTTGTAGTAAATAGTACAGTTCTGTGCTTTCCATCACTGTTTGGGATATGTGGCCTAGAGTCCTTCACACCTGGATTTTGTGCTAAGGGTCCTTAAGAGACACCCGAATGCAAAGCTAAACCACAAAACCCCCCAGCAATCTTGATAATATAAAGCCGCTGGTGGTAATAGAAGAGAGGATACCAGCAAGTAGTGGTGTGTCTCTTCAGCAGTTTTAATACTCTTCTAAACATGATTGTTTAAGGGAGAAGTAAAAATGTTCTGCTGGAACTAGAGGCTGAGAACCTATGTGAGATATAAAAAAAAAAAGTTAAAGCTAGGTATTAGCAAAATTTGTCTTGGCTCTGTTAGCTCATGTAGAAACTAAAATTTTTAATGTCTTCATTAGCTGTAGAACTAGTACATCACTGTACAGCAGGTTGGCAATGTTATGTCAATTGTTGGAAGAAAAAAAAATGCCTGAGTTTAGTAGTCTACAGTTTTAACTTCCTATTCCTTTTAGTTACCTGCAAGTGTACTTGTTTGAACCCTCCAAGCAAAACTATGCCTGTGTTTGCCAGAAGGTTCTGGTGCCATTCAGGCAAGTCCCTACAAGTGCTTTTTTGGCAGAGTTTTGGTTGAAGTTGAGGTATTTGCACAGTAAGCTCTAAAGAAAACTTCAGTGTGTGAACCCATATGTACCTGGAAAAAAAAAAAGTTGTAACCGCGATTTGACACAGATCCAGTCATTACCTACTGCTCATCAACTCTAATCTGTGCATAGCAGCTTGTTTCCTCTCTTCTCTTGAGGTTAAACTTGTATCAGCGGGGGAATGTGTTAACATTTGAGATCAGAAGGCTTCCAGAGACTTGCTCAGCAGAGCTACTGGCGTGAAAAGGCTTGCAGTCTGGGTCTTGAGGGCAGCCAGTTTAGATGTGAGTACGGGGATTGAAACTGTTTTGTTTGCGTTCTTTTTCCATCTTTGCTGATCTAGAAATTACTTTATTTGGTGATTTGGGAAAATAAAAGCTGACAGGAGAATGAGCTCTTGTCGTCTTGAAGCTTCTCCCTCCCTCGGCAATGCACAGACCTGGGTCAGGAAAGCATTGAGGAAGTGGATGGACAGCTTTGGAGAAAGGTCCAAAGTGCGGATGGGCTGCTGTTGTGAGACAGCAGCAGTTACACATGTGGAAGCAAGTAGAGCTTTCCCAGCAGTTGCGAGCGGTGAATATAGCTAAAAAGCTGGAGAGTGGGTCTGCCTTCCGAGAAATGATTGGCAGTGCTGGAACACAACTCATTACAGAACCAGAAGAAGATTGGGAAACATTCTTTTATGCCAATTCAAATTGCTCTGGTCCCTAGAGACTTGGCAGTGTGATTCACCAGTATGAAATATTCAGGTTTGAATCATCATTGCCTAGTGCAAAAACTGTAACTTGGTCGTCTCTAAAATGTTGAGCTTTTATGCTACATAAACAAGGGTGAATGTATATGGAAAGTGCATGTAAATAGGTACAATGTATAGCTATATATTAAACTTTTAAAAACATGGATATGTCTAAGATGTATACACATTTATATTCACTTGTCTGGAGACTTAAAAGGACTATGGAAGAAATGACTTGTCTGCTGGGAATCATTTCTGTATGTTTTGGTGGAGAGAACTGACCATCGGGTGTGTTAGCAGATTAGCAGTGGCTCAGCGTAGAGGATTTAATGTCTGGTCATATATTTTTCGCAGTAACTTAAATATACGTCTGAATTTCTCTTAAGCTTTATTTAAAATAGAAAATCCTGGTTTTGTCAGTGTGTCAAACTTTGCAGGGTCTGAAGGTGAATTTCTGTGAAAGCTGATATTTTTGATTCAGATTTGCCCAACTGTTCCTCATTGCCAGACTTAGCGCTGCAGAGCAGTCCGCATTTACAGATCACCCTTTCCTCCAGCTATTTTCTAGGAATCCTAAACCTTAGTACTCTTTCTTCTGAATGTGGCTGTTCATACAGCCTGGAGTCATTGTGCTTCCTGTATCCAAACGAGCTGTCCCCTGATAAACCCAGACAAGCCTTTCTGTTCTACCAGATTGGTACATCCTCCCATTTCTGCCCTATCATCAAAGTGTGTGGCACTCCTGGAAACACTGTGTTCCCAGCGCTCCCCCTCCACCTAGTCAACACAGCTTGCCTGCCAATTTATTCTCTTTGAATGTGGGTTTGGTCACTCTCATACAGCTACGCCAAGAATTACTTAATAATTGCAGTGGGATTTGGAGTGACCATATAACAAAGAGGAAAACATATTTGCATACTTCTGCTTCTTAAAGACAGATGAGCGAGGGCTGACAGGATTGTTGAAACACAGCTCGAATGCTGGGTCTTAACAGATGCCAAAAGCCCTCTGATCTGCTTGATGATCTGAAGGTTTCTCTTTTGATATGATACCAAAGGAAATATATGTTCATGAGACGTGGGTTTTGGCTGAACAAAAGGGACATTTAAAAACCTAACCTAAATCTCTTTTTTGTGTGGGTTGTTTTTTGTGGGTTGTTTGGTTTGGTTTTTTTTCCATAAGGATCCCAAAGGTGGGGTTTTTTGTAAGTTCTTATTAAAGTTTTGACACTCCGCTTTCCCCATGTGTACTGTCATAGCTGTGTAATTCATGTTTTTTAAGGATCCCTGAACTTACTCTGAAAGATAAGAGTAATAGGAAAAAGTAAAATTCCTGAAGTTATTAATGCAAAAGCTGTGTGTGTGAGGAAGGCCTGTGTTTTGCTCTAACATGCATTGCTCTTATTTTAATCGCCGTCCCCTGTGCTCATGTTAAGGTCTTTTTTGCCCAGCTGAAATGCTAAGAGAAAAATAGGTGATATTAGACCCAAGTTGTTTTTATGTACGTACGTATTTTTCTTCTCAGAATTTAATTGAAAAAGTGAGCTTTGTGTTTTGGCATTTGGAAAGAAGCATAGGGTGTGGGGTTTTTGTAATCCCAAGTTAAAGTGATCTTCCAAAATTGCAGCATCTGAGGTGTGTGTTAGACTGTAAGGCCTAAGAGCCCGGCTTGCTGTAGCAGGAAGGGTTCAAATACTGTCTGATTTTTCTTACAAGGCTTTAGCTTGTTGATTAGTATTGATTGCTGAAGGAATTGGCCACTTGAGTAGATGCTGAATCAAATAATCCCCTCAGTTCTTGCTTTGCAAATCCGTTGTAGTGGAACAAGCTGCTGAGAAGCTTTGCATACGTGCCACAGCATGATGGGAAATTCTCTCACAGTCTGACTAGTAAAAATTGCACCTTTTTTCTTCTTCTTAAAGTACTATTGACAAGTGATATTTATGCATAAATTTTAAGGTAATAGTTTGTGATTATGTCTAATGGAATAACAACAAAAGGCCAGAAGTAGCTTTTTGACTTATCTAAATGATTTAGACACAGTGAGATTTGGCCTTCTAAATCACATAGGTAGTGTTGAAATTTTTTGCTATGTCTTTTTATCTAAAAATTCTCTACCGCTGATTCAACTCCTGACATACAGACAGCGTAAATGGAGCACTGGTAGCTAATGCAGCTTTTAAACTTTGTATTCTAAACTGGTGTCTAAGGTGGTGACAAAACCATCAACTGTCCTAGTCCCATCTGCTTGAGACATTTGCAGTAGCGTGGGGTACATCAGGATGCTGGCTGCAAAAGCAAGGAGGAGGTGATGCCATAGAAAATAGCCAGGGATTTCATATGCAAGTTCCAGAGAAATGCAATGGTTCTGGTCTGTGCTAATTGGAATTCTTTGAGTATAAACTCCAGCTGATATTTGTAAGAGGTTACTGTCGACATCTGAAAGTAAGGATGAACCAAATGGGAGATGCAGGATCAGCCACGTAAGTCTTGTTTCTGCTAATTGTCTTGTACAAAGCCCGGGGAAGTCAAGCGATTCCTGCTGTGGTGCTGTTTACAGACTCAGACCTCCGACTGGAAGAGGGTTGGTTACCTGTTGCGCACTTTGGGGCCTGACTGCTCTGTTGGTTACCTGTTTCAGTCCTTGATCCTGAATTTCCTCCCTTTCCACTACTGTGTTTTTGTTTATTGTTCACAGAAAAAGCTCAGCTGAAGTCTTCTTACTGGAATCCTAGTACTGCATTTGACATTAGCTGTAGCTGCTAGTTATGGTGAAAATGCTTGTTTTGATTGATAACTTCAGATAACCAGTTATTAAATACTTCTTACTCATTACTATTCTATTTTAAAGTATTTCAAGTTCTTTGATTAGAGGAGGAAATAATTCACAGGGGAAATAGGAGCTGTGGAGAAGCCTCTGAACTTGGAGGCTGGGGAAGTATATATGGTAAATCATGAATGGCATCATATCATATTGGGCATCCACGTAGTGCAGCCGTACTTTTGTGGTAGGAATAGCAGAATTGCCAGTAATAAGAGTTTCATTCAGGAGATGATCCTTGTAAAGGGTCCTTTGGAGACAGTTAGTTTGCCCTCTGCTTTGGTTTCTGACTAAATTTCCTGAGGCTGAGTTTCTTGTAACGAGAAATTAGCTCTTGGATGAATTTCTAGAGGAAAAGTATTGATTAAGAGCTCTTTGTGACCGTCTGAGATTCAGGACAAGCAAATGTGCTAGAGGTGGGGAAATACAGCCAAATGCACACCCAGATTATAGTTGACTGATTTTTCTTCCTTCACTGGTAGACTACTATTCAGGGTCTCAGCCACTGACCACCGATAGCAGAAGCCTGTCGCAAAGGAAAGGAACATCAGAATTGGTGAACAGAACATGAATTCATTTTTTCAAGATGCACAGAAAATATCAGTAATAGTTAAAATGTAGGTTATTACATTAATGCTTCATAATATTTTCCAGTAAGAAATACCTAAAAACACATGTAGTGTATAGAAAATAAGAACAATGTTCCTGTCTTTGAACATGGCACATGAACAAGTTTCAACTAATAGACAAATGTCTTCCTTTTTTGAAGTCTCTCAACTTGCTAGACCCTTGGGTTCATTAGCAAGTCTTCCAAAAATGATTGAAATTACCTTCTGAGCAAAAGAAGCAAGTTAGTACCCACAGCTAATGCTCTGTACTCTTCCTCACGCCCACTGTGCTCTGGTTCGGGGCAAGTGGGGGAATCGAGCACCTGACACAGAACTGTTCGTCTTTTGCTGATTTTGCAAACCCAGAGCTAATCCATTGGTTTTGGACAGCCCTTCTGTACTGCATGTGCAGTGCATTGAAATCATAGTGCCACTGCGCAAGTCCTTACTAGTAGCGATATTGTTGCCAAATGATCTCTGCATATCGATAACGAATTTTCTGTTGTGTGTGTAACTTTCCCTGGGATGGTATGAAACTAGATCACCCAAATGATTTATGAAATGGAAACCTGTTTGAAAGCTCAAATTAGTGGTGGTTTGACAGTTGTTTGGCTTTGTTATTTTAAGCAACTTTTATCATGGAATCAGTTTATAAAAATGAAGGGGGTGGGTTGTGTGTATGCACAGATACTGCTGTGTAAGACTCAAACTTTCAATACAGAAAGATGCAGTCTCTGAAACAAACAGAAGTCAGATAGTTAAGCCTCAAGTATGGATCTCTGATAATTCAATTAAATATGCAATACTATCCTAGAAGATGTATCTCTCTCTCCTCTGATGAAAACTAATGAGAATTTGAAAGGCTTTAACTATTAGTTCCGAGTTGCTTTCCGTTAGATGTAGCTGCAGTTGTCATGAGAATTCTATGTGAGGATCTGAGAAAGCTTGTTTTGCAGCCTTTGCTTATGTCGTCTTATACAAGCCGTGCTTTTGGTTGGGAAGGGGAAATACTAGGGACTTGTTACACTCCCACTGCATCTTTTAGCTAGAGATCCAGATTGTTATGTCAAAACAAAAATTCAAGATAATTTATTGGAAGGCTAATGTGCAAAATTCAACCGCAATTTCAGCTTCTTGAAATGTGCATTCTTGGTGGGGAAGAGATGTGAACTTGAGTGGTTTATTAAAAAAAAATGAAGTACTTAAAAAAAAAAAAGTTTGTCCAGAAGGATGTGTTACAAGTAATTAATAGTTTTGGACACACACACAAAACAAATCCAACATGTTCTGCAGGGAAGTGCTTCAAACCAGTGTCAGAACTCCATGGACTTTCCATGCACGTATCTTGAGAAGTGATGAGCACAAAGCAAAGCAGACCCTTCTCTTTGTCTCACCTCAGAGGCCAGTGACAGTGGGGAGGGGGTGTGTAGCTGGCTGCTCAGCCTGTGGCTCATTCAGCTGCGGCAGCGGCTTGGTGCAGGCGGCCGTGGAGCTGGTCCAAGCGCCTCATGTCACTGCCCTGATTTCCATTCCCCTCATCTTTGCATTTATACAGTGGGACGCTGCTTATGGCCTGAAGGACAGGCGAGCATCTTCTCTTTGGGTTGATGCTGGTTCCTGGATGAGTAGGAAAGCTGGTGGTGGTTGTGTGTTACATGAATAACTTGAGCTATTACTCTTACAGTTTTGTATACCGATAAGGATAAATATTACACTGAAATTGATTGTGAATTACTTAGTTTGTTGATATATCCTGAAATCAATTCAGTGATATAATAGCTTTTGTATTATTACTTTAAATACTGTATTACTTTCCTTGGGACTCAGTCTAATAAGACATAAGCATGTCTTAAATTAATTTTTGTCCTAAATGAATTGGGTTTTTTACATGATGTAGATTTGTTCTAATGATGGTTGGAAATAAATATCTTTGTATTTTGTAACATAGTTGTCTGTAAACAATCAGGCTAGAAAATGTTTTCCAGTGACAGCCGCTTTTCCTGGCTACTTTTGTATCAACATTTGGCATTATCTAGTTGCCCGGCTCAGTGCATTCCTGAATCATTTTCAGGAAAAGAAAACCTTCATAGGACTTAGATTTTTGGAAGCAGATGAGGATTCTTTCTGTACTTTTTTCTAAATCTTTAACATTCAGGTTTTTTTCTGCGTGAACAGGAGTATTTTTTGGAGTTTATGCCATCGTGGGGAGTGGAACACTTTGGTTATAAGGAGCTTTTCCTGCCAGTACCTTCTAAGTAGGATCTGGGTGTGGGCATGTGTCTCTTGAGCCGTCCTTGGCGTTGTGTTTAGCTTTGGATGTGTCTGCGCTGTGCTCCAGAGCTATTATTACAGCTCATTTAAACAGACACAAGGTACTTTAAAACAAATTAATTTGGGTTCCAGTCGCAGAGCTGCTGCAGGGCTAAGGTTTCACTGGCTGAGTATCTAGCCAGAGCTGGTGTTTCTATGTGTTTCACGTTGATGTGTTTATGGCTATTGCTCACCTACAGTAGCTGCTTTAGGGGCAGGTCAGCTAGGTCATTGCATGCTGCAATCATACGTGGCTTGTTGCTGAAGATTGTGTTCCCTCTTTGCTGCGTTTTGAACTAGTGAGTTTCAATAAAATTTAAGGGAGTGAAAGTTGAGAGAGCAGCTTTGTAAGGCAGATCTGAAGTCTGTGCATAAAATGGACAAAAAAAGGGATTTTACTTCCCTTTGCTGGTAGCCGACGTATCACAGCCAGGCAAGGTGCCACCAATTGGCATATGTCTCCAGATTCTCCTTACTGACATGAGTCATTCAGAGATGATAAAAACATTAGGTCTAGTCATAACTTGCCTCAGTAAAGGTTCACAATAGCTTCAAGAGACTATCTCTGTCTCCGTCATTTTTCTGAGCTGAGGCTGTCAGTTTGACAGTTTGGGTTTTCTGCACATTATCTGTTTTACTGGCTCACTAGCTGGTGAGCAGCTCAGGGTGAAATCTTCATCTCATTCAAGTTGCTGGATGCTTTACTGTTGACCTGAATGCTCTTTTTTTCCTCCATACGCCATTGAATTAACATATATTTCAAATAGAGATCAAATTTGTAAACACTGTTGGGGTGGCCGTAAGTTGCTTTAGGCTGCTGGGTGTTGGAGTTGATTGATGACGTTGTTACTGGCCCTTACAGGAGATGAGGGGAGGTGGATGGGCCTCGGTCCCTAAAATTGCCGCTCCCTCATATTGCTGCCTGTTTACTGCAAAAGACAGAAGCCTCCTTTCAACCATTCTGCTTCATGTTTTAGCCTCTCTCCTGCTGCCAAGAATATTTTTACTCTGCGTCAAGAGAAAATGAATTCGTGCCTTCAGGATTTGTACTCTTTGCTCTGTGCTATATGATAGCAACCCAGTGAGATGCGCAAGTGGAAACTGCATTAATGATTGATAAAAGCTGTTTAATGACTATCAATAATTTAACACATTTACTGTATGTTTTAAAGAAATAACACCCATATTACAGGCTTGGGTTTAATAGGCTAAATGATTCAAGCTTCAAAAAATACAGATTGCCGACATGAAGTGTATCCTCTTTTTAATTAAGAATAAGACAGAAAAATATGCAATCAGGCTTGTGAGATGGAGGTAGTTCCTGTGAAACAAATGTTTCTGCATGCACGCCTGCCCACTCCTCCTTTGGGCTGTTGTCGTATCCGCGCATGGCCCGCTGACAGTGGTACGCAGGAGCCCATACTTCCACCCCAGCAGGGAGTCCCGGGAGGATGCTGCTCTCCAGGATGTGGCCATGCGCCTGGTTTTCCTGTCCTTTATGTCCTAGGTCCTGAGTCCCACAACAATGCTGTTATTTTAGCTGATTTATCAGCATCCTGTCACCTAAGTCACTTGGGGAGGGTTGAGGAGCATGGCTTTTAGAGAAGGAATTGCTTCCTTATAGATCTAGCTTAAAAGGGAGAAACACGTGTTAGGAAAAATTATTCCTCCCTGTTTCTTGGGAAGAGACCAAATTTTTAAAGTGATGAGCATCTTCCGTTGTGCTTGGGTGCAATGGGTTTGGTCCTCAAGGATCTGCATCTAAAATACGGGGTATAAAATCTTACATGTGCTGCGTATGTACCTTTTTTTGGTGGTGAAGAGAGAATTAAATCTTTTTTTCATTCTTGGTGGTCATTGCAGTTAGACTGGTAAGTAAATGTCATGCATAGGTTGGTACGTTTTAATAAGCATGTTATCAAAATGCATGCATATGAACTGTGCTTCCGTAACCTTAGATTTTCACGTGGACAAACGTAATTTTGGGAAAAGCTGTTTTCAGGATCCCAAGAAAGGTGGGGAAATACAGGTAGGCATAATGTTTAAGCTGCAGAAAAGAGCTGTATAAACACATCTAAATAAAGATACAGGAATATAATACATTTGGCATTTGAATTAAAGGTGTTTCAAAGTAATTAAAGTTATGCTTCTTCTTTAGGAACTATATTTCATGTACATAAAGCACAGAGTCTTATATTTAAACATCTATTTATGGGTAGATCCCATTAGTTCACTAAGGCCTGGGCAAATCAAAGGAATATTTATTTAGGAGATCTGTGTTTTGATTCACTCTTACCATGTTTTTATCCTTTGTCTGTGCTTCTGCAACAATATTTTGATAACGTTTTCTTGGCTATTTGTAATAGATACTTCAGAAGAGCTTCCTGTCTTTGTGCAGATACAGTTCTGGGAAAACAGTATTTACGTTTGAAGAAGCTTGCTTGTTCAGAAATACCTCCAGTTACAGGTGTTGGCTGTTGGAAGCACTTGCCCTGTTCTGTCTGTTCAGACATGTACACACGTGTACACACACACATGTGTACGGCTGATAGGCATATGCTTTTAATTCATACGGAATTAAATGAGAGTTTGCTAATTTCTAGCTTGTTCTCTTTATGTTACGGTAGGCAAGCACTATGTTGTATGCAAGTTTCATACTGACTCTGTCCCAACTGTAGCTGTTCGAACATAGATTGGAGAAGGAACCTGCCATGTGGGGGGTGAGGTTCCTGGCTCACGGGGGTTAGAGTTCTGCCCTGGGAGTTAAAGGAGGGTACCCAAAACACCCTGCTGCTGCCGTTAGTGGCAGAGAGACTACAGACTAATGTATTTTAGTAAGGCATGTGAGAGATACTTCTGGTACTATTCTAAGAAACATTGGAACTACAAGTTGTACAAGAATGTATATGGAGAAAGGTCTCTCTTTTTCCAGTTTATTATGATGGTTAAGAGTAGGTATTTTAGTGTGGGGTTTTTTTTCTTAGATTGCTTGTTTGTTTTTTACAATGAGAAATTGAGATTACTTCTTCCCTCAGTATTCATGGAGTAGTTACTTTATTACCTCTCCTAGAGGTAATAAAATAAACAGAAAAAAGGAAAATAACTTTTTACGATGATATAAACTTGACGTACTTCTTCACCTGTAGAAAAGTAGCCCTTTGTTAAACGTAAATTGAAGAAACTTGAGAACATTGAGGTTTCAATTTTGAGCTGAGGTACTGTCCGGAATTGGCATGCACAGTGTGAGATTTAATGAAAACCCAGCTCTCGCTGGTGGAATAAAGATTATTTTTATTAAGCTTGATATAGGAAAGCCGAGGAAAGCAGCTCGGCTAAACCCACTGCAGAAGTTGGCTCACACACCATCTGAGGGTGTTTGTCTTAACACGTGCCTCTTCATTGAGCTAATGTTGATGTCAACATTGTTGGGTTTCGATACAATGTTTCCCAGTTTTCTGTTTGTTTCCTTCCTGTAGTGGCTGTATACCCATAACGTTTTGATGTTTTTCTTATACAAATTATCTCTGGCCCTGCCAGAAATTTACTTAAGTCTTTTGGTATTGCAAGTCAGTTTGCTAGATTTCTCCACTTAGAATGTGACTTTTGAGTAATACGTTATTTCACTTAATTTCTTTTTTTTTTCCCCTTGCCTGAGGATTTGAGAACCTCGTAGTCTCACTTTCTTTGGGGCAAGTGACATTGAGTCAAAGCTGCATCGTGAAGTGGTACTTACAACAGATTTCTGTCTCCCTGAGAATGTTGTTAAAAACAACTACTTTAATTTTTTGCATTTAGCCTTCTTTTTTGCCACCTCTTGATTTTATGTTTAACAATACGCTTCCCTCAAGTCTTGTATGTCTGCTTTAAATTACTTCTACCAGTAAGAGGATGAAAGTGTAAAATTTTTAAGCACTTGAAATGTAACCAGTATATCAATTCTTAGCAGACTTTACCTGACATTGGTGGGGGTGGGAGGAGTTCCTCTTAGCAGGGAAAAAATTGCTGTCTGTAGCATCCTTTTGATTTAGTAATGAAGAAAAGCAAATGATGCATTAGATTCAGGGGTACAGAACTAGTATGTGGTTCAGGGAGGAATACAATTTATTTTTTTTTCCTTTTTGTATTTTGCAGCCTGGTCTCTGCTGAGCTGCTCAGTAAGTATTGATTAGCACATAGCCTCGGGATGTACACATGTCAGGAGCAATTCACTGAGGGTCAGTTTTTCTCCTGTCCCCACAATGAGGGCTGTAGAACTGTTTCTCTCTTTTTTTTTTTTTAAAAAAAAAGGTATAACGATTTGCATACTCCAGATGTTGGCTTAAGTCGCTTTGCATCAATTAGTACAAGAGGGCTGAAATCTGACAGAAAGCAGAAATGTGACCAAGGGGCCCAAGACATCGAGAGAGTGGAATTAAACAGTGTGGGAAGGTTTGCCTTTAGGAAACAGGCTGGGGAGGCCGACTTTTGAGCCAGTACACTTTTGTGTCAGGATCCATTCTTTCGTATTGTCAGGTTATTGCTAGGCCTATCTGTGAGTGAAAGTAATAAGGCAGAAGCAGTTCTGAATCACTGATCTTGTTCTTTCTCTCCTTTGTGCACGTTTTCTGTGTGTTGTCTTCTGTGATCTTTATTTAGTTTTTCATTGTTTATTTACAGTGCCAGTGTTACTTCATGAATTCTTTAAATCATTGCCTGTCTAGAGAGGAATCTGGACAGAATTATTCCTGCAGCTTTAAGTCTTGCTGACAGGAGGAGAGAAGAAGAGAGCTTTTGTTCCGTAGAGAAATGTAGGAACTGTGGCCATTTCGAATTGGACAGACATGGTCGACTTTGAGGGAGACGCTGTGATGGGAGTGCTGCCTTTTATGTTGTTTCCTATCTGTTGGGGCCCCTTGTATAAAATCTCTTTCGGGAGACTAGGATCTGTATGCAGTTGCATGCAGTCAGCAGACAGGACAATTCTCTTTTAGGAGAATGATAGAGGTGTGTGGGGAAATGTAAGGTAGCATAGACTTCCTTGCTTTGAGAACTTGCATTCAGAATTTTTACGGGACAGAGAAGAGTAGAGTTTTCTGTGTGAATATAAGCCAACAAAATGTGGGGTACAGACTGGGTGGTTTTCACTTTGCTCATTCCCCATGGAAAACCTTGATTGCCATTTCCTCGAGTATGTTAATGTCTTGCATGCACCCTTTAAAATAATTTTCCACTTGATTTTCCTGCCTTTCATCAGAGGCAGGTACTGGAGGTAGGGAGGGGCCCATTAAATCTGGGTGTAAGTATCTTTAAATTCATATTAGGTGTAGGCCAGAGAGAGAGATATGGTCTGAGGTGAGGGATTATGGTTTTATGGGAGTGAAGCTGGATTTCTATATGGTGTCTTCGGTCATGAAAAGCCTTGTTGTTCCCTTTCCCTTCATTCTGATACTTAATATCTTTTCTCTTATTGTTACTGAAATATTCAATATAGCTAGAATAGGTTGTCTTAAGAAAAAAAAGTAGTTGTCTTTAAAAAGAAATAGAAGTTATGATTAGTTGCATATACTTCATAGTTCTAGGTATGATCCTTGCAGAGAAGAGTACATAAGCACTTGAATGTCAGTATATACCTGTATGTTCAGTATGCGTGTTGGAATTTGCCTTTTGCCAACTATTTTGATAGTAAATGTGACTCATTTGAATTTTTACAGAAGTGGGTGTGAGCCTGGCTGAGGCATATTTACTTAATGGAATGAGTGCTCAAGAGTATTTTTGAATGGGACTTAATCCCATTCCAGTATGGGACTTTATCCTGTTCTGACACGAATCCATCTTTGCTTTTCTCAGTAGTAGGTGACTTGACCTTCGTATTCCATATTTGATAAGGTGGTGATAGAAAGAGAAAATACAGGACAGCTCCTGTTGGTATTTTGGAACTAGAGAAGGAGAGGCACAATAGCCTTTCTAAGGAGTAGTTGTAATCTGTAGCCTCTTCAAAAAACCTGAAAGCTAATATTTGTTTCTTTTTTTTTCTTCTTTTTTCCCTGCTCCTTAGGAAGTACTGCTGTGCTGCGGAAGAAAACAGCTCCCTGCTTTTTCTTTTCTTTTCTTTTTTTTTTTTTTTCCCCTCCTTTTTCCTCCCCCTCTTTTCTTCTTGCCTGAATTAGAAGCTCCAGGAATGTGCTAATTGGCGGCGGCCTCTTCAGAAAGGTAAGAGGTATTTGTTATCTGCTTTGGAGGTGTCTTGCCTGCTCAGCTTCTTCTGGAAAGAAGGGTGATGTTAGAAGAAGCTTGTCTACATAGAGTTGAGACAAGTCTTCTGGTTAATGTGGATTGCCCTTCTAACAGTGTGATGCAAACAGAAGCTTTGTGTACTTCTCACTTTAATTCTAAGTGCAGAATACAGTCCTTTGGGAAAAACTAGAAGATGAGATACATTATTTTTTTCCCTGCAAGCATTTAAAATGTAACTTTTGAATTGCAGACTGGTCAACTAGATCTCTGTCTGAATATCAGCTTAAATGAAAAGGCAGTAAGTTAGGTCTGGAGAAACCAAGCTGAAGAATTGTGTCTAAAAAAGTGCTTTTATTATCATCATACATGTACGTCAGATAAATAGATATTTTTGGTTGTGTTGTTTTGTTTTGTTTTAAACCTGATTGTCTTCTCTGGGGTCCTTCGTGCTTTTATGGCTGGTTGTATCACTGACAGATAAGAGAGGTACCAGCTGGAACCCCAGCTCTAGCTCTGAATGGTGTGTTCTGTGAAGAGTTGGAAACAGATGGCAATTCTTCACGTTTCCAGACTTCTTTTAGTTTTGGGCAGAAGTGCAAAATGTGGTGGGTGAGAGTTCAAATGCAGCAGCTTCTTTTGTAATACTTCTAAGCAATTAAATTTTGTCGTTGTTGGTGATGCGATCCACATGTAATCCATGTCTGTCTTTCTGCTTCAAGATGTTCAATTTATGTGTCAGGAGATATAAAGTACAAAAAATTAGTCCTGTGACTCATAGAACATCCTGAGCTGCATGAGTAGACTTCAGTCAGGTGCTAGACAGATTGCATATATATTTTAGTACCAAAACTCCATGTTTAGATTTGTATTTGCCTAGGAACTGGCTGCAGTTCTTTGAGATGTCATTTCCCATTCCGTCTTTGTGATAGACATAAATGCTCCTTGTAGTGGTGGCCTTATCTTCTGTCTAGACCTCAGCCATTCCAGTTTGCAGTTGATGTCTTAAACCAGCTCTGGGAAGGGGTTTATGCTAACTTCCTAGGCTCTGAATTGGGGAGGCCCATGTGCAATACAAACTTTTCTGCGAGATTTGCTGTGTGGTGCTAACCTTTCTGAAGGGTTTGAGAAGACAGTGCAATGCAATAATGTCTTAAATTGCCCCAGTGAGATTTGTCAGAGTTCATTTGTCAGACCCCTCAGACTAAGTACACTAACTTATCACGGGTAAGCTGCAGACAGGTAATGTGCCTTTGGGATGTTCTCTTTCTCATTCTCCATCTCATTCTTGACGGTGCAGAGGCAAGCTAAGTCTTTATTGAACGGCCGCTACCAGCCGCCTGGCTACCTTCTGCAATAAAGCTAATGACCTAATGGGCAAATGTTTCTTGGAGACCTTCAGCTGAAGCAGACACAAGGAGAAACACACAGATCAGCTAAAGGGTTCTTGAGGAGTTTGCAATTTCCCCAGGGCTCCTTCTATGTAATTACCTGTCTGTCGCTTTGTCTCCTATCTTCTAATGCAGGAGGAGTGTCGTCGGACTCCAGGCCGCTCATCTTTGTTACAATGGGAAGGCTGGTTGCGCTCCTCTTCTTGCACTTCAAAAATGGCAATTGCCGGTCCCCAGCTGGTTCCCTGAATCTAACTTAAAAATGAATGATAGCTTTTCTCCTTGGTGCCAGATTAAATAATGCAGCTGCCTGTGCTGTTGCTGGCAGGCGTTGCTGCCACCACTGACGCTGTGGCATGCTGAGAGGAGGAGCCCGCAGAAGCTGCCTTGTGGCCTCTGAACCTGTTTTCTCCTAGGCAAGCGAAGGCTCTGTAAAAATTCCTTTGAAACACAGAGTTTTGGGGCACACTGAGATGTGGGAGGCTTAGCTGAGCTGCAGGTGTGGAAGAAAGCCACTATTAAAATTCGTAGCTCCAGCCGAGTTTTTGTACAGTCTGAATGCCTTCAGACTCCCTGGGTTGGGGGCTGAGGGAAGCACACGCTTTGCAAGCTTTTTTTTGCAGAATTGTGGGCATCAGTTGTTGTTACTGCCTCCTTGCCTCCCTCCCAGCATGCCTCTTACGCAGTGATGTGCCGCGGAGACAAGTGCATCTGCTCAATTCACAGGGTCAACTGGGAGGCTGTGCACAACCCACTGCCTTTTCTCTCTGGCTGGACGCATCTGTTTCTCCCTCTTGCGCAGCACTGAAAATTTGGAGGGGATTCCCTGCCTGCTGCTCCTCTCCTCCTTCCCTGGAGTTGCCACGTGTCAGCAGATAGTCCCTCCAAAACTGTGGTTTGGGAACGGCTCCAGCACAGCCACCTTGTCTCTGTGCGCCCCGTTCCATCCTCAAGGGGAGAAAGAAACTGTCCCTGTGTCGGCCTGGGTCCTTTTCCAGCTGCTGCAGCAACATGCACACCCAGGAAATGTATGTTGCTGAACTCCTTTATGGTACCTTTGTAAAACATGCTTTAACTGTCTGCAAATGTATGGAATTTAAGCTGCAGAGCCTGTGTTATCAAAGACAGTCATGCAGACTGTATTCCTCGGGGTGAAAAGCTTCGGGAGGAGAGGCTGGATGTGATAGTGACATCTGAGAACCAAAGCAAAAGGAAGTTCTTGCCCATGTGTTGGACTAGAGCAGGTTCAGAAAAGATGGAAGATGGGGAAGCACATGAAGGGAAGCAGACTGAAAATGTTGAGGGGGGTTAGGAAGGACGGGGGAGGCAGGTCAGGGACAAAGCAAAGAAGTGTCAGGGTAGCTGGTGGCTCAGTTTGCTGCGTTGTTGCCTATAAAGCTATGCTTTCCTCCCCCATTTCCACTAACTAAACTTGGGGCAGAGATACTTTTCAGATTTTTTGTTCATTTGAAAAAGCAAACATACCTCATTTCAGATTGTTTCAGAAGCTGTGTTTTTCATCAGTGTGTCTGGAATGATGATTTTACACTGTTCTTTGAAAGAACCTTTTCCTTCATTATTTCCCCATTTTCCTTTTTCTCATTTGTATCAACCTGAACCATCTCCAAAGGAAAGGTGATACTGCTGCTAGGTAACATTTCAGGTGGGTGACACTGTGTATGTTAAACAGCAAGTCTGTAATAACCTACTTGTCAGTGTGAAGCTTACCCTGTTTG
Organism: Psophia crepitans; assembly: GCA_013399095.1. Taxonomy (NCBI): domain Eukaryota; kingdom Metazoa; phylum Chordata; class Aves; order Gruiformes; family Psophiidae; genus Psophia; species Psophia crepitans. The sequence continues at coordinate 56,109 of VWZZ01005604.1, forward strand.
TATTTCTCTTTTCATACATAAATCGAGTTCATAGCTCTTGAACCTCTGCAGAGCGTTTTAACAAGGTGTTTGTTTCAAGTTTTGGATTCCCCCCTCCCCAATCCTTTGAGATAAGTTTAGGGTTAGGAGTTTACATTCGGTGGCTGTATTCAGTAAAATGAAGTGTCTGTCAAAGCTATGTTGTACCTTATGAGAGGATGACAGGTTCTTCCAGAGTCCTCAGTTTGCAAAGCCTTAACCGTCTCCCAGTTTAAATCAGGACTTTACCACTGCTTAAGGCCGTTAAGTGATTAACTTTATGTTAACAAAGAACCTGTGCTCTCTTGTTTTTTAATGAAACCTTTGATATTTTTCTGGTTTTCATTTCATGAAGGTTACAGGTTTTACTTTTTATTTTGATATGGAGAAGATTTAAATCTCAAAAATTTTATTGGAGAAGGAAAACAATTTCCATACCAGCAGTGCATATTTTTTTTTTTAGGTCATTTGTAAGTTGTAGTGTGGACTAAATCAGAAAACTGGATGCCTATTTTGTACCACCAGGAAGATTGTTTTAAACATTTTTGATAGTTTTAAACGCACAGAAAGTGGGGAGTTCAGAGCTGAAATTAACTTGTTCTTAAATCACTTCTTTCATACACAATGTCAAAGCAATATTAAGAAGCAGAGTAAAATTCTGGCATGTTTAGGCACAAGAGGCTAGGTTAAAATGGTAGTAAGAGCCGTGATTTTGAATTTTCTTATCCTTTCAGTTGTCTAGGTCAGCCCTTTTCTGAGGGCAGACAAGTCCCAAGAAGTGAATGAGTGAATAGGGTTGCGGGGAGAGGTGGTGAAAAGACTGCAAGGGGTTGCCTCAGGGCATCTGTGTCTGTATGGAAGGCTTGAAGGTATTGTCTTCCTCAGTAGTGTAGCTATGGCAATGACCATTTGTTGTTGCGGGTTAAACACTTTCAGTTCTTTAGCTAGCTCTGGGTCCCTTGGCTTTCCTCCAGTTTCGGCAGTTATGGTCCACCTGCCTCAGTTGTCCTTAATACGGTGGAGCTTTGGGTACTTCTGAATATAAAAATGAGTTTACTTAGGAACAACTCCTACGTGGAGTGGCATGCTCCCTTGTGCTGGGGCCTATCCTCCTTCCCTGCTCTGCCACCCCAGAGAGCTACAGTTGGGTCATTGCTCGACTCCTCTTTGCATCCACTCCCAGGGGTCAGAGAGATGCTTCTGGAGGTTAGATGTCGGCCTGTCGTCACCACTGGTGTATAAGGAATTGTCCTGAGCGCTGAGGTGGCTTCTTATGTTCTCTGGAGCTTTGCAGGCCTGCTAGGAGGACCTCTGGCTTGAGTGACTTGTAGTGGCTGCTGCAGGGCGGTGGGAGTGCAAATGGACAGTCTGCAGGATGGAGGTTTTGGAGAGAAGTGCTAATCCATAGTTAGTAGCTGAGAGGAGCAAAGTGTAGCGTGTGGGTGTTAGTGGAGGTAGCAGGTTTTGGTGTTTTGCTTTTGTTTATATTACCTGTTAGTCCCTCAAAGAAAGCTGGGAGGCCCAAATCAGATTTGAATGTTGTTGAAGTTATCAATGAAAAGACCTGGTTGTTTGCCTGATTTTCTTACAAGTGATAACTGTTCTCTCTTGCTAGGGAACAACCTATCTGGGTGCATACTGCTCCATTCCTCAGCTGTGCAAAGATCCATGTGAATTCCTTCGATATTGAAATAATTTGCCCAAAGCATAACAAAAAAAAAACAAAACCCAAACCATCAGAACTTTACTTCCCTAAAACAAGTATTTTGAAGTATGAACTGAGCTAATAGTGAACTGATGTTTCAAGACCATGTTTCCCTGTTCTGTTTGTCGCTCTTGTACTGTGTCTGTTACATGTATGGTTGAGGTCTAGAGAATGTGGTGCTGCCTGGAACATTGGGAGGGCTGGGTGCTACTTACAGCTTAGGTGGTGCTGCCAGGATCATTCATCTCTTTTGGGGCTTACCCCATGGGAAGACTCCAGTTAGTCCAAACATTACAGTAGAGAGCTGTGCTAACATCTTGTCAGCTACAGGACAGAACATATTTGATCATGTGGGGGGCCTTGTGTTATAAGGAAGTTTTGTCTAGAAAATTCTGTGCAGATTTGAAGTGGCTGGGTAAATTTATCCTGGGAAGTGCTTTGCAACATGTGGTCTGAAACATTTTTGATCTAGTACTGATGGCCTTGAAAGCCAAATGAAGAGCATCAGTGACTCATGGTCACTTGCTGCCTTGCTGTGTGATGTAAACCAGATCCTCCTTTGGTGCCTTCTCACATACAGCCTTGTCTGGCTGGACTCTGAATTTTGGGCTTGTGCTTATACTCTATGGTTCATATCCTAAACACACTCTTGTCTTGAAAGAGACCTCTTGAATTGCTTGTAACACAAATACAAACTTTCCAGTCCCTTTGGTAATAATCTACCTATGGTTTACCCTGATGGATCAGGAATTTAGATCTAAATGTTAGGATGACTCAGGAGCTTTTATTTCCACTTCCTCTGAACTTATTGTCCCCCACTCCTCCCTCAAACTATGAATTTGTTACAATTATAGGCCTATTGATCTTCCATCTTCTCTGTGAGCACCGTTGCAAAAGGATGAATGCTAACTTGACAAGGAAGATACAGGAAGAAAAAGGGGAGATGGATGTGGTTTTGGGGGGGGTGTTTATTATTACTTTTTTACTTCCCAAACACCTTTGGATTTTTGTGACATTCATAAAATCAGTTGTATAGAGATGAAAATTGGGTATATGAAGGGAAGCACTGTTTGCCAGCAAAATGAGCAGCTATGATATATTTCAATCTTCAGATGCTTGGCCAAAGAATGGTAACATAAGTTTTTTGCTGCTAGAAATTGAGATTTTGGCGGTAATATGCAACTGTGAAATCTGTAGGTCTATACTGTAGCAGAAGCTGTCTTTATTCATATACAGCACATGGTATTTGGCTTGAAAGTTCTTCACTATCTAAGAAAGTCAGGTTTTTGATGAAACTGGCTGCTGTTTCTGCTTCATATTTAAAATTATTTTATTCTGGAAAGACAAATGAGTTGTATGTATTAATGGTACTGTTGTTTTCTCCCTGTTCCCAGCAACACACTCCATTTCCCTGGCTTGCTCTTCTTTCCATTCTGTTTCTTTCCAAGCTTGTGATCTTACAGTGAGAAGGAGATGATACCCATCTGTATATTCCAGCAGGGAAATTGAGCTTTGGATGAGTTTTGGACTCTGGGACCTTCCCTTCCTCACCTGTCTATAAAAGAGTTTGTGTTATGCTCAAAGGGTACGAGGGGTGTCAATCCAAATGGCCTAATAAGACACTGTTGGTATACTGAGAATGGAGAATAAAAGGGAAAGCATGGAAGTATGCAAGTGGCGATTCACCGGTGTCACATTAATAGAATCCTCAAATCAAGTGCTCATGCATTTTAACCAGAGGTTAATTAATCAAAGCGAGTAGATAAAATGATAAGCTGCTTTTAATGAAGTGAAGCAGCTTTATTAGCAGTAAGCAAAATGCAGCATGTTTGGTCTCTGGCACGTGTGGTTTTCGTGGGGACTGCTGTTTGCCACCAGCTTTGCAGTGCGCTAGCCTTTTTCTTGCTGCACTCTGCAGGCCCTGCTCTCTGCGTGTTTCAGCATGTGGCCAATTCAGAATGCAGGAGATCAAATCAGAAGCAGGTATAACATTTAAAAACAGAAGAAGAAATGTTCCTTACAGATATTTCTCTGTGCCTAGAGACTAGCATCTGCCAACTTTCATACTTCGGATGCTATTATTTTTCCTTGGAGATAGTACGCGTTATGCATACACAGCAAGCAAGCAAACAAAAACCCCGTGCGGATTTACAAGAGTCACTGCTGTTTGAAAGGCAGCGCTGCCTGGTAACTGCTACCATAGCCTGAAACCAACGAGGAGTTATCTACCAATTTGCAGCTTAGGAACAGAAATGCACCAGAGAGGTGCTGCTTGTGTATATGTTTAGGTGGAGGGCTGAAGCCAGCATGTCACTAGCTATTAAACTGAAGCAGACTTGCTTACTCTTGTTCAAATGATCTTCTGCCCTCAGCAGTGTGTCTGTGCTCTTGTGGTGTTCCCCAGGGTCTCGAAAAGCTGTAGAAGCCGTTATAGGTGCTATGATGTGCATGGCAATGCAGGGCTATAATCGCAAATACCCAAAAAGTCATGGAGTAGGTGAATGACAAAAAGAACACACATGTGTACAGAGGGAGGCCTTGTGGAATGATGAAATCATTTTCTCCGGGCTAAATTAAATGAGTGTAAACGTCCACATTTAGGCTTGGAATTCACTTACGACTTTGTATAAAGATCGTTTTTGAAATACTGAAATTAGGAATTAGTACATAAAAGTCACCTCGCAGCAAACTCCTTAGAAGCGAGTGATGCAATAAGGTTACAGTAGTTGTGTGAACTGGAGAAGTTGAGCTGGTAGATGAACGGGATTTGATAGGATGATGGCAAGGAAATTCTCTACCCTCCCNAAGTGTAAATCCCTTTGCAACAAAGGGGAGGCTGGCAGCTCCGCTGGTTCAAGAGTATAAGTGATCTCGCATGCTTCAGTTGAAAGGTTGAATCCCTGAAACGGAGAATGCTGCTATAGAGGGAAACTCTCAAAAGGCTGGTGAGAATGGCAGGGGAAAAGCTGTTGAGGTCCTTGAAAGCGCACTGGCAATTTTTGTCTTTACCATAAAATGACCTAGAGACGAGCTTGACAAAGGGAAAGCTGCTGCTCAGGTGAGGTTGCAATCACGAGCTTTAGGAGCTGGATTTTACTTGCTGTCCCCCTTAGGAACACAGCATGCTGCTCTACTTGCCAGCACAGTATGTGGTGCCAATATTTTGTCTACAGTATGGATTGAGTCCCTCTTAGTTTTCCTGTCTGGATTTTTCTTTCTAACAACTTTGTGTTGTAAGTCTTAAAGCTTCAGAAGTGTAACTTCTGGGTATGCAAAACAGCGTACGAAATCTTGGACCTTGTCTTTATACTGAAAGGACCTTCTAAAAACCTTGTAAATATTTGACTGGCTACTCGGCAACACAACTGAATTGGTTGAGTTAATGCTTAATGTGCGTGGTCCTGAAGTGCGTGGCTTAGGCCATGAGCCGAGAGTCACAGCAAAAGCGGTAGTTCCCTGTGAAGACATCTGTGCTCCCTGTGCCTCGTGCTCCAGGACAGCGAGCCCCCAGATCTACAAGCAGCAGGAGGTGTGAGATAGCAGTGTCCACTCCAGGCAGAGTCAGCTGGGTGTATTTAGGTGGCGGTGAAATTAGTTTGGGCTGTCATGCCTGACTTTGTCTGCCCTGGTGGTTTTGCTGGTCTAGCAACAGTGTGATAATCTTTTTCAAGTGAGAGTGAGCATCTGAGACTCTAATCTGAGGCTCTGTACAGCTACACCTGAGTTTCGAAGAAGTTTTTTATACATACAGAAAAATGGCACCAGGAGGCAGTTGTTAGGTAGCTGGGGAGGAGCAGCCTAGAGATCAGCGACAAATCTGGATCTGAGCATGTTAGAAATGTAAGAAATTACAGGTTCTGATATGTGCTGTACCAGAATGCTTTAAAAATATCCCCTTGTACTGTACCACTGCAGTGTCCTGAAGGAAATGTATTGGGAAGTTAGCACAAAGATGGCATGGGAAAAAGTTGGCAGCTTTATGAACAAGTTGAGTGAAAATATCTTTTGTTCTATGTGAACTAATCAGTGCAAGACAGCTTTTGCTTTCTGATTTAAAGATTGCTCATTCATAACATGGTACCACTTCAGTCCTTCCAAGTGGCGAGAGCCTTAAATGTCACTTCAAATGGGAGAAGATCTTTCCAGAGCGCCTCAGTATCATACTAGAGCTGAAGTGTCATTTAAAAATAAGTACTTATTTTTTTAACTAGCTACTTATTATTTAGGTGTCATGACTGTAACATCGTACTTGTGCCCAATACTGCTGTTGGTTGAGGATCTCAGCAATCTATTACACTGACTTAGAGACAGGCGTAAGGTAATCCAATAATTGCATAAAGAAGTTGCGCTGCTCTGCCTGCTGCTTCATGAGATGGAAATAAGCAAAACTTTGATTATCGAAAAATTAACTTGTTACATAGCATCAAAAAAACTATAACCCTTTCTATAGCCGTGGGGGGTTTTTTAACTATTGTTTCAAAAAAAAAAAATCAATTCGTTAATTTCTGGCAGTGGTTTAGTACAGACTACACTTAAGAGTATTTGCCCTATCTAGACAGCTACAGAGGCTTTGAAAATACCCACAGCCGATTTCCAGAGGAACTGCTTGCCAGTATTGGCACTGGTAAATTCAGACAGGAAGAAAACCCTCTTAGATGAAAGAACAAAGCATGTAGCTGTCTCCAGAGCAAATACAGCAGGTGATTATGTATCTGAATGGTGTAATTGGGAGTGATGATATCTAGTTGTGTGACATGGAGCTGTGTTTTGGTGACTGCTCAAATTTTTTTGGCTCTTGAGGTTCCCTCAGCGTCTCACTCTAGGCCTGACATAGAAGACTATGCATCTGTGGTTAGGACTCAAATTTAAGTTGTTTGATAGAGTCTTACACATGTTCCCAAATTCTTGCTTGAAAAGAAATGAAAATGGTTGCATATGGTACTTGCAGAATCCAGTTTTGATTATATCTCTTCCCCCCTTAGTATAAGGAATCTGAACAAGGATATTTTCTTTGACATCATTGGTCCCCGGACACTTAGTGCTGCATGTAATTAACTGTAACTACCTTATACCTTATGCCAACAACTTTGTAGCAAGTATCTTTCAATTATTTGTGAAATTACTTTAATTTGAGTTAGTATGATGCCTGCCTAATAACAGATTCCCAAGAAGTCTTTGCATATGGTTAATATTTCTGATACAAATTCAAAACTAAACAAGTGCTACTGGAATAGTAGTGATGTGCAGCTGAATTTGGTGGTTCATCTTGATTTTTGAAATCATTCCTCACACACAGTGTGTATGTGTTTGAGTGTTTTTTGGTGGTTTTTTTTACATGCTGAGAAGTTACTTTATATAGCCATTTATAGAAAGTTTGATAGTCTCCATCTTCTTGTCAGTAACCAAAAAAAGTGGCTATGTGGCAGATACTTCTGATTGCTGAAGATCAATTTTGACAAACATTATCGTATTTTATCTCATTTGACCAATGTGTCTAGGGAGAAAATGAGCGTTCAAGAAGGCATTTGTGTTGGGAAAAAGTCAGTTCCACCTCTCATCCTAGTAAGGAGTTTTGCCTTCAAACTGGGGACTCCCTAGGGAAGGGTTCAGTACATATGACTCCCTTGCTTCTAATCCGGACAAGCCAGAATGGAAGGCACTGGAGATAAGGATTGCGCAAATGGCATTTTGTCCTGATCCTATGTGATCTGTGATCAGAGCACCTCAAACATAATTTCTACACTTTCTTAGGAGATCTGCTAGTGGGCAGACACCTTTGTGGGACACGGAACATGGCCTTAGCTGGCAGGTGTTAGTTTAGGTCCTTTTATAGCAGGACACAGTTCTGGAAAATACTATCAGTCTTTACAACCTATTATCAGATGGGGAATTGAGATCTAGGTGGTGGTTTTTCTGACAGACCACAGCTTATCACAAGCTCAGTCTAGATTCAAGCAAAGTCTAGCATTTGCTTCCTGAAAGCGTTTGGCAGATGCCATTGTAAAATGAAAGAGTCTGTTGGGCCATTACAAATGTCAGCCCTGTATTTCTAGCTGAACACATGGGCGCACAGAAGAGCAAAGTTCTCTTCCTGCAGTCCCCTGGCAAGTAAATGACCTAGCTCGGAATAGAGCGGAGGTTTCCCGATGTCCATTCCCCTTTTATAATTACCAAACAGCGCTTTCTTCTTCATTGTAAACATGAATCAAGCCAAATGGCATGCACAATTACCATTTTTTCCAGCAAAACTGAGGGGGAAGAGGGAAGGAGGAGGGGACTGGAGCAATGAAGGGGGAGGGGAGAGTCATTCAGGGACAACTGTACCTGCTGGGGGCACAATTGAATAACCGCTCTGAGTGGGAAGGAGCAGCCTGTGCTGCAGATGCATTGTTATCTGCAGAGTCCCCGATCTGGGAGAGTGCTGCAAAAGGTTTAATGCAAATCCGAGACCTCTGCCATTGTGTGAGACAGATTAGGGCTCATTTGCATTCTTTCTCCTATAATAATTACCTAGCAAGGAGTGCCTGTTACCATTAGCTTCATTCTGTTTGCCTGTGATAACGCCATCAGCAATCTCTTCTCCACGGATTATGGACACTGTGAGGAAGGGCAGTGGGCCAAAAAATAAAATAAAAAATCTGTTGGAGAGAGTAGTAGAAAAATGTGAATGCTGAAAAATTAAAATGTAGATAATTGTAGTAATAACCATTAAATACAGCTGGAGAAATACTGTGAGCTGAAGAGTAAAAGTCAATATTAATCCATAATATTGATGAGGTGTATGGTTTCCAATATCAGTTTAGAAAGGCCAGCACAGGATTTTAACTGAGCTTTATCTCTGGCGCTTCAGTAGTTTTGCCCTGGTTTTGGAATTGTCTCCAAATAAAGGCAGATTTTTATTCCCCGCCCCCCCCCCCCCCGGGGCTTTGTGATTGTGTTATGGGGTTTTTTTTAAAGATGGGAGGAGTTAAATGGGAGAAAAGGAATGTAACTAAACGTGGAAGACTGAGGATGCTAAAACTGGCTGTTTGCTCTACACAATAATTGCATGTAGAAAGAACACGAAATCCTTCTGACCAACAGTTGCTGTTTTTGCCATCTGCTCTCCTTCCCATGGTTTTTGCCCTCTGCGTCCTGTCAAAAAAGCCACTGGCATTGCTCCATGAGATGCAGAGCTTCCTGAGGTCCCCCATCCAGCTCCAGTTCCTCATGGCATCCCCGTTCTGGCAGCCAGGTTCCTGCCTTGAAGCCTCAGCTTTGAGCCTGCACCGTGGCAGTGGATTGCAGCTACTGGAGACAGATCTGATTACCCATTTCAGGACTTTGTTGTGTGTGATGTGGTGGAAAGTCCTCTTTGGATTCTACTAGTGCAGGATCAAGGGAAGATTTGGTTTGGAAAAAGAAAACCTGCCTGATAGTCCATATCCACATCCAGGAGGAAGCAGCACATGCATGGGCAGCCTCTGTTTTGGTGCAGGTCCCCCCTGCTGGTATTTTTATAGTGAGGTAATTCCATCTTTCATGGTGGTAGGGAAGCTGGAAGCCAAATCAAAGTAACCCTGGCTTTAATCAGCGACAAGCCATCTTAAATGTCTTTAAATACCTTTAAGCTTATTTCTGATCTGGGGCAGGCTATCAAAATCATAAATCATGTAGTTGGGTGGTTTTGGTTTTTAAAGCGTTTTTTTTTGAGGGCATGTTACCATATGTACCTTGTCATATGTGGAAGCAGCAGAATGCCTGGGATGCTGCATGAAAAGTCAGTGGTGGCTCTGCAGGGGAAGAGTGGTGTGGGGTTGCAAGGCGTTGTGTTGGTGAGCTGTTGGATAGTTACTTCCCTGTGAAATCCTGAACAGTTGAAATACAAAGCTAGGAAGGTCCCTTAGATTACAGACAGTTATCCTGCCCATCTTTTCTGGCAATGCGCTTGGTGTAATAAATGTGTTGAATAGTAGAGGGAAATATTCAAGGGCGAGCAAGGTTGACGTTTGGTATGTACTCAGACCTTTCCCAACTATGAGTGGGTTGCAAACGGAAGTGTGCAAACAGTAACTGGTAACAGACCAGTAACTGGTCTGGCCTTTAGTGAAATCAGTTTTGCATGTTGGGTGGTGAGGTGTTTTTTTGTTTATTTGAGGATTTTCTTTAGCTGTGGTATCGAGAAGAGAAATTTGGCAACACTTAAAAATATCAAGCTATACGGATAGGGCTAAGCACTGCCTTCAGTGATATCCCTAGATATTTAGTGTTAACCAGAAGTTATATCACTGTAATTTATTAGAGGGAATGACAGGGAACTGAAATGTTAACATGTTCCTTAAGTCTGATTTTTTTTTTTCCCCCCTTTTTGTTTTGCCCACTGTAATAATGATATAGATCACAAACATGGCAGGTCCACAAACATAAAAGGAAATGAAATTATAAGGAAAAGTTTGAAAGCACACATTTCTTAAAGAAAGCAGATACTTATAATTCTAAATACAGACTGAAGGATACCAGTATGGTTTATTAAAAACAGCAGCTTAAATCTTTTGTTTATCCTCAGACCTTTTTCTAGGAGGAGGAAATACAATTTGGTGCATGGCTAGTTTTATATAAATCATTTACAAGTTGTGCCATCGTTACATAGGAATAAACCTGCAGTTGATATAATTGGAAAGGTCTAATGTATGTAGTGTATGGAGAAGGACAGGGAAGTTTTGAAGTGCTATCATGGAAAATAATGATTATGTACATCTAAATGTAAGCTAAAACAGCAACATCTCACTGTGTGAATAATTGGAAATAAAAAAAATCTGACAAGAGATACTGCAGTATGATGTATGAAGCTGTATGTTTATAGATATGCACACAATTTGAAACTTAAAAGAATGGTATCAAGATACAAGCCGCAAAAGAAGCTATGTTGTTATTCCCACAAATTATTTTTCTCCATATGGCTCTCCTTTAATAATTAATTTAGTATAGTCACCATACGTATTTTCAGTCTTTTGTTTTGATTCTATAGCGATGCATTCCAAATCACTTGTATCCTAAGCAGTATTTAGCTTTGTTTGGTTTTTTTGTTTTTTTTTTTCCTTTCTTTAACCCACCATACGTATGGGTATGTTCCTGATACCGAGGCCTCTGTAATCTGGGAAAAGTGCATCAGAAATTAGTTTTCAAATGCCTTTCCTTACTTATGGTTGAACTTGGGCTTTGGAGCCCTTTGTTAAAGATCCCCGTAAAGGCACATGAACAGATGTGGTTTTTTGTTGGATGAAATGTCACCATATTCAGCTCGCTCTCGAGAGAAGAGGTGCCGAAAGCTTTTGCGCTGTGCAAGCTCAGTGGTGCCCAGGCTGCCCTTGCTCATCCTGCCTGATTGGAGGCCGTGGACAGTCACACCCAGGAGCAAGGAGGTGTTCGTTTGCTCAGGCTACGTGTGCTGAGCCATACAAGCTGATCTGAGTTGTTTTTCAGTACTGCTGCATTTGAATGTAAATTTAAGCTTACCTTATCGTTTTGGTGAAGTGCATGTCACGTCCTTTACCCCTCATGAAGTTCAAACACCCGTTTGGAGGAAGGCAAATGCTGTTGGGCAGATAAGCCACTCAGTGGACATCCCAACTGTATCTGAGACCAGTGCATTTCCAAAAGAATAATTTAAAAACTAATAAAAAAGGGGGAGGAGGGACGATGACTTCTTTGTGCCATGCACTGCATTAGCAAACAAAAGACCCACAGATTTTCAGTATGTTAAGCTGTCAATCATGCATAAATGAATCAAAGGAACAGTTGTTTATTCTTTGGTATCTTTAGGCTGTCTGTGACTGAACATCAGGCAGTCCTTCCTGTTGTAACAGAGTCCAGATGTGAACCACTTTATAGAAAATGCAAGAGAAGTTACTCTTCTAAATCACCAGTACCAAGGCCACACGGATGTCAGCTGTACTTTCATGCCTCACCATGTGTCCTTTCTCTCTCTTCAGCCAGTGTAATAGCATGAGGGTACTAGCTGAAAAATTGGCTTTGTTCTCCTTTACCTAACAAAGATTTCACAAGCTTTACACAATACAGCAAAGAGATATTTTTCTTAAATACTGAAACCAAATGTGCACGCAGGGAGTGTAGACATCCACGCAAGCATACTTAAACATATGCTTATAAAGTAATGTGGATACCTAAACCTATATAAGTATAACCGTACACCCACACAACTTACAAGACTAGACTTATTTTCAGCTTATTATCAATATTATAATTTATATAACATAAATTATTTGAGCTAAAGGAATTTATTAAGCAGAATTCCGCAATTAACTCTCCTGTTTCTGCAGACTTTCTATCTTAGTGACTGCAACAATAACTTTTTCAGGGTGTGGGGTTGTGTGTGTGGAAAAAATATTTTATGAAAGGGGCTAAAACTTAGAAGCATGCAGAAAGGTGTGTTTTATTATTTATTGGAAAGCTAATTGCAGAGTATTTCCTTAAGACCCAGTCTGTTACAACACCGAGAGCGGTAATCTACAAAGCAAATTATGAAGAGCAAACAAAGGATTTGCGCACTGGTGTCCAGTGATACCAAACCAGCACCGAGTGGCAGAATCTGGGTACCCAAAGCAAAGCAGCACAGTGTCACAGAATCACAGAATCACAAGGGTTGGAAGGGACCTCGAAAGATCATCTAGTCCAACCCCCCCCGCCAAGGCAGGGCCACCTAGAGCACATCACTCAGGAACACGTCCAGTTGGGTTTTGAATGTCTCCAGAGAAGGAGACTCCACAACCTCTCTGGGCAGCCTGTTCCAGTGCTCTGTCGTAGGTACAGGGCTCCGCCTGAGGTAATCAGCTTTCCCAAGTTGTTTTTTTTTTAAAAAAAAAAAAAGAAAAAAAGGTCTGTTTTCTGGGTGGAGCACCGTGCCGATATACCCAAAGACTGCGAACACTAATCTCTTCATGTGGTTTTGTGAACTTGGGTTTGTTTCTTAATTTGTGTACAGCGCTCTCAGGCAAAAACATGGTGTTGCCGCAGAGAGTGTGCACGTGGGCGTATGTGTTCTTGGCTCAGCCGGCTTGAGGAGGACCAACACGCAGGAGCTGGAACTTGTGGGATGTTTGTATGTGTCTGAGCGATGCAGACAAGCTCTCATCCTCTTTGGACTAACTGTGATAATTAATTTTATTATTACTTTTTAGAAATTTTTTGTTCCGTCCCCCCCCCGCTCAGACCTAACTAAGGGATTTATGTTCAATCTTTGACTGGAGTATGGCTTTTGTCAAAGACCATAATCTTAAATTGTGAAATTTGGGTGGGTTACAGCTCCAGCTGAATAAAGTATGCTGCCTTGCCTTGTTCCAGCAGCGCGCAGTTAGCTGGGTATTTCAGTGGAAAGGAGTTCACCATTATAAAGGCAGGCAGGCTGGGGAGAATGAGGAAGCGGAGCACAAGCCTGCGAGCACAGCTTGTGTACATATTTGTTGAAAGCTAATTGGCAAGGCAGTTGCCTTTCAAAGTTGTTCTTTCACCTATCAGTAGAGCACAACTCTGGTACTTAATGTACTGTAGATTACGTAAACACTACCCTGAAATATTTGTACAGGCAATTAACTCTTGTTTTTACACTACTTTGAGTTACAAATGGAATCCTGCTGTAGAGCCTGGAATATTTATATTATGAAATGTATTCCATCATTAGATTAAATAACATCTTTGTTAAACTGGCTATCATTAATATCAGAAAAACGGGGGATTGGTTAGTCTGTGAGAAGCTGACAATCATTTAAAATTCAGTATCCGAGACATACAGACTCTGTGTTTGTATGATATCGCTGAGTAAAAACATGGAACAAATGTGTCTGTCCTTGGTTATTATATTTGAAGACTGTCAATGCTTGTATCAGTAACACTGGTCTGCGTTTTGTGTGGCAAAATGAGGTTACTAACAAAATAACTTAAGGCATCCGTACAGTGTGGCATCACTGTTACCAGAATGACATCCTCATCTAACGTGGTATTGATGACTGTAAGGATGCTTACGTAGGCACATATTTATTTTTCTCTTGCTTTTTTCAAACTTATCTTACAAACATTTTGTCCCTAATGAAATTAAGTCACAGCTCTACAATTTGAATTGAATAATAAACCTATTAAAATGTAACCAATTGGTAACAACAGTCTTAAAGCCAGTCCTCTATCCTCTAAGAGTTTATTCACAAGCACTTGGCCTAATATGACCATGAACTTCAGTAAAATGTTAATAGATTTTATTTTAATTCGTAGCGTGTCTTGCTGCCACAGTAATAAAACAACATTTATAACAGTGGTGGCTGTAGCACTCTGGTGCTCATCGAAGTGCTTTGTGCCTGTGCTTAACAGAAGCGTGGATAATATGTTCCCCGATGCAGTGGCGAGGGACTGGTTAAATGAGTTCAGCAGTATTTTACATAAAATCGAACAGGCTAAAAGAGGTAGAAAATAAAACTAATTGAATCAAAAGCCTTCATACCTTTTGTATATCAGGACATCACGACTAGATTAGATTGTAGTTAATTAAACATAGTTTCTTCAGAAAAAGGAAAGTAATATATTGTAGAATAGGGCAAAAGTGTTAGTGCTAATACTGGAATATACACTGGATTTATATTGATGCGTTTTTTTGCGGATGAGGACAGCTAAACTTGACTGGTATTTCCATTATGAAGGCAGCAGCCCACTTGCAGGTTTTGGATTTTTTTTTCTCTAAATGGTCCAAATCAATTGCTTCCGTAGTCAGATATTCATCTGTTTTCTCTTGCATTTCTTTTCCCTTACCCTAATAACTTCTCCCAGATAGAATCGTTTAGGTTGGAAAAGACCTTTAAGAGCATCAGGTCCAACCGTTAACCTATCACTGCCAAGTCCTGCACTAAACCATGTCACTAAGTGCCACATCTGCACGGATGGAGAATTCTTTAATTACAAAGCAATTTCAAGCAATTTACCTGAGACTGGTCTTTTCTCAGTCTCTTGTAGATTTGCTTCCCCTGTTCCTTAGCAAAATGTCCTTGGAGTGGGGAATCGCAGTTTGGCCTGTTCTATATCCTGCATTTACTTAAGAGTTCTCGAGGGTTCATCCAGCTCTTACGTGCATGGAGACCAGTAGTTTGGAGGGAAGGGGTAGGTCTATGAAATGTTTTTTGAAATGCCTGATGTCATGTACAACAAGTCTTCATATGTGACAGAAGATAAATGGTAAATATGGTAAATAAATGGTAAATATGGATGAAATCGTAAATATGGATGAAACCAGAAGACTGTTGTAGTTATGGATGATTTTCAGTAGCATTTAGAAGTTTCTTTTGGATTCCTTCAAAGTCCATGTGGCTATAGGAAGTGGAAGATGTTTGGAGCATTGCCTTTTTTCCAGATGAGGAGAGACAGAAGCAGTTGTATTATCTCCCATCTAGTCGCTGTCTTCTTTCGGGGACTGTATTTGTTCAGTAACGTTAATGCTGGAAAAAAATAGAAATAAATCATCTGAAGAAACAATTTCAGTCTGATGTTTCTCTTCAGAAAATGAAGACTAGTATTTAGTGTAAAAATGAATAGGTAGAGGGAGTTCTGTTTAATTGTCAGGACAAGAGTTAGAGGGTTTTTAATTAGGTCAGTTGGTACAGTTAAAAAATGAACTTCTATGGATGTGAACATTTCTTCAGATTCACATTTAATGTTTTGATGGAGCAACTAAGTGTCATTTATTTCAGGCTGACAATCTAACCTGCCTCAGTTAGATTTCTTAATCCAAGGTCAGGAGTCATTGGTTCTTAATGAGTGTTGCAATGTGTAAAAAGGCCAGAGAGTTTGTAATCTGATCTTTGTGACCAACTAGGAAGGAGGTGTAACTTTGAGAGAAGTTGAAGCCTATTGTAAAAGCCTATTTTTGAACAAACAAATGTGATTACATCATAGTGAGAGATATGGCGCTTTTTTTAACATGTGTTTTAATTTGGTGTATTATTTAATCAGGGATGCTTCTGAAAATGTTGGCTGTTGCTGTAGCTTCGTATCTTCCTTTCTACAGTATGCCTGTCCATCTTTCCTGGATGGTTGGCACTGCCTACTCTAACTTCAGGTTTTTTGCCTAGTCTCTTAACTGGCCTGTGTTAGGGGCTTGGTAAACTACCTTTATTTGGATTTGTAAGACAAATTATATAAATTGATGTGAATCAATTGGAATTTTAGTTGTTTATAGTGGCTTTGAATCTGATCTGTAGTTTATCCATTTGAGCTTTCCTTCTGTAAGTTATCCTGACTTTCAGGTTAGAACATCTTTTTGTTGGTCTTTGTAATGATTCTAGATAGGAATTAGTGCTGTTTAGTACAATATTAGTTCATACACCGAGGCAAGCAATAGTAGCAAATTTTTATCTTGCAAACTTCTCACTGCCTGGCTTCCTCTGTCACCGGTGCCACTAATTTTCATTCTCTCATTTCCTTTACTTGTCACAAACCGTTTCAGCAAGTAGTGAAGCCTATATGGAGTACTGGCTGGATAAAAAAATAAAGCAAATAATTCTGGGTGCTGGTGTTTGACCCACTCTTCTCTGAACAAAGTGGCTGCGATAGTCCTAAACAGTATCTGTAGCAAGACCTGCCTGTTTTATGCCTGTTTATTGTGCTTTCACTGTGCTAAGGGACTTAGTTGTAATAATTAGCAGACTTTAGTTCAGAGACGTTTTGTTAATTATTCTTCTACATCTTCACAGAGTATAACTTTCATTAAGCCTTAAGAGTTGGCTGAATGAATGCTTTTGGAGCTGTGGATGCATGGTTGATGGGGTGTTTCTTGCTAATAGTTTTGTAATACATATCTACAAGTGAATGTTTAAAAGTTTTACTTCTAAATTTTATTTCCTTCATTTACCCTCTGGAGACAAAATATCTAAAGCACGTTAATCGGTGTGTCTGACTTCAGGTATGGTGGATTTCAAAACCAGGTAAACTGTAAGGCTCTGTCCCCCCTCCCCTTTTCTCCACCCCCACATCCAGAGAAAGAAGTAACCTAGTATCTGAAGAATGCAAGTTATGCAGATGTTCAAAAGGCCAAATAAAACAAATAGATGGGCTGCAGCTGCTGGAGCAGCATAAAAGCAAAGAACATTCACTGCTGTGATGAGAATGCGGTATTTCAGCATGCCACTAGCTTTCGCCTGTTTAAGGAAAATAGCATGGTGAATTAGTTTAACCAGTTTTTATCTTATTTTGATTGTAAATTGTGATCGCTTTCATAATTGCCAAGATCTCAAAAAAGACTCGCTTTCCTTTTAATGAGGAAACAGGAGAATAAGAAGCGGTAGTGTTCTTTCCTGGTAAGGAAAGGGGGATTCTACAAAAGTACAAATGGTGTGTTTTGTTCCTAATCTTTCAGCAGTGAGAGGTGTCAGACTTTCAAGGAAGTATCAGAGGGGGAAAAAAATGCCACAAGTGGAAGATGTTAGTATATTGAAATATCCTGAGATTAAAATGGGAGACTAGACACCCTGCAGCATGTTAAGGTCCGCTTTCCATCAGAAGTTTTGGGGTTGGGGGAACCAGAGAAAGTTCACTGCCCAATATACTCCTCCCAACTGGATGGCATCTGTAGATTAAAAAAAAAAAAAAGTTAAAAAAATGATACTGGACTCAATGGGACCAAAACACTTCTCAGATTGAGTAAATCATTGACAGGTTAGTGAAATTGTTCGGCAGCTGATCTGCTATTTTAGAGCATTCCTAAGCAACACAATGGAGTGCCATAGAGAGATGCCCAAGCAAATACTACCCTCCTCTGGTACGTTCACATAGCACAACCTTTTGCAGAAGCATTAGCATTGTCCTGGGAATTACACTGGCATGTCACAGCAGCGTAGCCATATACCTGAGGTCTACAGGTGGAGAACTTGCTTGGCTTCTGCCATCATTGGGTATTGCTACTTCAGCTCTCCTAGCATTGGTAAACACACTTCCCTAACAGAGTCCCATGAACCTGGGTAGCTTACTCTATGTTCGGGTGTTTTAAGGATGGTATATAGAACAACAAGATATGGGCGCCTTTATCCCTAACCTTTGGAATTTGGTCATACTGAAATGTTGGTTTCAACTGTGGAATTGCATAGGGTTTGACACTTACCCTCTCCTGGTCAGAGACCCTGCTCAAGGTTTTCCATTTTCTTAAAGGTGCAAAATCCAGCCTGACAGTAGTTTAACTTCTGAAAAAAAGACAAGGTCATAATTTCAAACATTCATTTCAGTTAATATTTTGGACTTGTATGTTGTGTACATGTGGAGCATGTATAGCATCAAAGAAAACTGTCAGCTTCTCCGTATTGGGGAATTTGGTTCTAGCACTAAGCTAGAATCCCTATGCATGTATTTTTTGTAAGGAACCAACAGGACCCTGAATTCCCCAGAGCTTTGAACTGGATGTGCTTAGACCTTTTCCCATAGTGAACTCCTCCAAAAGGACCCAAAAGCTTTTGATATCTAAAAGCAAAATTTTATTTGAATAAGTACCAGAATAATTGACTTCTTAAATAGGAAAAAATGCAAAGCAGCTAGGTAAGAAAAAGAGAAATAAAAAGTTTATTAGCAACTTGCTGTTTTCTGTTATATTTCTGCAGGTGGGTCTTAACCTGAGAGCAAATTTTTATCCAACTTGGTGAATTTGAGTTGCATAAAACTCAGTGCAGTCCTGTCTGTCCCTAAGAAACTTCCATTTCCACTGAGGCTCAGCTGTGTTTGTGCTCTGTTCCTCACTGTAGTCTGTTCTTGAGCTGTAGGCACCAAGCTGCTTGCTATGACTCTTACCTGCTGCAAACACAGTATTTAAACCTTCCATTTCTGAAGTATGCTTAAAAGCTCACCATGAAAATGAACGATCTTCTTGCATAGGGGTCCACTAATCCAGTCACTTCTGAAAGAAACATAACGTGTAACACTGAACTTAAATACCATCTTGCATGTCTGTAACTTCTTTTGTTCCTGAATTTCTTGGCCAAAGAGGCTATATGGTATGTTTTGTGTATTCATGAGTACATGTATGTGTACGTGCTTGTGCCAATGAATATCATCTTCATAGAACAGGAATTCCTCTGGTTTATGAAGAAAAGTGCTGCAGCATGATTATTCAACAGGGGACTGATACCTGTTTGCAGATACAGAGATTCTTTCGCTGAAGTGTAATTAATGTTTAAAAATAAATTAGCAGTGGGACATAACAGAACACTTTTAAGTGTACCCACTTAAAATGATGTTGGATCATACCATTAAGGCTTTTACCTTGCTTATTTGCATTGCAAACTTGTATGAAGTCTATAATTTTCTCTTGTGGAAGTATCTCTTGGGCAAATTGAACTCTGTTTGTCACTTGATAACATTTGCACAATATGTTCCTGATGTCTGCGGAGTGGTGGGCGCAATCTTTGAGCTCTACCAGTATGGTAATAGCCAGGGAAAGAATGATAATGAAGACATTCGTGTCATGTGATAATATCTGCTCTTCTGGTTTTGTTTTGAGCTTTTTCTGTAAGAATGACTACAAATTGACCCAGAATGGAGAGCAGCTAAGCAGACTGGGAGCAAAGCAAACCATTATGGTGGGCTTGGTCACCTTGTTACTTAAGCGTGCTCTGACGAATCTCCTTACTTAATGGTAGTGGAGGCAAAGCTTGTGTGATAAGATCGTTTAACCTAATTAAACTGGGCAGGTTTTGTTTGGTTTGTTGGTTTTTGTTTGTTTGTTTTTAACTTTTATTGTATAACTAACAACTGGCATCATTTAACTGTAAAATGACATTGTGTAGTAAAGTTTCTACTGCTTCAGGTTAGGATTTGGGGAGATTCTGTAATGTAGTTAGTGAAAGAGGGTAAAATGGATGTATGATTCTTGTGTGATGTTTTGAGGATTTTTGTACCTATAATTGCACATGTCTGAACTTGTACTTGTTTGTTCCTGTGAGTCGACTAGGTAGATGCCATTCAGATGCGTGCTGTATCTGTTAATTGCGTGCAACACTTTGATGTGTGTACTGTCCTGCTTCCAAATGCTGGAACGTGTCTGTGCCCTTAGTTGGTGTCCGCTGTTTGGTGCAGCTATAAATACAGATACTAAAAGCCGCAGCGTGCCGGTACCTATGTTTTCTTTCCCTCACGGAGCTGGAACTTGAGTACTTTGTTGTGTGCTTTAGTGCTTTAGATGGCAAACCAGACAGCAAAACATACTTGTTGTCCATTTGTTACTAGTGGTGTTACAGTAGTGCTTAATCTTCACCTGAGGGTGGACCCCTGCTATGGTATCACTCTGCTCATTCAAAGCAAGAGGCAGTCCATGCCCTAAAACTTCAAAGTTTGAGTCAACAGTTCTGGAAGGAGAAACAAGTACTCATGAGAGACGTGTTTGTCCTGAGTTGTGCAGAAACCAGAAGTATCAAGGACAGAAAACAGCTCTCAACTCCTGCTCCAGTGCTCTCTGTCTGTCGCCTGGTGCATCTGCTAAATCCACCAAGTTGATTACTCCAGGGTGGATTTTTTTTTTTTTTGGGAGGAGCTACTTGACTAATGGTTATGAGTTAAAATGACAGGTAGCTTTTTTTGTGCCTCATTGTGGTTCTCTCTTTTCCATATTCATGTTAGACTCTTTCCATATTTAGTGTTTGAGATTTTATGGAAATATTGCTAGTCAAGTGCTGCACTTGTGAGAAGGTGAAATGAGGACAAAACACAGGGGACAAATCAGAATCTTTAATCTTTGCTGCTGTATGTAATTTATAAAACGTATTAATCTAGTTTCATTCATTTACTGAACCATTTTGCACTCCATGTCTCTGCTACTTTGCCTTCGTCTTAACTGGTCTGAAGCCATTTTTTTTTCTTTTAATAAAAAAGGCTCAGCTAGCATAGCAAAGAGTTTTAGCCCTCAGACCTTTTTGTCTGAGATCTTGAGGGCCTTCCCCCCAAAGTTGTGGGGGAGTGTAAATAGTGGTGTTAGACTTAAACAAATCAATTTCATTGCAGAGCTTTCTCTGTCATAATGATCAGTTTGCAGCACAAATCTCATTGATTTTTTTCACAGCCCTGTGGAAAAAAAACCCAGTTGATGAATAGCGCTGAGAGAGACTCAGGAGACACTAATTTTGTAGCTGGTGAGAGCGGCCGTGGCTGTTACCCCACCTTTCTTGCTGGCTTCACCAAGCCTTTTCTATTAAGCCTGGCCTTTAGTTAGAAGCCTGGAAATTCGGTATTACCCATGAGAGACTGTGAGCTCTTGAGATGACAGGGAAAGAGCAGCACTTGTGGTGACAGAGAGCATAATCTTGCTGAGGACAGCGGTGCCCCGTCGGCCAGGGTGTGATCATCACCAGACCTCCCAGAGAGCCCTGCTCTGGGTGGTGGGGCTGGCGAGCTCCTGCTCACAGCCCGACCCTGCTGCTTACCTTTGGTATACTCAGAGTCAGAATAATCGGTGCATCACTGACTGCCTTCTCCTTTTTTTCTTTTTTTTTCCTACTTTTTTGTCTTCATCTCCTGCTACAGGTTTTTATAGCTCTTTCCAAAGGCAGAGGTGGGGAAATGAACTATAGGTTCCTAGAAGAGACAACCACATGGTATTGGAAAAGCAAGGATTCTCTCTCTAATGGTGTGTTAATTGTACTTCACGTTCAAGCTGTCTGCTTTATTTTTACATTCTGATTCTGGCAGAGTATTGTCCCTGTACTGACCTCTTTCCATCTACTCTTATGCAAGGTGTATTTAAATAGCTGGATTGTAAATCTGGTTCTGGAAAACTTCCCACCTTGCCTGCCATTCCCCTTGATACTACTATTCTTGTTTAGCCAATGTGGAGAGTTGCTGCAGCTGTAGTGGGGCTGCCGTGTGCCTTCTGGCAACAGCCTCTGCTGCTTTTGACCGTTGCTTTCTGTCTACTATCGATTATCCACATATGTCAAACTTTTATATGCTCAGAGTTTTTTATGCACTATATTTTTCTGAGCCTGACTATATTTTCGAAGGCTGGTGTACCCGTACTGGAAACTCTAGGTACAATCTGTCACTGACAGTAAGACGTGCAATATTGCATGTTGTACAAGGAAGAGCTATAATCGTGGAAGCATAGGAAGATCAACGGTGGACTGTTGAAATTGGTAGTTGGTCCCAACTAACTATTTGTTGGAATATCACAGAATAATTGATACATGGGGTTCCTGAGAGTAGGAGTCTCGGTGTACCCAGAGAAATCAGAATCCCGTAAGAATGAATGTGAGGATCTGGCAGGAGACTTTCATTCAAGCTCTCTTGGAATATCCAGAAAAGACAACTGTGTGGTGATCTATAAGATGTGTAAAGAACAAGTTGTTGTCCAGTTTCATTAGACTATTGTTTGTTTTTTAAAAAAAAACAAACCCAAACCAAACAAACAAAAAAAACCCCAACCAAGCAAAACCAGTGTAGAAGATAACAGCTGAGGTGTGCCAACCATTTTAGCAAAGAAAATGTGCAGAATTTGACACTTTAGAATTGCAGATTGGGAAATATCAGGTACAAAAAGGCTTTAGCAATTCTAGGTGTATTGGTCTACAGGAGAAGAGTTAAGAGGTTAAAATAGCTGCAAAAGAACATATTAATGGTGGGAAAAATATTGTCTGCTTTATCGTTAGTCATTTTATGTGACTAAAAATAGGGTACTGTTGTGTGGTGTGATAGATGAACACCGTAGTTGATAGTTTAGTACAGATGTGCGCTTTGAGGAGGGGTGTAGGATGGACCAGGTAAGAGCAGCAAACCTATGTCATTTTAGTCCTTATTTACGTTTTGGGTAGTGGAAGTATTTCAGCTTAGGGCAAAGGAACGAATTGTAGGATGGTGATCTCTTAGCACTTATGAGTGAAGTTTTGTAAGGTAAGTGAAGCAATGTAACTTTCCCACCAACTAAGGGGAAAATTGAACTCATGCCCCTGTTTCCACTGCATCCCTTGAGTAGGCTCCCTTAGTTGGGTAAGCATTCAGCTGCCTACCCTTAACTCTTACTGAGTAGATATTTAGCTGAATCAGCTCACTAAACTGTCAAAAAACCCACGCTACTGAGTTGGTTCTTTGCTGAGTTACAGTGAATAGGTTTCTATAGTCTGTCGAGTGGCAGAGCCAACACAAGGTTGGCAGCAGAAGAGCATGGCCAGGAGTGGGACCAGCTTTTAGGACAGCAGTGAGCCATTTGATTGTCTCATTTGCAAAAACCTCACTCTTTCAGCTTGATTTTGCATGCAGTGTTAAGAACAGGAGCTTCACAGTATGCGTTTTCCATATTTTCCCATATGTGTGTTATGGTCCTCGGAGGCATGGTTGGCCGTACCACAGAGTGAAGACTGCGGGAGAGTGAAGCATAGATGAGGATGTGGAGAAATTCACTTTGCACAGCACTCTTCCTGCAGATCATTGCCTTCCCCACAGCCTGCCTGTGGTGATAGTCCTCCACCTTCCAGAGGCAGGCAGGTTATTTTAAGCTGCTAGTGGAGTTCAGCTAATTTGTCCAGTCTTGCATGTCTGGCTCAGTACTTGCATTTTCTCTTCCCATGGAGGAGTTGGGGATCAATGAGCACTGATCTCCAGCTGATGATTTGTATTAACTAGGGTCAGCAGCATCTCCAGCCAGCTGAGCTGAACACTGCTGAGGATGGCAGCGTGAACCCTGGGGGAGGCACACACAGGGTTATTGGCACACGCAGTCAGAGCATGAAGTCCACGTGGGAGTGTTAGATGCCTGCTGAGTGTCTGGAGAGTCCTGGTTTGCTGCTTCTGCATCTGCAGGATGGAAACTGGTTTTGCCATTCCAAGGCATGGAGAGGCCTCCAGGAGCAGGATTACTTGGTCCAGATGCTTCTGAGGGCTCTCTCTGTTTCCCCCTTGCGTAGTTCAAGGGAGAAGCCAAGTTGTATCCGGTTCTGCCTAACCCCTCCTTGTGGTGTGAAGGAAAGCTCCCTGCAGGTTCCCAGCTGCCACAGGGCTCTCCTGCAATGTGGAGGTGGTATCTGTAAGAAAAGATGGATGTGGGGATCTGCAGGAGGGGATTATTTGCGCCTCGTGCAGCTTTGTGTTGTCAGCCTGGAAGCAGCGCTGAGTGGCTTCTTGCTGAGGCCAGCAGGCAGACTGAAAAGCAGCCCCATGCAGGGACCTTTTATGTCCATCTGCTACAAACTGTGCTCTTCACAGGCTAGGTTTGGGAGTGAGCCCCCACCACTGGAAGTGTTCGTGCGCAGCCAGGTCCTAGACCAGTGGCTACCCTTCCCTGACCTGCGCTGGTACAGGGATGGGGCTAGCTGGGGGTAAAAGACTACATGTGCCAAATATATGTCCTCTGTGTGCGTACATGGCTGGGGATACATTTGGAAATGAACTCAATTTAGAAATTAAGAGATCAGAGTACGGTGTCTGGTTTGGCAGAGAGAATGTAAAGATGTAGTATCGATGTCTATGCCTTTTGTAGGCTGGAGCTAATTGCTGCAGAAAACCCTCGCTGGGCCTCAGTCCATTTAAATAAAGAGAGTACATGTTAATCCTTGTTATTCCCTGCATCTCTTTAATTGCTTTCTCCCTCTAAATGTAAAGGATTTGAAATACACAGTGAGGTACAGCTTTTGGAGACAGAAAATGCATGCATTTGTGATGGCTCTCTTTCTCAATCCAGGCATGCATTTCAAAGGATTATAAAATCTGAGTCAATAATGCACTTCGGCAGTGTTGCCTTGTCAAAAATGCTACCAGTTCCATGGTAACTATTAGTTGCTGGATTCAAATGGCGTGGAGGTTTGAACACCATATGTGATTGCACGTGGTGAGCTCTATTGCTGTTGGGGTGGGAGGATGTCAGCCGCTTTTGAAAAGAAGTTGATACTTGGGAATGACTTTGCCACTTAACGAAGTTGAGAGAGGAGATTATGCATGTTAAGAATCAAATTTCTGGCCCCATTAAGTTGCTGTAGGAATTTTGCCACTGGCTTCAGTCCATTGGTGATTTCACTAGCAAATTTAACATCCAAAAGCAGATCCAGTCAGTGCCTCTGAGGAGTTGACAGGAGAGCTGTAAAAGATTGCTTAGTAAATGAGAAGAGGTAGATACTCCAGTTGTGTACGTGTTTCACTTCTCTGTAGCAAAGGGAAGATGACTTTCTCAGTATTCAGTGTGTGTTTTATTCCTTTCGCAGTTCTTGGATTTCACATGACTGTTGGGGGGCCCTATAGTTTTAACATTGTAATTGTCATAAAATGAGGTTATCAAGAAATACGCTGTGACATGGAACGTTATTGCAAAAAATCTTGACATTTAAATTGTTCTTTTCATTCTGTTATAATATCTAACAACACTAGTACACAATTTGTAATTGTACAATTATATTAAATAGAAATTATTTCCATTAAGGAATATCATAATAAAACGTTCATGAATATTATTACTTTTGATCAGCTATTTGTATATCTCACATTATAATGCCAAAATATAATTTTAACACCATCAATAAGCGTGTATCTTTTTTTGTTGCCAGATGGGGTTTTTCGTGGTTTTTGTTTGGTTGGTTTTGTTTTGTTTTTGTTGGTTTTTTTTTTTTTTTTTTAAGTAGCCCTTATTGCAATATTTGTGCTAAGAGGATCAGCAAAAATTTTAAATTTGTTTTACTCTGTTTCCACAAATTCTCATTTTCTGGTTCAGGTCATTGACGCAATATTTAATGCTGTGATTGGAAACTAGGGTCTGAATTGGCACTTGATGACAAAATATATTTACTTCATACCTCTTCAAATTGCTTCCAGTTAGAAACAGAAATTTTAGCTAATCCAGAAGGCAATAAAACTAATCTCTCAGGCATTTTTGATGTAAACAGTCCTAGGTTTACCACTGTGGTTTGTGTTTCAGCAGCTTCAAGATTCCTTTGTCATTCTAGGGGCTTTATTAGTACCCAGGCTGCTTTTGCCTGAGTGTTGGCTATCAAAATAAGTTGGGAAGAGTATTCTATGGTTTCATTGCTTTTTTTGCAGATTAATACTGCAAGTGCAAAAGCACGCTGTAATTTTTGTAATAATGTATGGCAGAGCTAGAGCCTGACGGCCCTGTTCCCTGCATCCAGACCATTCATTGACTTAGTTTTAAAATTTAGAAAGAAATCATTGAATACTCAACGTTGCAGTCCCATTGATCCATGTAGCAAAACTGTTCTTCCTCTGCTTCAGCACAGCACTTCTGCACAGCTCTGCAGCCCACAAATCAGCATGAAGTGCTGTAGCCACTTGAGCAAATGCATACACGCTGCTCATCAGATAAATCGGCAGCTTTTAAATGCAGCACATGGCTGTAGCTTATGAAGCAAAGTGCCCGTTGTTGTTTTATGTTGCTAGATTAAAGTTTCAAAAACGCACTGAATTTTTGTAGAATAGATTGAATGGAGAAAGTCTGAGTTGAAATCTATAAGCAATCTGCTCTTGCTTGATGAGAATTTAGTCATTTAGCCATGAACTTACTGAGACTGTTTCTGTATCCTCTGGGAGTGTTTTTTTGAAAAAGTTGATATCTAAGATTTTATCTATTATTCAAATTTTAAAATAAGATTATAATCTATTCTTAGTTTGGCTATAGAGTCAGCTAAATGTGCTGTGTTTTGTAAATACATATTGCCTAAAGTATTTGTGGCTTGTCTTTTCTGTAAATATGAAGGAAAACCTGTACTTAATTCTTCTGCCTTTTGTCTTTTTGAACACGTTTCAGTGCGGTGTTAAATAAATGGTAGCTGCCAAAATCTTTTCTGTTAATTTTGCATATTTAAAGTTCCACTGAAGTGCTTTCCATATCAAGTGGAGGCAAAGAAGTTTTATGAAGAGGTAAAGGCTTTTCTAAATAGCGTTCTGCTTTATTCCATATTTTAATAAAGTTCAGACTTAGCGCTGTGCTTTTCAGTATTCTCAGTATTCATGTACGAGGGGGTGTCAGTGAATTTTATTCCCTATTAGGGTGAAAGTGTTGTCAGCAACTGTATTAACTATGAAACGATACATTGCTCCGCGGTTGTAAATAATGTTTTCTCCTTAGTCCAATAAGGCTGCATTCGTGCTTGTGCTTCTCTTTACGCCCTGTTAGGCAGATCCTCCTCAGAGAGTTACGCAGAGTTGCACCATTTCTGGTGCATCCAGTTAGTGTTGTCTATACATGCAGTTCTGTGTAGGGTTCTCTTTTCATGTTAAACACCTCTTTTTCCACTCCTCAATTAACAGCATCCTCTCAGCTCTGTTACTGGCTTACAAAGAAGTCTACCAAGGTAAATGATTTGTTTTGTCTCTATTGTATTTCTAAGGTGGTAATTTAGCCCTTTGTAATGAAAATGTCAATTGCGGCAGACTCTGTAACGCCTTCAAAAGTAGTAGAGGTTGCTATGTTATGACTCAGTACTGGTCGTGAAGCACAGTATGATTATTGCATTGTCCCCTGTCACGCAGTAAATGTATCTGGTGATAGCCATATAGCCGTGTCTCAGGCGTGGTGCTTACGTGCTGCATCCCAGGCCATGCTGTCCTGGTCGAGCGCTGGGAGCAGGCTGCGTGTGCCATCCGTGGGGTGGGAATCGCTTTCAGTTGAATAGCAAGAGAAAGGTTTTGGAGCTTTGGGAGAGAAGAGCCGAGGTCCAGAAGGATTTGCCCGTCCTGTGTCAGAGAGTCTCTGTTGCAGGAAGGATAAGGAGGAGTGGATGCGGATGTGGAAGCTGAATCAATTCCTTTGGTAGGCCAAGTCTAGAGTCTTGCATTGGAGTTTCTCAGAAGAAAGAGCTGTATAACTGGGGGAAATAAAAATGTTTTAAAAAAATCGACAGCTAAAGCTTTGGTATATGTCCTGCAACATCTTATTCCATGTACAGAGTGTAGTTTTCAGTCCAGGACTCAGGCTGACAGTGAAATGAGTGTTTCTTGCACCTCACCAAATACTCAGTTATCTCATTCTGTCAAGTTTGTTAAAAAAGCGGATGACTTCATGTCTCTGCATAGCTGAAACACATTCTCTCTCTGACCTCCTCTCACTTTTGAGGGTGTTACTGAGTTTGGTCAAAAAAGGAATAGTATTTATAAGTGATTCCTTATCTGTATTCAAAAGTGAATATGACTATGCTTGGGTTTTTTGCTATTTTGCTTTTGAAATATGTAGTGACAAAAATCAAAGGTGCTATAATGATCTTAAATGCCTATCCCTGCCTGTGGAACTAATTTGCCTATCCTGCTGTCACCTGCGGGGAACAGAGGGTTTGGGAGTGGTAATGCCTCTAATTAATGCTCTAATAGAAAATTTATGGAGAGCTAAACAGTACTTGTCTACAAAACTAATGTCGGTGGTGTCACCCTTGTTCATTCATGCTTTAACAGCTGCTTGTAACTCTGGAACCAGGACAAGGTTAGCAACACCTATGCATTGAGACTGGTGCAAATTCATCAGAGTTGCACAAGTTAAAGTTACTTTCCTCATGTTAAATGTAATTAGGTTTTGAGGGGAAAAAAGAAAAAAATGCTCCTCGTAGGGATGCTCTGCATCACCTCTTGTGCGCTGCAGTTCACGTGCCCTCAGCTCACCCTGGGGGTCTGTGCGGTCAGGGGGCACGCAGTTGTGGTTGGGTTCTTCTGCTCTCGGCACGGCACGTGTGCCTGGAGGGATTAGCTGGTACCTGAGTCAGTTCTTCCCCCTGCTTCTGAGAGCTGGCCAGGTTTCCCCCTCACTAAAGGATAGATCTTTATATGCTGACAACCGTTCTTTGAAAGCAAAAGATTTTGGTGTTAGCAGGGGGGCTGCATTACACTGGACTTCAGGTGCGGGGACGGAGGCAGAGGCAACACGCTGAAGTTAATTTCCAGCTTGAGGCAGAGGGTCCCGTGAGGCTGCACAACCACCCCTGAGCTCTGCTCTGTGTAGTGCCCCTGCCAGATTTTCCATGGCCAGCAGGTTTCTGCTCTCCTGCCAGGTCATGTAGTGCCTGGCTGAGCGCTCACAGAAGCAAAGGGAGGTTTTCCACTGCGGGCCTGTCCTTTACCCCCACCAGCTGTGGGCCAGCAGAGCCTGTGTGCGCAGCCGGGGCCAAGGCTGGTACCTACCCCTGCTGTCCCACATCAGACAAACACGGGTGACAGCAGGCAAGGCATGACGGACTTCGTTTGGCCTTTTAATTTCCTTTCCTGGTGGCTCTGGGTGCTGGTCCTTGCAGAGTGACAGCTATAAAATTAAATAATCAGTTGCTGGTAAATAAGCTGTGCGTCTTTGTGGAGAGCAGATATAGTATTTATGTAAAAGTTGTTAGGAGTTTTTCTCTATCTAATTAGCAGAAATAGATGCAAAATGAATGATGATTAGGCAGCTGATGAATTCAGTAGTACAATTATGCCTAAAGCTATGCCCCAGTACTTAATGCTGGATGCTCTGAGCAATCAAAGAAGCCTATTTATATAATTTATTTATAAAAGAAAAAGTTAGAAATAAAACAAGACTGTGTATACTACAAGTATATAAACTTCAGTGCCTGAGAGAACCTTTCTAAAATTCAGTAATATAAATATTTTTGAAGTACTTTGCTTAATTTAAAATAAAAATAAGGAATTGTCACTGTAGTAACTGTTAACTTTGAGGCTTACATAAAAAGCTGTTCTTTGAAAACAGCTAATCAAATCCTGAGCATTCACTAGAAATGAGTAAGGATTCTCCTTGACACAAGAATTGTGAGTGAAAATGAATGCCTTGTTTTCTTCCTCCTTTTGGGCAGTCTGGGCTGGAGGAGTGGAAGAAATTACGGAGCCCTGGGTGTTTGCCCTGGGAGGCTTTAAGAAAATGATGAGCAGCTGCCTTGTATGCAGCCAGTTGGGAAGGCTAAACTGATTAGTCTGTAAACACTAGGAGATGGTAAGTGTCGGTGTCATAGGGACTGTGACAGTCATCAGATTGTGGTTTATCTCAGGCTGTCGTTTGAATGATGGCTCTCCCCCACAGAAGCAGTTTTATGGCTTTGCAGAGGTATAATCTGAGCCTGGGCTGACTGATCCAGCGCTGCTCGAAGCAGCTTCCCGGTTCACTGTTTTGCACTACCAACCCTGAGCTTTTCCTGAACAAGCCTGTTATTTTCTTTTCACCAGCCAGGCATTACAAACATAAAATTTACTAGCCCTAACAGAGTGGAAATTGGCACTTGCCCTTTTGCAGAAGAGTATTAGACAGCAACAGTGTCCTCTTGGGGGAAGTGTGGGGGCTGCTCACGAGCAACAAGCAGGCGCTTCCTCTCGCCTGTTTGCCTGGTGCAGTAGCAAGGTTACAATTCACCCTTTGTGCTCAGAGACGGGTCAACAGGGACAGGCAGTCCTGTAAACAGATGGACTTCTAACCTACCGCAGAGCTGAGAGCGAGCACGAGGGGCTTGTTTCTGGTCTAGCTCAGCGGCGTTCTCAAAAGGGGATGCGACATGGTCAGCGAGCATGGCAGTGGATGGTGGGTACGGTCACCTCCGTACTGGGTTCAGGGCATGTTTTCTTCAGCGAGGCGGCTGAGGGCACACGCAGCCGTGCATGCAGGAACTATAGCTCATCTCCGATATAAGTTCAGTAGCTGCACTACTTAGGGGAAGCTGTATATAAAATCCACACTTGGCTTTTTTGCTCAATGCTGCAAAGAGGAAAGGAGCCCCTACTGCACTACATGTGGACTTGACTATTTTAAGTTTGGGGCTTTTTTTTAGCATCTGTTGATGTAGTCATAAGAGCTTATGCTAAAATATAGTTGGTGTCAATGGGAAGAAAAAGGAATTGCATGTGTAGGGTAGGGGACTTCCCGCAGGCTCATACTTCCCAGCAAGGGCAGCCATTTCCCACAGCAGATACCCTCTGTTCTGGGTTATGAGTGAGCCCTTGCTGCTAAAGTTTCTTTGGCAGCCCCTGAGGCACCATTACCTGGACACTAATTGTTTTGGTAAGGGTCAGAGGAAGATGTCTGAAGCTCTGAAAGCCAGCCATAGCAGAGCTCCTCCATCTGACCCTCACAGCTGCAGACGAGTTGGGATGGGGCTCGGGGAGGGACAGAAGACCAGTTTCAGATGCCCACTGGGAGACTGTAGAATCATAGAATAGTTTGAGTTGGAAGAGACCTTTAGAGGTCTTCTAGTCCAACACCCCTGCAGTGAGCAGGGACATCTTCAACTAGATGAGGTTGCTCAGAGCCCCATCCAACCTGCCCTTGAATATTTCCAGGGATGGGACATATACCACCCCTCTGGGCAACCTGTGCCAGTGTTTCCCCACCCTTGTTGTAAAAAAAAAAAAAAAAATCTTACTTATATCTAGACTACCCTCTTTTAGTTTAAAGCCGTTACCCCTTGTCCTATCGCACCAGGCAGTGCTAGAAAGTTTGTCCCCATCTGTCTCAGCCTGTCTTCATAGGAGAGGAGCTCCAGCCCACTGATCATCTTTGTGGCCTCCTATGGACTCGTTTCAATAGCTCCATGTCCTCCTTATGTTGGGGACCCCAGAGCTGGATGTAGTACTCCAGGTGGGGTCTCACCAGAGCAGAGTAGAGGGGCAGAATCACCTCCTTCGACCTGCTGGTCATGCATCTTTTGATGCAGCCCAGGATATGGTTGGCTTTCTGATCAGAGGGAATGGTCTGAAAGTCTGAAAACCAGAGCCAGAATAGGATACACAGTAAATGAAGGTAAGTTAGAGATTGTGAAAAGTTCACTGTTAACCCCTTTACAGCAGAGAAAACTTTTAAACCGAGCGAAGTGAAATTGGAAAGAGTATGGAGGTTAAGAGCATATACAGATGATACCAAAAAAGGTTATTCCTGCTTTTGGAGGCTCTGTAGCAAAGAGGGAATCAATTATAAGCTTTTTAAAATTCAGAACAAGAATTTCTAGGGAACTTGGCTTGAGCCTTGGAGCCAAGGCTGGAGACTGGAATTTGGATGATTCATCAGAGAGGAGTGACAGAGGAAGAAAGGGAGTTTGTGGAGAAAGCTACGAAACATGTAGAGTATCATCTCTTTCTTTTATGTCTTAATTACAGGCATGGTGTCTCTTCTGCTTTTTTTCTTTTTGTTCATGTGAGTTTAAATTGCCATATTTAAAACTGTTAGGTAAATGTGCATCACCTTTCACAATCGGTCCTCTATATGTTACTTGTATTTAGAATAGTAATTTTTGCTACTGTCATTTGAATTGTATAAGTGCTTCTTTCCCTTCCTTCCAATTCTCTTGAGAGTAAACCATCCCTAGCACATCCTGATGAGGCAATTCAAAATGCTCATATTCCTGGTATGAGCTGTTTCTTTAATGAGAGCCCATAATGGTCCCTCCATACTTGCTCAATGGAAAAGCATATTTTAAGACACAGGCTTTGATTTAAAAGCTGTTGGCAGCTGCCTTGGAATAGGTGTATTTATCTCCGCATTCCTAGCTGAAGATGCGTATGAAATGCGACAAGTAAGAAACCAGTTTTCCTGTTCTGGATGTAGTGGGCAGTGCTGGTTGATCTGCAAGCTGGAGAGGTGGTGACATTAGGTACTAGTTTGCAGGGATAAGAAACTGCTAATTTCTGGCAAATACATTATCGTGTAAGGCAAACATTCATAAAAGCCATGGACAGAGTGTAATAATAGTCAACAGTGGAAATAAAAAATGCAATTGATTTACCATACTGCAGTCCTCTTCCCCTCCCTGCTCTCTCTCCCCTCTAGCAAGCTCTTCCCCACTGCTGCACCTCTCCCCAGGCACCCACCAGGGAGCCGAGGGCCCCACTGCCTCCAATTGCCTGGAATCTGGCAGCCCAGAGGGGATGCCACTGGCCTTGCCCTGCCTCAATATTTATAACTTGCAGCTGTGCCATCCAGGCCTGAAGTCAGTGTGATAAACCCCTCCAGTCCGGGAAAGCCAGGTTCCTCTCCCCATTCCCAAATGCCCCTGCCCAGCCACACCAGCCCTCATGGGCCTTCTGCACCTCCATCCCTCTGTCTTCTGCTGGGGCCAAGGCTTCATTTCATCCAACAATTGTC
Organism: Psophia crepitans; assembly: GCA_013399095.1. NCBI lineage: Eukaryota > Metazoa > Chordata > Aves > Gruiformes > Psophiidae > Psophia > Psophia crepitans. The sequence goes on from VWZZ01005604.1 coordinate 88,868, forward strand.
CAACTGGAAAAAAAATGAAAGCTGGATTACTTTTTTTTTTTCTAATTGACCTGCATGAAAATTAAACCGTTGCGAGCAGTTGCTTGTTGTATCATGGTTTTTTCTAAATTCAATTCCTTGACTGCTTCGTAAGGAACAAGGCAAATACGGCAGTGTTGTGCCAGTGGCATGCTGTTTCTGTTAGCTGTGTGTATGCCAGCTGGAAGACTTTCTCCTCTGCTTCCAGAAGGTCAAGATCAATGTTGCATGATGTTGTGAATGTTGATGCATTTTTCAGGTATTCTAAATATTTAAGTGCTATCCCCAATGAGAGGGAAGGGACATGGTTTCTTGAGCCCGTCAATGCAAATTCAGAAGCAAACGGATCGGGATATGACTTTGTAAGCTCAGAGGATCAAAGTTTGAAATGCTTAGGCAATAGAGTTGTTTTTTGTTTTTTTTTCTTTAAATTAACCTTGCATCGTTGGGTTTCCAGGTATTCCATTATGCCTTGCCTTTTAATGTCATGGGCTTTTTTTGAAGTCTAAGCAATGATGCCAACATATTTTTTATTATTTTTTTTCTTCTTCTTTTTGTAAGCAAGCCAGCCTTTTGTGGTCTATCCCATAGTAGTCACCCAATCTGCTTCATCTCATTTGGCATTTCTGTCAGTTCTGGTTTGTCAACCTGGCCTGCAGATTAGAGGTGGGGAAACCAGGATCTTTATGGGATAAATGGCTCCTTCTTCCGTCACAGTCATAATAAAACTCAAGGCCCTCTAACTAGATCATGACGGTGCTCTGTTGCAATGTTGTAACTGTGTAGTAATGTCTCCTAAGAGCTTTTTGACTCAGTCTTAGTTTTTATGCAAACTGCCCTGTTGTGTTGTTGCTCTGGCTGGCTGCATCGCTTTTTTGCAACCTCAGTTACAGTTTTCACTTCCTCTTCTCTCACAACTGGGAATTATTCAGCTTTTCAACCAGATCTCATTTATTTTGACTTAGAGTACTAAAAGAGACTGTTAGATTTGGATCTTTTTTTTCTTTTTAAATATGTAACATGATCTAAAAATGGCCAAAGTGTGTGCACTAGCTGAAATACTGCATGGCTTCCAGTGCACCCTGTTAGAATCTGTGCAGTGTTCCTGTTTGCAAGTAATTAATGTGCTATTATTCCATATATTAAGTAAATTACTGCTGAAGTATTAATCTGTTGAAATACAAAACTGTAAAGAAGTTAATTATGACCTTTGTATATGAAATTAAGTATAATTATTAGATTTGTAGAAGACCTTTTGAATTAGCTAACATGTGCTAACTCATACTCTCACTTCCCAAGGACTGCTGAGTTGATGTTGTTTCCAGTAAGCTTGCTGGAAGTGGGAAGAGAGCATTTACAAGAGGTTTCTGCCACATCATTAACATGTTTTTTTATTTTTAAGTGGTGTCTGAAATAAATCCACACAATATGCATGTAGTTATGTATGCTCTGGTGCATAGATCTACACAGAATGGCAGTTAAAAAAACCCAACACCTCAGATCTAATTCATTGTGAGTTAAGAACTTAATGGCAGGTCAGAGTACAGTTTTGAAGGTGGCTGTTGCATGAGATCATACTGAGGCAGGGTTGGGGAGGGAGACAGCAAAAGCTTTGTATGCTTAGCTAAAAATGCGGGCCTCTCCCTCTTACGGTGAGTGCAGTTTCAAAGATGACAGTTTACTTTTTGTTTCTCGTGATAAAAGTCTAGCAAGTGAGTTAAATCCATTTTTCTCAGTTTATGAAAAATTCTTAGCTGTGTAACACTTCATTACATGAAAATACTGATTATCTGCACAGAAAGATAGAAGTAGACCTATGTTTTCTGAAGGAACAGTTTTTGGGTTTTGTCTCTATTTCTAACCTGCAACTTATGTTTTGAATGAAAACTTTTTTTTTTTTTTCCCCCTGGATGTGTGAGATCCATTTGGCTTCAACTTACTTGTTTTGCCAACAGCATCTGGTAAGTGACCCGAAACAAACAAGTAGTATTAAATGCTAAATGCTGCACGGACGAAAGGTAAAGTCTGCTTTCTCTTATGATGAAAAACTTACAAAAGCACTTGTTTTGCACTTTTATGTATGTTCTAGTTTTCCACCTAAATCCTGTCCGTGGCTGCCATGGCTGCTGTGTTGTAGTTCTGTTGCTGAGCTCTTAGATTCCTGGATGGCATGGTGAGCCTGGCCATGTTTCAGGGCAGAGTCCCTTGGTCTTGGTCAGGGTCTCGTTCAAGAGTGTCTTTACTCTAGACTTTCATTTCTGCTACTGTCTACAGTTTTGGAAAGCTTACCTTTGCCTTCAGACTTATGGTTTGTGAAGACAGTTGTATCTGTATCTGCTTCTGACCTCACTCCTTGTGCTCACGTGGAGTTAGTTGCAGGCAGCTATCTGTGGAGGACTTTGTGTGAAGTGCTGCCTGCAATGACGAGAAGCTACTGTGTGAACTGAGCCACAGGCCAGGTAAGGGAGGGATGGATAGGCACAGATAGACATGGATACAGAGTTTGGGCACTGTGGAGTCCTGGGCAGTTCCTCTGAGGTCTTCTGGAAATCAGTTGGTACTGAGAGGACTTGGCACGTTGCTGAAGATGCTTGCTATTTTGAGCTGATCTGAGTAAGAGGACAGCAGCAATGCTCAGACCTTGAAAAGCAGAGGAGTTGCATGACGTGCTTTATATAAGGTTCTTCCCAGTTCACTGGGTGAAACCTTCATTCATTTTACCATCTTCATATTTCTGTTATCTTCTCTATTTAGGGAATTGCAGTAGTGGGTATTGCTGCATCCCTGCAGGTCTAGCCATCCTGGACCTTCCTGTAGAAGTTGTGCCGCTATCCCTGTTCTCATTTTGGATAGGATGGGTTCAAGATAATAAAAAAATGTGTGCTTAAAGGCATAAATGTGCCCTAATCCGTTCTTCTGTGGGGCCTCCTCAGATATAATGGGGGTTGTAGATAATTTCAGATTGTCACGGGTGTGGGTATATGTTTATGGCAGACAGTTTTTACATTACTTTTAATTTTTTCCCAGTATAGAGAAAGAGGACAGAAAGCTGAAGTGTTTGGCAGCGCTTGTGCCAGCAGTAAGTTTGGGGCATGCTTGGCTTCTGTTAGTTATTTGAAAACAGATTTTCCAATGGAGTTTGGAACTGAATTTCCATTGTCCTCACTGAGAAACAGAGTTACCTTGAATAAGGTCACCTCAAGGGAGGCAACAGATGTAGGACCTAGCCCGTCATGTCCTCTTGTTGATTTGCTTAAGGAAGCAATCTTATGTTTCTTGTCTCCTAATCAATTTCACTTGGAATGGAGTTAGGTGCTGAGTACTTTGTGTTGATAGACTCAAATTTGGAGGCTGAGATTATGCAACAAGACTGTCTTGAGCATGCGGTGTATGGGAAGGTGGTGCTTGCTTCTGACTTTTAGCATATGTTACTTAAGGACATGGTTTAGTGGGTAATAGGATCATACAATCATTAAGGTTGGAAGAGACCTCGAGGATCATCTAGTCCAACGTCCCCCTACCAGTGGGTCTCTTACTCAAGATCTCTTCCAACCTTTATGATTCTGTATCTGCACAGATACAGCTGAGCTGGTTTGGCATGGACTCATCCAGGTTTTGCAATAAAATGTACCATGGTACAGGCACATCTGTCTTGGCCCTGTACAAGCTCGAGCCAGTAGTTAGTGTCACTGTACGTACACCACAGCTATCCTGTTTCCAGATCTAAGGTAATGGCTTTACCGCAGTTACGTGCCAGCCAGCATGGCATACCCTTGGAAAGGGGAAAGAAGATGAGCTTTTGTTGTGCACAGAGGGGTGGCACACATGGTAAAGGTTTGGGGGAAGCTTTTCCTGCCATGTTGATTGACTTGCATTCAATAATCTGAAGAGTGTATTGGAATATTCAGTTTCCCGTGCATCATTGGCTCTGTTTTCCTGCAGTATCTCTTTTCCAAACATAGGTACGTGAACTCATGGTTTTCTTCAAATAGCTTAAGTATAATTAATTTCATAGCTGTTGTCCAAAGAAAAATATAAAGCTTGCAACAACTCTACCAAAACCCATCTGTTGGTATATTCTGGATGCTCATGTTTTTATAACTAGCTTTAGAAAAATGCTATGGGTCTTCTCTTTATTCATTGAATTACAAGCTTTTTGAAATAAAGGTCATTACCTGCACAGTGCGTAGCACGACGACCTTGCAGTCTTGGCTGGACCTGTAGTTTTTACTGCAACACAATTGTTTTATTTTTACTTTTTCCACCACAAGCTCTACTTACATCCCTTTGCCCCAAAATCCAGCATTCCCTTTAGACTGCATTCTATCCTCAGGATACAGAATAAGGCTAGCACGGAAGAGGCTTTTAGAAATATGTGCCTTCTCTCTGATGGAAGCATGGTCTTTCTGACCTGCGTGTGTGAGCTGCATTCGCTTAAGTATAAAAACAGCTTGTTAAAAAAAGGAAAAGCACTGAGCGCAGCTTGCTTTCTGGTGTGTCAGTGCTCTTCTCGGAAGTGATGGGGTAATTCCTTTCTTCTGACCTCGGCACTCCTGGGTGAGCTCGAGGACAGCGTGCAGCCTTCTGCCCTTCACTGCCAGTTGGAGAAATCTAGCCTTGGCACAAGCAGCTGACCCCATGGGAGGATCTGCTCTGCCAGAAGAGAGATTCTGGTGAGGTTGATCGTATTACTTGATGTACGTCTTACCTGACTTAACCATCTGCTTTGGGAGACTTGGGGCCCTCTCCCTCTCTCTTCTTAAGGAACTTCATTTGTGATAATTTCTACAACTGAACGTAACAGCAGAATGGGTGCAAGTCTCAGGAGGTGGGAAGGAAGATGACCTGAATTTGGTCAGTGCCATGGAAAACCTATGGGATACACACATCTCGTGCGTAACGACAGATATTTTTTTCGATGTGACAGCATGAAATATTTTGAATCTGGAAGTTGTGTGCAGCCTTTAGCGGTGGAGCAACATACAACATGACAATTTAGGTCACGAGTGCAGTTGTTGGAATACTGACATGCGTACCTTTTCCTGGTGGCTGCTAGCGTAAATACGATGGAGTCCTGCTGTTTCTCTTATCTTTATGGTATTTTATTTGAGGTTGCCTTTCATCATAGTTAGCGTTGGTTAGCAAGTGTCATCAACTTTGTAAGCTCACTACTTAGAAAATAGCCTTTCTACTTCAAAAAAACTCATGTATGGAGATGACGTTGGTATCATATGTAGGCATGATACAGTGTTCTGGTTTGTTTTGCTTTTTGTTCTTTTTTAAAAAATAAATGAAGCTTGTAGAGAAAAATTCTATAACTTGTAGGGTTTTGGACAGAAAAGGAAAACCTGATGTGATTTACAAGTGTTCAACAAATGTTATCTTCCAAATTTTCAACATACACAAGGAAATTAATCTCTATGTATATGTTTCTAGTGCAGTTCAGCAGCCAAAACAAGATGAAACACCATTTGCTTGTTTTCTTTCTTACTGACATAAGGACCCAAACAAATTCAATTTGATGAGAAAACATGTCTCAGGCACTTATATAAAGACTTTTTTTCTTTTTAATGGCATAGAAAAATAAAAATACTGATTCCTAATATACAGATCCACAAAACTGAACAGAACAGAATCATTAAGGTTGGAAGTGACCTCAAGGATCATCTAGTTCAACCATCCCCCCACCACCTATTACCCACTAAACCACGTCCCTAAGTACCACATCTAACCTTTCCTTAAACACCCTCAGGGATGGTGACTCCACCACCTCCCTGGGCAACCCGTTCCAATGCCCGACCACCCTTTCAGAGAAGAATTTTCTCCTCATCTCCAACCTGAACCTTCCCTGGCGCAACTTGCAGCCGTTCCCCCTAGTCCTGTCACTAGTTATCTGCGAGAAGAGGCCAACCCCCAGCTCACCACAACTCCCTTTCAGGTAGTTGTAGAGGGCAATAAGGTCTGCCCTGAGCCTCCTCTTCTCCAGACTAAACAAGCCCAGTTCCTTCAGCCGCTCCTCATAAGACCTGTGCTCCAGCCCCTTCACCAGTTTCGTTGCCCTTCTCTGGACACGCTCCAGGGCTTCGATGTCTTTCTTGTGGTGAGGGGCCCAAAACTGGACACAGTACTCGAGGTGCGGCCTCACCAGGGCTGAGTACAGGGGGACAATCACCTCCCTGTTCCTGCTGGCTACACTATTCCTGATACAGGCCAGGATGCCGTTGGCCTTCTTGGCCACCTGGGCACACTGCCGGCTCATGTCCAGGCGAGCATCAATCAGCACTCCCAGGTCCTTTTCCTCTACACAGCTTTCCAGCCACCCCGCTCCCAGCCTGTAGCGCTGCCTGGGGTTGTTGTGGCCAAAGTGCAGGACCCGGCACTTTGCCACATTAAACCTCATCCCGTTGGCCTCTGCCCAGCGATCCAACCTGTCCAGGTCCCTCTGCAGAGCCATCCTACCCTCCGGCAGATCGACACTTCCCCCCAACTTGGTGTCGTCTGCAAACTTACTGAGGGTGCACTCAATTCCCTCATCCAAATCATCAACAAAGATGTTGAACAGGATGGGCCCCAGCACCGACCCCTGGGGCACACCACTCACGACCGGTCGCCAGTTGGATTTGACTCCATTCACCACCACTCTCTGGGCCCGGCCATCCAGCCAATTATGAACCCAGCGAAGAGTGTACCTGTCCAGACCATGGGCCGCCAGCTTCTCCAGGAGAATGCTGTGGGAGACCGTGTCAAAGGCTTTGCTGAAGTCTAGGTAGACTACATCAACAGCCTTTCCCTCATCCACCAGGCGGGTCACCTGGTCATAGAAAGAGATGAGGTTGGTCAGGCAGGACTTGCCTTTCACAAACCCATGCTGGCTGGGCCTGATCCCCCGGTTGTCACGGACATGGCACGTGATTGTCCTCAAGATGACCTGCTCCATCACCTTCCCTGGCACCGAGGTCAGGCTGACAGGCCTGTAGTTCCCCGGATCCTCCTTGCGACCCTTCTTATGGATGGGTGTCACATTAGCAAGCCTCCAGTCATCTGGGACCTCTCCCGTCAACCATGACCGCTGATAGATGATGGAGAGCGGCTCGGCAATCACATCCGCCAGCTCCCTCAGCACCCTCGGGTGGATTCCATCCGGCCCCATGGACTTGTGGCAGTCCAGGTGAAGCAGGAGATCTCTAACTGTTTCGACCTGAATCGTGGGGGGTTTGTTCTGCTCTCTGGCCCAGACGTCCAGGTCCAGAGGCTGAGTACCCTGACTACTACTGGTCTGACTACTGAAGACAGATGTAAAGGCTGCATTGAGAATCTCAGCCTTCTCCTTATCCTCAGTAGTCAAGTTCCCCGACGCATCCAGTAAGGGATGGATGTTCTCCTTGGCCTTCCTCTTGCTGTTGATATATTTATAGAAAGACTTTTTGTTGTCTCCAACTCCCATGACCAGGTTGGAGACACACACTGGGGAGTGTGTGTGTAGACAATCGCTTCATGAATACAGTATTCCCATGGCAAGTGAAAAGCCTGAAATCCTTGTTTCCCATGTGTCAGAAGAGCTCCTTATTCAACAGGCATAGCGTGCATAGCATCCCCCTTGATTCCTGCTCTTGGGGATTGTATTTGGGGCACTTTGGGAAATAAATTGCTTGGGAATGAATTGCCATTTCATGTAAGCCCTTTCATATATGCTGGAAACATGTCAACCAGAGAAATCAAGTCTTCTGCTCTGAATAATTTAGATAGTGTTAAGTAAGGTAGCATCAGTTTTTAACATCACAGTTTTATAGTATCCAGTGCCCCTTTTCCTGTGAAGCTCTCTGATGATTATCATTCAAAGAGACAGAACAAACCTTGCCTCTGTTGGTTTTACTTTGTTTTACTAGGTATTACTTTATAGTAGCCAAAACACACAGCAGGTATCTGTGGGAAAGATGACTGAATTGTTTATAAAAGGTGACCAAGCAAGGTTGTTGCCACAAGCCTGTTAAACTTTTAACAGAAGTTGTAAAGAATCTGTGGCTTGAAAAAGACCAAAATATATTTGTCTGATAGAAGGAAGAAGTGAGGAATTGTTAAATGAACAGAATCTTTCTGGATTCCCTCTGAAATCTGGGATAAACTGAGTTTATATTCTCAGTCATGTGTCGTAGGAAGTTTCCATCTTGGGATTGTAAATACTGCATTTCTTATGTGTGTGTTTTGGCTTCAGCATTTGGAGATGAATGGTACGTGTTCGGGTGGTTTATATTTAACGTGTGTTTATTACTATTTCTGTTACTAGCATTTTACCAGTAATACTGTTACGTGGCCTGGTTAATGATTGCAGTGTGATCCTTCATGACCATCACAAATAGTCTGTGTCCCTGAAGAGATGGGAATGATAGTGACAGATGCGTGTTCCTGAAAACTTTAAGAATAATATGTTCTTTAAGGAAGAAAACTTCAAGAAAAGCACCAATGCTGGTTCTGCTGAAACTGAGCTGTTTCTTCGCGGGAGGCCAGAAGGCCTAAGCTGTAGGTGGGGGTAGCCCAGGGCTGCGGCCTAGTGTTTTCAGTGCAGTTAATTTGTAACAAGAAGCTGTAGAGCACCAGCCTGTGCTGGGTGTCATGGCTACAACCCACATGCGGTATTGCCAAAGATGGTTTGTTTATGGGCAGAAATCTCAGTGATAGCCATGTCTCTTGGCAGCCATTGGAAATAGTTGTTATTAAAACCCCTACGTTTCTCATTAGAACAACTCTATTGCACATATTGTTTAAATATAGATTACTAATGAAATGCCTTTTTATTGCATTCCCAGTGAATACTTTCAGCGTAAAGTTAATTTGCAGTGTTATGTAAATTCTGCTCAACTTCAATCAAGTTTTTAATTATGTTTTTACCACAGTAATTCCCATTTGATTTGTCATCTCTTGTTAGGTATTTAACATTGCGCAGGGTGGTTTTTTCTTCTTCGCCCCCTCCTGTTTCAGTCTTTGATGTCACCTGGAATAGAGCTTCACTCTAAAACTGCAAGTTTTATTTCCTTTCTTGTAAGTATGATTCAGTGAAGAAGACTTTGACAAAACCGATATTGGAAATGCTTTATTGTTATGGTATCGATTAGCAAAAATAATTTTATTTTTGCCACTGAGAAAACGTCCAGCTATTTGATTTGGATTTTCCCTTTGCCTTTCCTTCAGTCGCTCCAGTTCAGTGAACCTTTGATGCTGACAGCCCTTGGATTTCATTTAAAATGTCAGTTGCTGTTTAACACCTGATGACCACTCAGTCTGTGGCCGCCTTGCATAGATACCACTTGTCCTGTCAAATGTTTGCTTACCCACTGAGCGGGTAAATGGACCCTTTTTTGGCAAATTGTCAGCACGTTAATCACTTGTTGAGATAGGACTTGTCAGGCAGCATCTCAGCCCTAGATAGGTATTTTTCAGATCTTTTTCTGGTGGAATGAAGTGGAAATAGTTGAAGTTGAGTCTGTCTTCAGAGGTCGTGGCAAAAAGTCTTCTCCAAAAAGCTGTGTATTTTGTGTATTTATGCAGAAATCTTCTTACATATATATGAAAAGATGGGGATTGTTTTTGTACAACAGTTGTTGNAAAAAAAAAAAAAAAAAAAGTTCATGCCCAAGTCAAAACTCTGTAAATAATTTGTAGCATATTCTCAATTCAGGTGCACTTGAAGTAGCTCAGTTGGATGCTCAAAATTAGCAGCAAAATCTGAAATCTTTGCTTGGGAAACATACCATAAAATATAAACTAATTGCTGTCTTAAATTACTTTCAAGCATTTGCATACTTGTAAATTTATTTCTGGAAGGTTAGGATTATAAAGAACTTGACAGTAGCCTAACTGTCCTGCTATTTTAAGCACTCAAGATACTTAGATACCACTTTCATTAAAGAATGTGGTTTTGAGTTAGTTGCAAAATACTATTCATAGTATGTTTGTACATTTCATCCTCAGTTCATTCTCATATTCCAGTGTTGTTCTGTTAATACTATCAGCTTGCTAGGTCTCCTATAGGAATGAAAGGGGGAAAAATCATCGACTCTCCCTCCTCAAAAATCACATTTTATATGTAACTATTACAAAGCGTTTGATTGAGATGGGAATTGTGTTAGTTTCTCATGGGAGTTGTTTGAATTTCCACTGTTTAAAAATCAATTCAACTTGATGAGCAGTGGATTCAAGCAGTGGAACCCATTAGGACGATTTTATATCACCAGTTGCACCCTTTTTAATCTTTCTGTTGGGAGGTAATTAAATTGAACTCATTAATTTGCACAGATGTTGAGTGTTTCCATCAAACTTGCCTTTCTTCATCCTCACCTGGCCTTTCTGCCCATGTGTGTGGCACTGCTGGCAGCCCAAATAGGGCAATGTGCGGCTGACTCTGATCTCCTTGTGTGGGGTATAAACTCTTCCTGCAGCCAACCCCAAGCAGAAATCTTGTGCTCTGAGCTGTCTGTTAAGCTCACAGGAATAAAGATAACGTATTTTTTTCTAATTGCCTCAGACAGGATGGCTTAGTCTTTAATGGCGTATCTATACATGGCAGTTCCCTTTAAAGCCACGTATAGGGTAGGATTTGGTTGTTGTTTTAAACAAGTGTCTGTAAACCCTCAACCTGCTAGATTTCTGTGGGCTCTGAATGCGTTTGGTGCTTTGTCAGTATAGAATCATAGAATGGTTTGGATTGGAAGGGACCATAAAGATCATCTATGTTGGTAATGTTGGTAAAGGAGATGCTTGCTTTAGGTAAGTGGCTTTTAATTTCCTTTGAAGCAATGATATTTTCTGAAAAGAATTTAAAGCTGATAAAAAGCCCGAGTGTCCAGGGCTGACCATCTGTATTTTCTATCTACAAAAGCCCACAGGAGAGCAGGAGCTCTCACTACACCCAAAATTATATTGATTGTGAGAAGGTGCTTTCTGTTGGCCCTCATGTCTGATCGCTGGTGTCTGCAGTGTGAGCTCTTCTGTTTGTTGTACACAGCAGAGTCCATCTGTGTGGCAACAGACCCAGGAAAGACCTGTGTTCTCCTAAACATGTCTTAGGCTAGCAAGGTAGATAAATATTTCTCTGGTTTAGCTCCCTTCTTGTTGGTTAGTAAAGAAGTGGTGTGTGTTTTGCTGTATTTAGCTAGTTTTCAGTATGCTGGTGCCACAGTTAAAGCACCAGTTAAAGCTGCCTTTTTTTTTTTTCTTTCATGACTTGGTCTATCCAAAATTTTGTTCCACTTTAGAATGTGAAACTGAAGTCTAGGTCCAAGTTCATTTGATGGCATCCAAAATGTACAAAATACGCATGCTCCAAAAAACTCCTAAAATTGTTTGATCTGAATTTTGCTGGCATTGAGTAGGTTCTGTTGCAGGGACACGTAATTGCTTGGAGAAGAAAGGTCTTTTGGCTGATATTTTTAGCTCTTAATATCTTAGTGGCTGCATGGGTGCTATGAGGAAGGAACAGAAGTGGCAGTAGTGCTGTATCCACCACGTTACGCTGGGATTACAACGCAATTAGAGTATAAATCTCTAAATAAAGAAAACGTGTTTTTTCTTTTCTTGAAATTAAGGCGAGGTTTGTAAAATTAGGCAATCCCACAGGACCATGGCATATACCTCTGCTGGACTGGTAAATCACTGAGGATTTTTCTAATTCGTGTTCATGTGCTCGAAGTTGTTCTAGGGCATTTCAGACATAAAAGTAGTGCACAAAATGCATGCAATACGTCACCTAGAAAGTAGTTTATTCAGTAAAACATTCTGTGGAGATGACAGGTAAACAGAGAGATTCCTCTGCTAGTATTTTCACAATACTACATAAATAGTTGCCGTAGAGGAGATGCAAATGCTTTTTCTTTCCTACTTCTTTTCTTTTGAAAAAGACCTTCATAAGAATGGCAAGAAAATAAAAACTTGCCACCATTTTTTTAATACTTCAGAAATAAGAGATACTTGGGTTCTTGCCAAATGACCCAGGCTTTCTTGAGTTCTCTCCAAAGTGAGTGAAATCTTAACTACTTGTGTGGCTATTTTTCCTATTTTTTTAAGTGAGTAGTTTAGTCTAGGTGGAGCTGAAAGTGCATGAATTTTTAAGCTCTTGTGTAAAGTGGAGAGACGAGGCCAAGCAGAAGGGAATGCTATTAGCACGCGGTGACACAGACAGCAGAGCTATTTAGACAGCTGCACGTGTCATATCGTGTACTTGGGTCTCGGTCATGCTGCTATTTCTGTCTCGTTAGCACAAATCATAGCATCTCTTTTGTGAGTGCGTGTGTGCTCCTTTGCTTATCTAGGGGCGCTTCCTTATTTGAGCGAAAGTGTAAAAAGGATCCTCAAAATTCAAAGTCCACTAATGAGCTGTTTCTTTTGCTGCAGAGCTCAAGGCAGGGCCACCAAGCCCACGGCTGGCCGGGAATTGGACACCTTGTAGTAAACCCTCTGCAGGCATTTTGGAACAGCCCTCTATTGCTTGGCTAGACTCAGAGAGGCAGCATTGCTTACCAAACAGTATTACCAATGTCTGTATATAGCAAGTCAAGCTATTGAAAAGATGTCCAGAGGAAGATCTTTCGCCCTACAGGCTCTTGCGGCTTCAGTGGGTCCATACTCTAGAAACAGTCTGCAAATAGAAAGGCTAAAAACGTGCCTTAAAACTGAAAAAGAGTGAAAGGAGTAGTTTTCAGATAACCACCAAACTCTGGGAGACATAAACATCCCTTACAATGAAACTCGTGGAGAAATTAAACGTTTGGTATGATAATTCAAAGCAACTATACCTGGTATTGTGCTGAATTAAGGAACTTCAGGGAGGATGAAAACAGGATAGTGCTGGTTTTGGGAGTTTTTTGGTTGGTTGGTTTGGTTCAATATTTGCTAATGTTAGACCATCTTCTTTCTTGTAGTTTGACTGTATTCACTGAGACTGAGCTGAATTTTCATTGTTTTCCAAAAAATTCATGGTTTTAGTAGAGGAACTATATTTCATAAAATACTAATGTGGAAGTCTAAATGCAATTTAGCTGTTGCTAACTTGCATTTTAATAAGGCTGATTATCCGCTCAGCTGTCAGGCTCCATTCCTTGTATGGCACATTCATTTCAAGACTTCCTAAATTCTGCCCGTTGTTGCTAATGCTGCCCTGTGCGTGCAGTCATGTGTATGTGTGCACGCACAGAGAAATGAGCCTTCCTGAAGTGAGAGCTCATGTTGGGTGCCCAGAAGTAACATCCCCAGGAATTTTTTGTGCCAGTTACAAGTATATTTCTTGGCTTATGAATTTGCTATGTGTTTACTGTTTGAAGAATAATGCATATATTTACTTATTTTAAAAGTTACACTGTTAATAACAGCTTACAATTTTGACAAAGTTTGAGGCTCATAAAAGAACATAAGCCAAGCATGCTCGGTGTAAATATTTCTCATGGATTTTCTGAAAAATCTTTCACTTTGTTCTGAATGAAGGAAGTTAGGGTTAAGTTTCTTTGTCCCTGACCATCTGTCTTGTGTTCTGCAGGAATGTATGTCCTGCTTTATTTATGTCCCAACTTTTAGCATTGGTGTAACGTGTTGTGGTTTAATTATTTGCTTAATAAAGACAAGAAATAGAAGATGTTTCTGGGTGAGATGACAGAGCACAAAAGTGAGTTCTAGGAGAAGCCTTACCAGGAGAGCTGTTGGTGTGGCCATTGCACAGGCAGTTGCCATTGCTGGTCTCTGAGCCTCAGCTGTCTGTAGCACCATGGGTGAATTGTTGACACAGTGGCAGTGCCTACGTCTGTTGTCCTGCTGCCTTCAGGCTTCCTAGTTAACTGATGCTAACGGTGTCTGTTTTGCTGTCCAGAAATATTTGATCGTGATTTAATCTAGGAAATAACTATCAGTAATGATACTTCTTGATGATATAGTCAACTGATAGTAGGCGCTTTGAACCATGACTTCTTTAATTCAGTATTTGAAATTTCTCATGCAGTTGCAGTATTGGGGATCTGAACCAAAGCTGTGTTTAGCCAAGTGTTGTATTTACTAAGTGAACTGTGGGGGAAGATGGTTTTGAAGAAATTTAAAGTTTGTGACGTGAGCTAGGCTGATGCGTTTCGCTGTTGCTGCCTTTACTTCTGAAACAGCGATGCCAGCAGCAGGCTATAAATGCAAACTTCCCTTGTACACTCCTGTGTTAACCAGAGATGGGTGAGAGGGGATGGAGGCAGCAGTGCAGGAAGAAGTCCCTGAAAAGGAGACACAAAAGTCTGCTTTTAGTGCATCTTTTGCAGGGTTGCATGTGTGTACGTGTGTCTTGGCTGGTGAGTCACCAGCAATCTCAGTGGAAAAGGCCAGTGGCCAGACTCCTCCTGCTCTGCTTATACCACTGCATGTGTAACGGGGCTAAACAGGAATCCAGTTACTCTCCTCCTTCATCCGCAAACAAGAGCGGGGTAGTCACAGGAAGGATAAGTGGAAGCCTCAATAGTTGCTCTGTGTAAGGGATGGAATGGACTAAAACCGCTTGGTTTAAGCAATTTGTGGAAGAGCCCTTGCTATGGAAATGGTTGTTTTCACATTTTTGTCTTGGAAACCCCTGAAGCTTCCTGCAGGGCTTGGGTTTCTGTCTTGCTACTTGCTGTGCACGCAGGCAATAAGAGCTAATCTCAGCACTAATCAGATATGATTCATTGTGCCTTTACCCCGCAATGTCTAATATTGCATAGATTTGAAACCTTTGATAGGTCTTCCTCTGTCGGTTTGTGTCCACAACTCACTTCCTCCCATTAATTTCTAGGGCCGTAGGGATCTTTGTCTTCACGCTGCTGATGCTGGCCCCGAACACACACGCACAAACGCGCAGCCGGTTGCATCTCTGCCTGCCAGGCTTCAGGAGCAAATTCTTTCTGCATAAGTGCACGGCTCACTCAGTCTTCTCTCCACTCCTGTCTGGATTACGGTTTCATTAAGGTCTCGTACATACGTGATATTTTAACTCAAATGGGCTATAATAAATTTCATCTGAATAAGCAGTGCCTTTTATGTGTCATAAATTTTGCCTTTCCCTGTTCCCACTAATACGCATTCCCCCTTAACATTTCAGTTATATACTGATAAACTCCTCGACATTTAAATACTAACACAGCAGGCTCGAGGTGGAGAAGTGGGTCACGCAGAGCTATCAAGAGAACCGTGACTTTTATAACTGGCTGAATAGGAAGCTCCCGGCTACTCAGATTTCTGTGAGGATGACTGCCGTTGCTGAAAGGAGAGAAATAAAGCGTGCTTTCATTTTAAAAGCGCTTTGCACACATGAGTTAACCTTTTCAGCGCTCTGGCGTGAGGTGGGTAAGTGTTGTTGCTTCAGGTGAGGAAACTGAGGCAGGAGGCTTGTGTCTCCCGCTCTCCTGCGTGGCTGCGGCCGGGTGCCGACCCACAGGCTTTGCTCTGCTGTGCTGCCCTGCTTGGGCTCGCAGCACAGCTGCCAAGTTACCTGGTGCCACAAGAAGTCTGGCCCATTTGCTGCCCTACTGCTAGCTCCGAGATGATGTTAGCAGGAAATGTTCAGTGTTCTTACACACTAGCTGGGGCTGGAAAACCTTTGGTTGCGTATGGGCCATCTCAAGTTAACCATGTGGATGTGGGTTACTTTTCTTGCTTTTTTTCTTTATAACTCCTTCCCCGCCCCCCCACCCCATTTTGGGCCCAAAATAGTTCTGCTCACTGAAAAAAACAACTGAATTTGTTTTACAGTCCTCCAATGAGAAGTAAGATTTTTTTTCACTAGAAGTAGTAAATACTTTTGTGTTGTAAAAGAGAACAGAAATACTGTCTTTTCCGATTATTTTTCTTACCTCATCTTAGGAGGCTTCTAATTACCTATAATATACATATACCTGTAACAAGTGTATCAAATCTGTTTGATATATGATCCAGGAGTGACCCTACTGCACTGCGGCTCAGAGATCCCTGCGGTGCTGAATGATTGTGAGTGGGAGTGGAGAGGTCAGTTTAGAGGACTGCTGTTGTAATCTTTTGAGGCCTTAAAATGTGTTGAAGTATTTCATGTTTATGCACTTTGATACTAGACTGTTTGGAGGTTGTCCTCTGATTTGTCTGTTGAGTGTCTTTGTGGTTTGTGCAAATGCAGTTTTATTTCTTTAAAAAGAAAATTTTCATAGGTCACTCTTCCCTTTGAAATAATGTTACTTAAAAAGCACATATGATCATTACAAGACTTATTGCTTAATTTTGCATGCTGAAGGAAAGTTATAAAGGTTATTTGGTGAGCAATTTTATTTGGGATTTTTCTCCTACTAGTTGAAACCACATGATGATAATAACTATTTACATAATCCCAAGAAACTGGTAGGCAAATTGTGCACGTGGAAATGTGAATGGTAGTGTGAACAGGTGAGTTGAGTATCCTGGGATGTGTTTTGACTGTAAAGCTGTGCAACAGAAGATTGGGAAAAGGCAGAATTCCTCTGTGTTTCTTTTCACTTATGGAGCTGCTGAATTCTGAGTACTTTTCTAGCAAATGGATTTTTGTTTTTCTGAGTGAATCTATAAAACCCCTTGAAAATGCTGTCTTTCAGCAGTTCGGTAATTTAGTAAGCAAGCTGGATTGATTATCAAAACCAGTTATTTTTTTTAATGTTGACGTTGGATTTGGGATATATAGTGTCGTATATTTCACCTTCATGTCCTCTAAGTTCAGTTGTGTGAGGTATATTTAATCCTATATCCACTTCCAAAGCTGAAGAAAAACATATTTTCTTGAAATACAGGTAGAGCAAACCTTGTTAACAGTAATGAATCCTGTTGACATCTTCAAGCAGAAAATAAGCCAAAGCGTGGTGCCTTACATGAGTGTGTCCTTCAGCACAGGTCCTGAAAATAAGCAACCAACAAGCAATCATCGTGCTTTTTTATTTTTTTATTTTTTAATTATATATATATATATATTTATTTTTTTTTTGGTAGAGATGCACGAGACGAGCAGGTATTGAACTGTTTGTTCATTGCTGAGAAGGGAGATGTGCTGCTTTAGCCAGTGCTTGACCAGAGGAACGCCTGGTTGCAACAGCGGATTGCTCAGATTTACCTCAAAACCCAAGCTGTTTGCTGTCAAACTTCTCCTCCTTTCACCTCCCACCCAAGTCTAAAATGGTTAGAGAGGATTCATTTTAGGATGATGAATAACAACATCGGTATGTCTTGTTAAACGCAGAGTTAAAAAAGTGAACGTTACCAAAGTCTGGGAGAGTTCACAGCGGCATAAAGATGGGGTGTGGGGAAAGTTTATCTAGTTAGCCACTGTATTGATGTTTCTGTCTGTGGACCTGGCTGAAATGTCAATCAGTGATTTAAAATGGCTTTGTGAATATTTCTTGCTAATGAGGAGCTACTTCGGTGCAGGGTTGTAAGCTACATAACTCCTGTTTTGATGAGCAATGGATGTTGAAAAGGGACTGAGCAATAGCGATGAATCTGAAAAAAAATACTGGGGTCAATTCCCCAACCTGGCTTTTGGCCTCCTGGTGATAATTTTGTTTAAAACCTTGCCTTTGGAGTCAGATGATTGTTTAAACCAAACTGATAAGATAATTTTCCATTCCTAAAATTCCTAGGGTTGCTAAATCCATAAGAAAGATGGAAAATGAAATTTAAGAGCTTAAAGAACAAATAACATCATTTCATGATTGTCTTGGAAGTTTTGGATGGTAGACTGATTATTATTGATCATTTGTGGTTTTAACCACAGAAATAGCTAGTTACGTTTGCTTGGTTTTAACTTTGAGACCTTAAAAGAACAGAAAGCGACTATCAAAACTGTTTTCCCACCTACCATGACATTTGAGAATAACATATGTAACTTAGTAACAAAAGACAGAAAAATACATTTTGCTGCCACATCATTGTATTATTTATTGTATCTACATCATGTCACTTGTATGTTGCTGTCCTCTGTTTTTCACATATTATGCATTTCATTTGCCAGTAACTGTCTCTCTCCTGGCAGCAGCTACCACAGTATTTTCTGGATGGTGCAGAAAACAAATGGTAATTGTAATTATTCTCAGAATTAATCAAATTGTGAGGCGTTTCTTTCCTTCCACTTAGGGAACTGTAGCAAAAGTTCTATTTTTATTTGGGCTTCTTTTTAATTAGAAGCCCTTATGGGCTTGTTTAAAAACAAACCCCAAACCAACAAAAAAAATCCTCCACCCATACCCAGCCCTGCAGAAGCCCCAAACCAACCCACCACAGGTATTTACTGGGTATGGTTTGTATAATGACCTGAGACAAGGCTGGCTTCAGTGCCATGAGACTTCCTCCTGTATCTCACCATGACACCCTGTGGCTTCTGACAAGTGACTTGACCTCTGCTGGCCAAGTTGGCCACTGGCTTGTGTGAAGCTGGGTCCTCCCAGACCCGCGGAAGCGCATCAGGTTATTCCAGTCATTAACTGACTCCTGTAGGTAATACCTATTTCTCCCCATCTGTGAAATGGGGATGGTAATACTTTTCTGCCTGCCTCTCAGCGGGATCTGTGAGGATTAGTTAGGTCTCTACAGCAGCGTATAAGTGGTAAGCGTGATTACAGAGAACAAGATGTGCAATTGCAGTGGAGGGGCAGCAAGCTGCGGGTGTCTCGTTACACTTACATAGCGGAGCAGCTGGCTGATGAGCTGGCCTGACCTCTGCAGTCAAACCACATTTCAGCACAGTTGGCTCATTTGTGGGCTACGCTGATTTCTCACGTCAGGACCTCTGTTTTCTAAAGGTGGCGTCGGGTAGGGAAATGCAGATGACAGCCTCTCACTGGAGCTGTGCACTTCTCTTTCACTTGCCGGAGCAGTCTTGGGCATAGTAGATGTGAGCACCTGTAGGTCAGTGTCCTGGCCAGAAGGCTGTTCTTTCAGCAGTGCGAGGCTTTGCTGGGGACACACCTTTGCTGGCATCACCTTCTGCACACGGGACACACTTTCTTATAAGATGTTCCTTTCTCTGCTTGCTCTGCTCAGATCCTGCCTAATGACTCAATGCTTCTGCAGTGTCAGCAAGAAGCCAGTCAATAATAATAGTCATGTTTATTTTCTTTTTATGGGCTTCAAGGCACGTCCCATCTATTTGATTTTGCTTAGACTGTGAGCTCTTGGGTGGACAGCGTCCTGCATCTTGCCTCCTGTGGGCCGCTGCCACATTGTCAGCGTCGTAGCACTGTTAACCCCTGCTGGCATTATGACAACTCTGTCTTGGGACACTTGGTACTTCAGTTTGAGAGTTACCGTAAATTTGTTCAGTGAACAAGATTGAAGGTATAAGTGAAAGGCAGTGCAAGTTCTCTTTCACTTGCACTCTGTGTATGCCAAAAAGCGCTTGGAGCAGGTAAGTTAGTGTGACTGCTGATATTAATGAGAATGAGTGATAAGAAAGAGAATTTGCTTGTGTTTCCATTAGGATCTATTAAGACTAATGTAATCAATTGGATCAAAATGTTATCACCTTCTGCAGATCATTGTCAGTAAATGTAGCGGTGATTATTCTAGTGTTTTGCTTTAGGGAAAATTAGAATGACTAAAAAGAGGTGTGATGCAATGTGTTTAGGTGTGTAACACCCACTTATTTGAAAGGGATATTAAACAGTTACAGTCCATGTCAGACACCTGTGTCTGGTTTTCACTTTGAAGCATTAAGAATGTGCAGATAAAGGGATAATATTTTAAATAGAAATTAATAGAGCAATAGAAACTAATAAAATGAATCTTTTTATTAAAAGTACAGGAAACAGGAACTCCAGGTTTAGATTTGGGTACTGATTTTTGAGTTTGCAAGTTTGCATTTCTTAAAAAGCTTGATTTTCAAAGCCAAGGTGCTGCAGCCCTTCTGACAGACATGAATGGCATTTGAAGTCTGTAATGAGTGCAACAAACAGGCTCTTTGGTGTAAATGATCCTACAGGAAGTTCACAGAATCAACACTGCACATGTAAGCAGAGTGAAATGGGTGGGAATCTAAACAGTTTAATATTGTGGCACACTTTCAGTCAAAAGCAGTAGAGATCAAGTTTTCATTAAAATTACCAGGTTTAATAAAGGATTTGAGATACATTTTTGTCCTTACTGTTGCTCTGTTCTGCCAGTATCTCATAAGCAACACTATCAGTGCTGGTGGGATAAAGCCCTAAGGATATTAGAACAGCATGATTTTTATCTCAACTATGTCCTGTTTGGTGGGAGCCATTGCTTGTGGCTAAAATGTTCTGCAACACTTCGACTTCATTCACGTTGAAGTTTTGCACTAGGATTATTAACATCATCTGCCTAAATCTCCCACAGACTGACCTGGGAATATACCCCATGGTTACAGAAGAATGGTGTATTGGAGGTTAAGGTGACAAACAGTTATCTCCATCAATAATGAATAGACTTGTATTTCATCAATTTCAAAGCTGTGAGTTACGGTGTTTATCTGTTGAGTGAGGATTAAACTATTTGTCCTGCCATTTGTTTGGTGTACTTTAATTTGTATTTGTCTTATGCCTATTGAGCCTTCTCCCACATTTTGAGGAATAGTTTTAGAGCATGGATGAGGGGGAAGTTTTCCTAAATCTTATGTAACTGTTTTAAAGGAATAAACAAAGCAAACATCTAATTTCCCTTCTGTGATAACAGAGGAAGTTTTGAGATGCTCATTCCTACAGAATTTAAGCACTCAAGTACTTTAAATGTGTAAATGACCCAATAAAATCAATACAGGTTCTCAAATGAATGAGCTATTTGGGAATAAGTGATAAAAAGATGTCATCTCAGCAACTTTCTTCCTTTTTGATTCTTCTCTGTGAGGGTGAGGCACTGGAACAGGTTGTCCACAGAAGCTGCCCCCTCCCTGGCAGTGTTCAAGGCCAGGTTGGATGGCGCTTTGGGCAACCTGGTCTAGTGTAGGGTGTCCCTGCCCATGGCAGGGGAATTGGAGTTAGATGGTCTTTGAGGTCCCTTCCAACCCAAATCATTCTATGGCTCTATGAATTATGAAAAAGGACTTGACCGTGATGGGTAGGGAAGAAAGAAACCAGTCTGTATAACTTTGAAAGTACGGTAAGATGAATGGCTCCTCATCACAGTGCTGCTCTGGAGATAGCAAAGGTTGAACCGAACTCTACAGGTTATAGTAAAATTGACTCCTAGTTTGCGAAGTCCTTTTTTAGCCATTAGCATGTTGAGCTGTTGTCCATAAAGGGTATCCAGGCAGACAGAAGGTCGTTTCTTGCTATTTTGGGAACGACTGGCTGTGTAACTGTCATACAAATAAGCTGAAAGGCACAGGAAACTTGCACAGTAGTGTGACCAGGGTATGACCCAATGCTGTCTAAAGCCAATGGGAATCTTTTTTGCAACCTTAATGGGTGTTAAATCAGATCCTGTTCTAATTCAGACCTTTTTATTTCTTGATCTGCAGTCATTTCAGAATGTGCTATTATACATGTAACAAATCTTTAAATAACACTTCAGTCTGAGGATGCTTGCTTGCCCGAGTAGTTTTTGAAGCTGTGTGCTGCTGCGTTATCTTTCTGCTTTAATTTTCCTGATGTTACCTGTGTGTTAAGTTACAGTTATCTGGTAACTTGGATATATACGTTAGGTATACTTATTTATGCATTATAACGAAAAATCATATATGGGCTCTGAAGGCCCCAAGTCCAAGATCAAACTAGGATTTCGTAGTTGCATCTGTGAAATAACTAACAATTGAGCCGTAACACTTTGTGCCCCAAATCCCACATGTTTTTTTGGGGAACAGTCAGTGGTTGTGCTCCTGACTTACTGTGTTTGTCCAGCGAGTTTCTCCATAAATAAAGTGGAAACTATTTTTCATGTTTTCCTAAAAATGTTATAGTATGCTTAAAACAAGGGCTACTTAGGACAGGAATAGTCTTTACTCTGTTTTATAGAGAATAATGCAAGACATCTTTGCTGTATCAGAAGGCAAATTAATAGTAGCTGCAGCTGTTGTCACTAGGGTCCTTCCTTGTGTGGTGTGTTTGCTCCGGCCAACCCGTGACATGAGCAGGAAAATGTGCAAGATCTGTCAGGTTGGTGAGCAGGCTAATCTAAAAAACATGAGGGAGTGTCTGATCCCTCCCATCTGCGAGGGTGATTTCTGACTATTTTTAAAATTTTAAAAAGCATACATTTTTCTGTTTAATGGGAGAGTGTCAGGATTGTTTCCAGTTTGGTTTTGAGACACGAGAAAGAGTTGTTGAAACGTTGATTTTGACTGCGAGAAACATCTCATGCTAGTTGTGCCAAGGATATCATGAGCCCTGGGAAAACGGCCTGATTATGGAAAAATCCCCGTTTTTACTCCTGATTTCACTTGGCCCTTGCTGTTCTGCTGCTCATAGCTCAGGATACTCCTGTCACAGCCTCAGTACGTGAAGACTTCTAGAGGTGTCATGGAAACTGGTTAGTTATTGTAAGCAGTGGCAGAAAAATGAAGTGCTTTATTGTATACAATTCTAATATTGTTGAAGTATAATTAATTCTTGCCGTAAAACTATGAAGAATTATTTCGCAAATTGAGAACTCAAATCTGGGGTTTTCTGTCTGCAAGAATCAAAAGACATTTTTGTGGTCATATTTGATTTGCAGTTTATGAAATGACTTATTTTCATGATGTAAAATTACCTAGTATGCAAACTGTCTTGATTGAGTACTTGAAAACACACATGGCTTTGTAGTAACTTGTTATTTTCCCTGAAAAATGTGTGTGCCCTGTCTTGCACTTGGCATTGTACTGCTTCATGTGGTTTTGTCTTTGGTATACAACCCACTGTGCTCCAGCTCCACACTTGATTAAATGGCATTATGAACTCTCTAATTATAATACCTTTACTTTATTACGCTCGAAAGGATTGGCTCTGGTGGATGGTAGTACGAACAATGCGTTACGTGAACGTGCTATTTTGGTCTCCTTGTTTGTATTAAGATAGATATTGTGATTTTGCTTTCTCGTCACCATCGTGGAGTTAAATATGATTGTGGCACTATACACAATGAAGAGATGGTGCCTTTTACAAATGTATTACTATCCAACTAATAGTTTATAGTTTTATTGCAGTGGCAAAGTCTACATTGTAATAGGTGTATCGCACATGAATGCAATATCCAAAATACAAGTGAAGAGCTGGTTTTCTTTTATGGATGGATGTGAAGCGAGTGTTAAGATGTAGCTTTTCAAGCGAGATTTTGCTAGGGAAGAAAAATAGATAACACAATGTTGTTCATAGTTTATGTAGCTAATCTGGAGTCTGGAACCATAAGAACGAGGAAGTTTGGTGTGATGTTGGAAGCCTGTCTTTGGTTTTCTTTTCCTTCAACTTAATTAACCTCTTGAACAGTAGTAAAGTCGCTGCATGGTCATTTGTATTTGTGGATTTGTCACTTATGTACAATGTTTTCAACAAGAAATTGTGGAGGTCCTTAGTGGGGACTCACTTCATTGGTGGTAATGTTGAAGTCTATAAAGCTGTTCATACAATGCTATCTTCAGCAAGGATCATGCCATTTTCATAGTACAAAACCAATAAGGAGAGTTAATGTCCCTATTAACTAAAACTCTCTTAGTACAGAAACTCCAGGGAATTCAATTGAAGAAAGGACAGAACAGGAGTCTGTAGAAACTGGTCTGGGCTGAAGGCTATAGTTTAGATCTTACCAGGGACAGAGGGAAAATAAGAAAAAAGTCAAGGTCCTGATGAGGACCTTTCTGAGAAGCAAATAGCCTATTGGAACTGAAATCCAATAGGGTGTAGGGAAGAGAAGAAAAAAGCATAATAAATGGAAATACAGGAGTATGCTCAGTGGAGGAGTGGGATAAAAGTGGCTCACGTTGCTGAAGAAGATATGTACTAGGGAGTCACTGCACCAGAAAGCGAGTAATACATGGCAGCCTCATTCTTGGGGGTGAGGGGCTCTCTCCCCCTTTACTCTAGGCAGATGCTCTCACCTGCCTTTGAACACACTCCTCAGGTACTCCAGCGCCAAGTTATGCGACTGCTCCTCCTAAAGGTGCTTTTAGCTGGAGTCCGTGCAGCCAAGCTCCGGCAGACCCAGTTCCCTTCCCTCCTTTCTGGAGGTGGCAGTCAGCTGGGATGGGATGTGCATCCCGGGTGTGCTGAGGCTGAGCCCCTGGTTTGGAACAGCCAGTGTGAGGTTGCCAGCAGCATCCATAATTCCATGGAGTGAGCGAACTGCTTTAGATTATCTTAAAATTGAAACAATGTCGCTTTTTGACTAAATGAAATGAAGGAATGGAACAAGAAGCATCAGTAATTATTTCTGAGTGTTGCAATTATTTATTTTTTTTCAAATGTGGGGGGTTTGCAACCAAAAACATAGTAAGCTCTTTAAAAAAAACAAACAACAAAAGACCAAACACAAAACAACAACAAACCCAAATGAAACAAAAAAAACCCCCAAACACAAAACACAAACCAAAACGAAAAAATGAAGCCATTGGGTTTATTTAGTACCTGGTTTAGCCCAGTCACGGGGGCATCATCTCTAAGGCTACCTTGTGTCCTGCGAATCCAAATTGTGGGCTGCTGGTTTGTGTGCTTGCACCAGTGATCTTGCAGTAGGCTGACGGAGTCTCTGGGTTGAAACCAAGTGCTGGTGGCTGGCAGGCATAGCGGCCAGCATGTCTAAGCACCGTTGGGCACAAAGAGCCCTTGTGTAAGCTGAAAAGAGGTGAGATTATAAATGTGAAGCTGTTGAAACCATCCTTGGCCTTTGAATTTAAAGAAATTCTGTTTCTTTTAAAAATAGATTCAATACCTAGTTTTCCTGCTTTAACACAGCTTGATGCATATAGGATCTTGTAGAAGGCACGAGGGGGTGTGTGTGTGTATAGTTTTGGAGCAAAGCAAGATCATTGGCAGGCTTAGCATCGTGTTAGTGTGTGCCAAGTTACTCTTAGCACGAGCGGAGCCCAGTCAAAAGACTTCTGGTTTGTGTGCTCTTCTGCTGTATTTGGAACTAATGCTGTGCATAACTGGCGTTAGTTAAGGGGCAAATGTAGTGCTGTGTGCTTACATGGTGCAAGGTAAAATCAGTGACCAAATTAATCGCAACTCATTTTTCAGGCATGGACTGAAAACCAGTTGCGTGGCAGTACTGTCTGGGGAAGGAACCTCCAGCTCAGTTTTTTATATACCACTCATTAATATTTTCCTCCTTCTTCTATCCTTTATGTTGACATTAACGTGAATTAGATACTTGCAGCAACCAAGAAGTATTGATGAAAGCCTGCAAACCGAACATGTTTTCGTAAAATTAGTTTCCTGCTTAAGCAGATATTTCTTTAGTAATTGACACAAACCAGCCTCAGTCGGGGAGGCAGAGGCAAGCTGGTTGTGTGATTGATTCACCGTGTTCTGTGGTTATTTCATGTTTATAGTAAAAAGATGACTGTAAATATAGGGCCAGATGCCCCACCTGTGTCCCCAGCTGAAGATCTGGCCTGAATAATTTATTAAGGTGTGTTATCCTTTACATTCTCTTCAACTAGAGGTTCTTACCGTAAAAGCACTAGAATTATAAAACCTTCCTCTTGTTCTCCTTTGCCTTTGTTAAAATAGCGGAACACTACAGGCAGTCCTAATGCTGGTGCAGAGTAACAAACCCTGCGTGCAAATGCTACAGTGTGTATATTGCAATATGGGAAAAATAACCACCATTTGCAACTGCTTACTAATTGCAGGTGTCAAAGCGACTCATCTAATGTTTTAAGGAGGCATTCAAGTGGCTGGTTTATTTGTGGTGTTTTGTTGTTTGGGTTTTTTTAAAGATTAATAAATAGTCTCTTTTGTTATCCCAGATAACGTAGAGATAAAAAATTGCATCAAATAAGAACTGATCCCCAATAACATTTTCTCTTTGATGGGGTAGGTAGTTACCTGGTGCCAACCTTGTGGCTTTTGCTACTTTAAATACTGACTTCCAAACAGCTAATACTCCCTTCTGTCTTACAGGACAGCTAATCCTCCTGACTTCCCCTCTGTTTTGTTTTCTAATTTTCCTTTTTGTGTAGGAATGTCTAAATATTACAAAAGGTCAGGTGCTTTCTGTCTAAGAAATAGATGGCTCCAGGCTTTAAAAATTATGCCTGTTCATGGTCCTGCCATCTGCAGGAGCAGCAGCCTATCATAAAGTTACTGTATTGATCTGTCACTAGTGCTGTCTTGTCTGCCAAATGAAAAATGGCTTCAACTCATAACCTGGGCCAGCAGTTTTCTTATTGTAAGCCAGACAAAAATGCTATTGATCTTCCTTTGCTGAAGTGTTCTTTTCACAGCTTGCCAGCATCAACACACTGTTGTCCTTACTCAAGGCTAATTAGCTAATAATCTAATGCAACTGAGACAGCGGTCTCAGTTTGGTTTAGCAGTAAGGGAATATGCTGAGACTTCAAAAGTATGGGACCTTTTTAAAACATGGTTGTGCTTGCAGTGCTTGTCTCAAGTTTTACACTCTCACTTCATTTGATTTCCTCCACACTAAAGAATAACAGTCTAGTTAGATTGAGGTGTGCTGTCGCTTTAGGATTTATAGGAAGCAAAACCCAGATGCGGTGTTGGTATCTGAAGTCTTGTACGGTGCTCTTGGTTATGCACTCACACTTTAGCTTTATGATCCCTTCTTGAGTGAAATCAAATAGTTCATTGAATTAATCATGGGAACCCTGTGGTTCGTGAGCTACAGACCAGGCAGATTTAGTCACGTCTGCGAAACAGTCAGTTATACTTTTTTGGTTGGTTCATTTTGTTGCGTGCGTTGTTTTTTGGTGTGGGTTTTTTTTTTTTTTTTTGTAAAACACCAATCAAACAAAAATCCACTGCTAAATTAGTTTAAATCCAGGTTTATATGATGGATCTTTCCTAAGAAATACATTTTCTTAATCCTCCTACTGCTACAGAGGCCAGAAGGTTGCAAGGAAATTCAGGTTGGAAGCATGGGAAAGATGTAATGTGCTCATGCATGTTGCAAACTCACAGGAGTCGTCCACGAGGTTTTTTGATCTTTTAAATTCAAATATTTGGATAATTGGATGTATGAATGGAGGGCACTTGCTTCCAGTCCCTAGCTGCATATAAGAAGCAATTGATACAACTTCAGATGATGGGATGGCTTAATGTTGTTCAGCCCATGTTTAGTCTTGTGTGTGGTTCTCCTGGCTTGTCACACACTCTTGTGGTGATGATAGATGTACAACATTTCTTTTGGAATACACAGTAATAAAAGCTTCTGAAATACAATTATACACATTTTGCCAAAATGAGATGGCAGTAATCATCTAGCAGTTTTCAGCTGTTAGGTATTTTTTAGAAGTTCTTTATCAAAGGCAGCTTCTTCTGTGTGCTTTGCCCAGCCAATGTAGGCCATGTCTTAGTTTGTATTTCAGAATTATGCATGATTCAAGTTGTATCTTTGTTTTCTGTTCCACACTGCGGAGCACAGTGTGAGGCAGGGTGTACAAGAGGCAGAAGGAAACAGATAATCCCTCGGGGAAGTTATTCTTTACCTTTCATACATTAATTTCTCTGGAGTGTGGGTGCATATGTTAATTTTGTATATGAAAAAGGAGTTTAATCTATGAGGACACTTAAAATTTGCTTGAAATAAGGGAACTTTTAATCTCTGAAAGCATCCCCAAAGTGCAATTAACTGTTCTGATGTCCTGATGACTCAACAGATGCTTCTGTAAACTAGAACACATCTGTCAGATTACGGAACTGATATGCCACTATGTGTTTTAAAATGACTGCCCTTAAATGGATGTATTGTGATAAATACCGTATAGATAGCAAGGATATCCTGTAATAACATTTCACAGCGCACTATTCATTGTCACTCTCTGGAGGCTGCTATAGTCATGTGAAATGTCCAGCTCTTCTTTGTATCTCTGTAAACTTGTTTGGGTTTTTCTGCATCTTCTTGGCTCCTTTTTAATGCGTGCAGGCTATTGAGTGGTATTTTTAATAAAAGAGTAGAACTAAAGATTTTTCTAAGCCTTTCTGAAGATTCCCAGTAGCCAATTCAACTGATTTTAGACTGCACTCCATCTGTCTAGGGAAGAAAGAAAATACATTAGTAGTCCACACATGAGCAGCTTATTAGTTCATTTGGTGTGTGCAGTACAGTGATTCGAGACTGATCTAAAATATTCATCCACAATTACTGGCGCAGCACAGTTCAAAGTGCTTCAAATCTGTGGGTTTGACTGAGAAATTTAAGGAAAATAGCTGCAAATTGATTCTGTATGTAATTAATGAAACATTTCATTCTTATGTAAATATTAAATGCTTGGGTATTTTTTCCTCTTTTTTTTTTCCTTTCCTCTTACTGAGCTCCCCCTCCCTGACCTCCATTATATGTTTGTTTGTTTTATAGGATGGTGGGTGGGCTGCCATGGGGGCATATTCTCTTGGGAGGAAGAATTAATAGCTGAGTCCTGTGACTCATTCACTGAGCAAACAGCTGTTCTCCCTCTAATTCACCCCTCCTCAGATGTCCATCCCACCCCCCGAGAGGAGCTGCCAGAAGGCAGTGTTTGCTTCTGCCTCCGTTGTTGGAACTCCCCGACCACTTTCTTAAGGAAAATGCACTTTCCTTGACCAAACCACCCCTGCACATGCGAAGTGGAGGTGCAGATACAAGCCCTCCTGCCAGCTCTGCCGCGGGGAGCCTCTCCTTCACCGGAGGGACACGGCAGACGGTCAGTGGCAGCCATGGCTCAAAGTATCTGAGCACGATTTTCCAGGGCTCATGTCTTAAGAGCGATGGCTTGGCCACAGCAGCACCTGTTTGGAGCCGGGGCTAGATGCTAGTGCCTTTAATACGGGTTAAAAGCTTTTGGCATGTTGGAGAGAAAGGGCTTTTGAGGACAGGAGGGAAGCGAGTGGATGTTTATGTGGATATAAGGAGCGAAGTTGGTCAGGCAGGGCTGGGGTTTTGTTTAGGGTGTCTCCCTCCCTCTTTCAGTGTCACAGAAAATTAATCTGAGTTTTACAAATGCTATCGGTGGAAGAGTTTAAAAACAGCCTGCAGTAAAACTTAGACGATCCTGAGGCAAACTTCAGCTTGTTTTGAAATGACTGTCTTTCCAGCTCAGATGTCCACACTGAACACAAATTGTGCAACGTCGCCTGCTCTTGGCTGCCTCTCCGAGCTGCTGCTGACCTCGAGTCAGGCGTGGGCAGCCTGGCAGGGCTTGGCATGAGGGAGGCCCCGGATCCTGCCCCGCAGTCCTTCCAGGGACCAGAAAACCAGGATCTGGGGCTACCAGTTGGGTAGTACTTGGTTAACAGCTTGTGTGATAGGCAGCAAGGAGCGCTCATCTACTGTGACCAAATGACTTCAGGGGAAGAAGGGGGAAGACTGCTTCTAGCTATTAAATCCCAAGATATGACTCTTCCTCTGAGGCATCTGTGCAATTATTCCTTTCTGTGCTTTTATTTCTATGACCTTAATTTGCATAAAAGGCTTGGATCTCAAAAACTGTGTTTGCCTGCATCTTTCTTGGGTCACAGTATTGCAGCTTTCCTGCTGTTTGTTTCCCTGGCACAACAGCACCGCTCACACAGGCAAAGCAGGCGATAGCCCCAACGCTACACCATGAGCGGACATAGATTTGCACGTATGCGTGTGAACACAGCGTTTAATCTTATAGGAGAGGGTGGCTGGAGTATGGTAGTATTCAGTGGGTGATGTGAAGGCCGTCAAGAAAAAGGGCTTGGCGGTGGATAGGCTTGAACTTGCATGAAATGCCTCGCTTCACGTGTAGAGAAGTACATGTTCATCCACAGGTTTTGGCACACCTGCTAGGGACAGTGGCTAAACCCAGTGAAATTAACAATTAATTAAGGAGTTAACTGGCAGCAATGTAGGATGTTAAAATTACTTCCAACCTTAATGATTCTATGATTCTACTTTTTTTTTTTTCCCCCTTCCACACGCATGAACTTGTTTCCCTCAGTGTGGGTCTATAGTACATCACTTGAACTGTTTTCTGTTCAAGTACCTGTTTACTGGTGAGTTCCGTTCAGATTGAGCTAAGGGGGGGGGAAATACCCTTCTTGTCTCCACTCCCATGAGTGGAAGATAATGGCAGGAATGGAAATTTGTATATTGATAGAGGTTAAAAGGTATTTAGGCAGGGATGGTAGAAAAGTCTGGCTCTGATTTCACATTGCTGACCTTTAAACTTCATCTCAGGAGAATGTGGGAGATGGAGGTGAGTTATGTATGCTTTCTTTAGGTACTTTAGTAAGAGCTCTTAGATACTGTTCTTTGGTTTTGAAAATGAATGCACCTAATTTTTAACTTCCTCTGTTTTAAGAAGTTAAACTGGAGGGGCTTTCACATTCTGCTGCTATGAGGTCAGAGCCCTCTTTTGGGAATTTCAGCTAAGTTCTACAAAACAGTTCTAGGAAATGGGGGATCCAGCTCAAAATACAGGACAGAAGTTGGGGTGTACTTTCCCCATTAAAAAAATGTTAAAAAGTACTTTTTAGCTAAGATGAAGAGTTTTTCCTTATAAAACCTGGGCACAAAGCTCAGTGTTTTATGGCTTTGTGAACTTCTCTGTTTGTTCGGAAAGTTACCTTCAAAGACCATCTTTCCGCACTTCTGTGCTCCCTCTCTCCAGGTGCGTGCTGCTGTATGCACACCCTTGTTCTGTACTGTGGTAGGGAAGGATGTTTTCCCAGCAAGGTGAAACAAAACTTTGTGTATATAAACAAAAGATGTTTAGTGTAGTGCAACAAAGTGGAAAAGATACATCACCACTATCACAAGTGTAGTGTTTTCAGTTTCTTTCATGTCAGTATCCTTTCCTGGAGATTTTGGTTTGCCCCTACACACCAGCAGAAATAATGTGCATGTATTACAGCTCTGAGCAGTTTGTTCTGCTACTGTGCTTTAGGAGTAATGCCATAAAGATGTTAAAAAAAAAAATATTCTACTGCCAAATATAAGACACTTGTTAGTCTCTGAGATGATGGCTTAATTTTTAGTATTCCTTGGTGGTTTATATCTTGACATTTCTTATGACCCACAATTAAAATCACTTTAGTGAAGTCTCAACTTATATCCAGATTGCTGAGTGTGGTTGAGTGTCTCCAGGGAGAGCCTTGAACTGCTTGCTAAATCAATTTGTTCTTTTCTCAAAACAGATTAAATATGTTTTACCACTTCTAAATTAAAAAATAAATAACCCCATATGACATAACTGCTACATGTAAAATTAAAAACGTGCTTTGTGCATTTTGAAGGGTAGTAATTTTGATGCCAGTGCTGTGCTGATAGTATTCCGCCAGAGAGAGAAATGAATGGTTAAAAACAAGCATGTCTAATCCTGTCTCCCTGTTCTGCTAGTCTCATTTGAGAATTAAGTTGATGGCACACTACTTGGGTGGGTGCTAAGTGCTAGATGTGGGAATAATCTTCTTTAGCAGAGCCTGAGATGCTCTGCTTCTGCTGCACCGCCTCCCTGGAGTTAGATTTTTTTATATTTTTTTTTTTTTAAAAAAATTCGTCCTGTTCATGCATACTGCTGTCTTTTCAGGTCAGCCTTCTCCTACTTATTCCTTTAGCAAGATTAGCTGCAGAACTTGCTTGTGACTCACCTGCACCCTTAGTCGATGTTTCGAGTATAATTTTAGTAGACTCCACCTGCCTACAGTTTATTTTGTATCCAGTACACACCAGAAG
This sequence comes from Psophia crepitans, assembly GCA_013399095.1. Classification (NCBI taxonomy): domain Eukaryota; kingdom Metazoa; phylum Chordata; class Aves; order Gruiformes; family Psophiidae; genus Psophia; species Psophia crepitans. The sequence continues at coordinate 120,656 of VWZZ01005604.1, forward strand.
CAGAAGCTTCTGGTGCTCTGCAAATCTGCAGAGGGTATGCAGGCAGCTGTACGTAGGGAGTCAGATGCGCTGCCTATGCCAGAAGCAGCCTTTGTTCCTTCAAACCACTTCCATGGCTGTGCATGAGTGGATTATTGTTTAAGGCTCTGTAAGTACAATAGGATATAAGGAAAAGGGAAGGGGAAAAATTTTCTAAAATAGAACAAAACGAACTAAAAAAGTTGCTACGGAAATAGATGGCAAATGGTCTCTAATAATGAGATTTTACAAGAGATGTCCAAGCTCCAGAAAAGCAGTTCAGTTTAAGCCAAGATTAATAGTGCTCGTTATCCTACGCTTGTGAGTTGGCAGCTCAGCCCTCTGCTACGTACAGATGCAGTCTAATATGCCGCTGTCCGCTGCAGACTTGGTAGGAGCCGTGACTGCGAGGGCCACTTGTGAAATGATAACAAATCGCAGACTTGAGTTGTTTTGGATTCATCTGCCCCAGGCTGATTTTTGCTATTGCTGGCTGCGGCGCTGTTAGGCCGGAGGAGGAGCAGCCTGGCTGGGGAGGTGCGGAGCTGCACCGGGGCTGACTCCCTCGCACAGGGTAGGCACGCTGAATCTTTTACTTCAGTGCAGGCCAGAGCTGCCAGCATCATGTCATCTTCCGTGCACACCCCTTCCTCCCTCCTGGTGCTGGACCTCCTGATCCGGCCTGCGGACTTGAGTGCAGCCCTTAAATCTGGGCCGTGGGGCTGGGAGGGAGGCAGGGTGCAGCGCTGCCCCAGGACGTAGAGGGGTTCCAGGGCTGTGGTGGGAGAGGAGGGACAAAGAGAACAACGCTCGTGGCCTGGTGGCTGGGCCCGGCTTAAGTTCACATGCAGCGTGGAAAAGAGAGGCGGGTTGGAAAAGTGGTTCTTGCCTTAATGAGATTTTTGTGCAACAAGTTGGGAGAAGTCAAGGATTTTGTTGTTGTTATTCTAAAGCAAAGATCATGATACTGCTTACTGCTGCTGTTAGATCTTATATACGCAGGGTATGACACAACCCTAACGCTCCCTTCCATCTCAAAGTGAGGAAATTACAACTTCATGGCTTCCTACATCTGAGAAAAAAGTACATTCCAGTTATGTTTTTGTTTTTTAAAAATAATTTGAAATACAAGTTTGAGGTTTAGTTTCTGTTTATGCAGAGAAAAAAATTAAAGGTACGTTTTTGTTAAAAAACCAGGAAAACTCATTGAGGAAATGGTGACTGAGTAAACAGAACTTGTGCTTTTATCCCAGTGAAATACAAGGGTGGGAAACCAAGTAAAAATTTAAATACTTACTACTGTGATTCTTTCTGATTTTGCTCTACCCTGCTAGCATTCTGCCTAACAGGATGAGCCTGAAAAATCTCCCAGGAGGGTGAGTTGCAGTAACAACGTGATACAGCAACCACAGGTTTGATGGCCTAAGTGGCGTTCAGCGTGGTGAGCCTCACCATTGCAGCCCCCTGTGAGCTGCCTGCGAGAACCTGCTCCCGTTTTGGGACCAAATCATATTGGGAAAAAATGCTGTAGGACAGGAGCGCTGGCCAGGGGTTTGCCCTGGTGCTTTGGGGGGTGCGAGGACGCCCGGTGGGATGCAGGCAGGGGGCTGACGCCAGAGCGGCCAGGCAGGAGGAGACATTTGGTGGTGCCAGGCGAGGAACACGGTGGGTTTCAGTGCAGCGAGGCTGCTTTCCGTGGCTTTCTGCTGCTTGTTGTTTGGAAGCAGTGTTCATCCATCAGTGATCTGTTCCATCACATCAACTCCAGGATTCTACAGCCATGTGGCTTCTGCGTTTTGGTGTGATGTGTTTGTGTGCTTTTTGGTTCTTGTTTAATAAGGACTATTGAGGACCGAGTCTAGGTGTAAGCAAAGCTGAAAGTTGTCAGTTTGAAGCTGCAGTCCTTCTGCCTCCCTTCTGCTTCTATTCTCCCAGATCTTTTCTTCCCAACTTACCTCTCCTTCCTTACCCCGGCTCTGCCCAGGAAATAAGCGCACCAGCCTGCTTTCAGCTTGGTTTCTCTTTCTCTCCCCTTTTTTCTTCTCTAAACCCCTCGCTTGTTTTCTGTTGCTTACTTTCGCAACATTTTGTGCTTCTTTTTCCTGTAAAACTAGCAGAGGACAGCATCCACTGCTTGTCAGGCATACACTCCGTGCTGATTTTGAGTTGCTCTAGATATTAAAAAAGTCCAAGTTTCTAAAAACTCCTGAGTTGCGAGAGGGGTATGATATAATTTATAAAACTTTTATCATATAGTATTTAAACACTCAGTAGAAGTTGGTAAATTATCCCACGTAACAGAAGTACTTTTGCTGACCAGTAAGCTCATTTAGGAAGCACAGCACTTTGTGTTCTTCGCTTCAGACCCAGTTACAGCCCTGATAAATTGGAAGTTGGGATTGTTGACACACTGTGGTTTTACAGGAACTTTGAATTTGAACATATTCTGTAGTTTAAGGAGAATAATGCTGGAACTTGGAAATAACTTGTGGAAGTAGAAAAATACCCTGAAGTTGCACCTGCCTTACGTATTTCCAAAGATTGTACGACATACTTCACTGTCTATCTCGGTAGTATTTCTGTTTTCCAGTAATTTCTGTGTGTTTTGTATTTGCTACCTCTTCATTTGGGTACGTAGAGGCCAAGTGGTATTTTGTGTGTGGAAACCGAAGATTTTGCTCTTGATTACCCTCAGTATTTTTTTTATTTACAGTTATTTCAGTCCAGCACCGGCTGAGTGCTGGGGTGTAGACAGTGAGAAATGAGGAGGAGCAAACAGAAACCATTGCACACACAACCCACAGCCTCCTGTGCTGCTTGTTGTCTTGCCAAAGGCGTTGGGATGGACTCAGTGTAAGTGAGGGAAACAAGGGAATTTAGGCTAGGAGAGGGAGGGGAGAAGGGGTGTCTGATGTTGAGCCTTAGGAAGGGGGAAGAAAAGAGTTTCCCTCAGTGTTTGCAGAACTGCTTAGTCTCCCTTTTTTTCCTTCAACACCTGAAACAGTAATTAAAGTGCATTAACTGGCAATAAATAAAGTAAAATTAAGTAAAATTGTCTGAGTTGAGATTATTTTGCTCGTGACATACAACAAATTTTGGGGGTTCTTGTGTTTCTTTTCAGTTTTTGAGTCTTTGGAGTTCACCTTAATCACCTTTAGAGCTTTGCTTTTGAACTTGGGAAGCCTAGAGATCTATCCTTTAAAGCAAACAAATCTGAAAGTTGAAATTTTCCTGTGATGATGGGACATTGGAGAGTTGGCTTTAGGAAAAATTCCTAGTATTGCAGGAGACGTGATAAAAACGACAGAGTTGGCAGCCCTGCTGTGTTGCTTCTCCTTATTCCTCTCAACTTCTGCAGCCGTCTCTGCTTGCGTTGGCCTTCTCCTTCACTGTGTTGATTTTTACAGTGTAATCTACTCGGAGCAATGGTTTCGTCTATTATGCACTTGTAATGCCCCACACATGCATGACTATAGAAATAATCTAGTGCAAAGCGCCTGGGATTTCAAGCATCAAGCAGTTTGTATCCGAAAAAAGCATTTGGCCAAAAAACCTGCGTTTTTGTGCTCCCTCTGCTGGATCTGGAAGAGTGGGAAATACTCACCAGCCCCAGTGCCGCCGGTTCCCCTCCTTGCTTTTCCCTGACTCACCCAGCAGGTCCCGTATTGGGCACTGGTGGGGATTTGTGGGAAGGACTTGGTGCTTTCTGGTGTCCACTCGTGCAGCTGCATCGTGGGATGTGAACCGGGTATGGATGTGAGAAGGGTGGAGATTGTGCCGCATCCAGTCATGCAGGGCCATGGTTTCACACCTGGAAAGGGTGGCTGGTGCTGGGTTTAAGGTGTCTCCAGTTATCTCCTCTTCTCTACCTATTCTCATTTTCAGGTGTAGCCCACTGCCCCCAAACTGTGCCAGTGTTTTGGGGATCTTCCTAGAAATAGGATGAGGAAACAGATCAGACTCTAATAAAAAACTATTTTTATGGTTTAGAAAGTGATTCGAGTTCAGAGCAAAACCCTGTGAAGCGCGCTGGCAGAGCTGGGACTGGCAGAAGGCAGGGGCAGCGGTGAGGGAAATGGTGCAGCCCCTGAGCAGGTTGTGTGGTGGAACCGGGGAGCAGATGCTGGTGGGGACAGTGCCAGTGTCCTTAGAATAAGCTTGGAGCTGATTTGCGAAAGGGGCACATGGTGAATTCACAGAAATGTTAATGGCATAAGCCCTTTTAAGAGGTGCTTTATAAAACAGAGTAGGAATTGTGGTGCCAGTTTTACAGACTGGCAGCACTGAAGCACAGAGGAGGGGAGCGAAGCGGTAGCTTGGTGTGTTGCAGCGGTGCAGTTTAAGCTGGTTTGAACAACCTCTGTTCCTCCTCTCTGCCATCACGGCTGATCGCTCCTGCCCTGTGCCTGCTCCCGGTGTTGTGTTGGCACAGCTGTTTGAGACAGCACACTGCAGGGAATTAGTTCCCCCGATCCAGCTAACCGCACAGCTGCACAAATGCAGGGTTGGAAGCAAGGCTCCAGGAGAGAGAAGTGAGAGGTAAAGTTGAAGCTGCCAAGTAAATGCTACAGCCCGATTTGCCAAAGCCCCATCCTGTCACACCTGCAATGGTACCCAGCAACTGGGGCAGGCAGAGCAGTAGTTTATCCTGTAGAGGAACAAACTCAGTTGGATAAATAACTAATTCCAGCTTCATTAAAGACCCAGTCTGCATTAGCTGAGAAAGTCATGTTAACACACACTAAATCTGAATCAATTAACATGTTCTCCCTGGCTTGTATAAGCAGAACAAAAGCACTGGGGAAAACTTCTGGATGAGAATAAATATATTCTGGGGAAAACATTCACAGCTCAATGAGGGCTTAAAATCCCATCATTCACCCAGGATGCCTGTCAATATGTAACTTCTCTAAAACTGCCATTTGTTGTGAGACAAGAAAACCATCAGAGTTCCTGTCCGAAGCAGACGGTCCCTTGGTGCCACCGTACGTGTCGGGGTCGGAGGGCTGTTTCTAACATACGGTTTTCGGACGTGTTTTTATTCTTTGTGAATTATCAGTGAACAGAATAAATATGACTGCAGAACAAATATTGAATGTAACTAAGAAGTTATTTGTGATAACGTGATGTTTTTCTACTGCATTTTTTAAGTCACTTGTGACTTTTGCATCCTACTAACTGTTGTGGAAGTGTCTACTCCTGCGACTGGACTGTGGGGAGGAACCAGGACTGGCTGTGAATTGTGTGCCTTATTTCCCCCCCCCCCCCCCTTANTGGAAAATTATTTTGCATGGAAGTTATTTGGAAGTTAGTCAAAAGAGAAGCAAAATGTAGTCATTGCATTCCTTTTCAGTATTTGCTGAGTTTTGGAGCCTAGTAGTGTAAGGCTGTAAGGACACCTTGTCTGCCTGCTGAAACAGCATGTTACAAAATGCACACTGCCCGTAAACATTCCCCGTCTCCCTTTGCAGTCTTTCTTTATAATTAAAAAGCATTTCCTAGAAGTCGTGGTGCTGTGCCAATGTAGTGCATAAACTTGCTTTGGTTCCCTACAGACAGGATGGTGGTTTTGAGGTATCTTGGTGTATTCACTTAAGCAGAGTTTGGGGGTTGGTTTATTTTTTTAGCGGCCCTTAGCTCACAAGAGTCAGTGAGTACCCTTTATGAAGAGAATAAAAGAGACTTCAGCATGACCTTTAACTGAAAAAAAATATTTTTCCATTTGGCTCAGGAAATTTTGATATAAGCCTCAACGGAATTCTTGCTATCTTTTCCTCATCTCATTGTTAAAGGAAAGAAAACCTCTAAGACTTAAACTGCTGGAGCGAGTTTCAAAAGCTTGAGGGTGGCAGAGCTGGGCTGGAATCCCAAACCAGCCTCAGATCTGGTCCTCCAGGCTTCGTCCTGGGACTCCTAAATGTTCGTCATTCATTTCAGGTCTGTTCAGTGAGCTGCTTCAAAGGCTGCTGCGTTATGCAGGAGAACGAAGTGTGATCTGTCTGTATTTTTATTGCAGGAAAATGGATCTTGCTATGTGAGGGCATTGAGGAAACAGTCCCCAGCTACCGAGAGGAAGAAGGGCCAGTGGGAAATCTTCAGGTAGGAAAGCTTTATGAGCCATCAGGCGGTAAAAACACTTGTGGGCCTTCAGTCTGTTTCCAGACGCTGCATCGTCTTTTATGCTTTAACGGCTGATCTGGTCACTATCAAAGTTTATTTGTTGTTTTAAGAAGCAGTCCTGTTTGGTCAATTGATTGCAACAACAAAACACTGCAAGCAAAGCCCTCAGCATAAACATTCCTTGGGCTATCCCTGGTACAATATTGATCCTGATACAGAATACAAACAAATTGCTCTTTACATGAGCCATTCGAGCCATAAAACAGAGCAATAATATGTTCTACTTGCTGCCAATAAATGTGCATTTATAATAAACAAAGTAGAAATCACTGATTGGAAATGAACAGTAGTTTCAATAATGTGTTCAATAGCTTCATGTCCAGCTGTTGTACAGAATTAAAAAAACCAGCGTGGGCACTCCAGGGTTTCTGTTGCCTTCCCCCATTAAGAAATAGAATCTTTGCAGACTTGTTCTGTTGGGGCTTTTGCTTTGTTTTGTTTGGGGTTTTTTTTGTTTTGTTTTGTTTGTTTAGATATTTTAAGTATTTTATAAAGCAATAAGTAATCTTATATTTCCAATGTAGTTAAGATCTTCTCAATAATTTGGTCTACATCTTAATTTTCTTGTGGAGCAGCTGCCTTTCCTTATACTGTTATGTGGGTCATCTCCCCTTTCACTCCTTGTCATACCCCCGTGGCAATTCCTTATACTGGGAAACAGCATTAAAGACACATAAGACACTTTAATGCTATTTGTAGTTGTTTCAGACACAGCTGAAATTGGAGGGGGAGGAGTCAGTACCCTTCTGCCCATCATCACCAAGGGTACATGGATGATACCAGAACCCATTTCCAGAAGGAATAAAGTGATCATCAGAACATAGGCGGTTTTTTTTTTTTCAATCTGCTGTACCATGCTCATGTAATCTTCCTCCCCCTCATCCGTATTTTCAGTGCTGCACTTTGATGAGCTACAGACAGTTGACCTGAAGGCATTTCTTGATGAACATTTCTGTCTGCTCTCAGCCTTGAAAAACTCAACCTTTTCAAGAGCTGTATGGGAGAAAAATGTGTAAGACTAATATTTATACACTGAAAGAGAGGGGGGAGGAAACACTAAAGTGTAAAACTTGCTTCCAGCAGAAATGCCATCCCTCTTTTACCTCTGATAATTAGAAGCATTTCTGACATGGCTACAAAAGCAAGCTAGCTGTGTGTCCCTGCCATTTGCTGTGCTTTTGTGCTGCAGAGCTGTTTTCCTTCCTGTATGGTGATGCTTGCTTCTATTTTGTTTTAAGATAAAACACAAATTTCAACTGATACTCAACTATTACATCATGATTCATCCATACTCCTACACTTCAAACGATTACTTCCAAGTACTTACACATGGTTGGTTGTAAAAATGGAAGGTTGTTATTCAAGTTCACGTTTTGAGTACTTTTTCATAATGTTTATCAAAGCTCATGTGCATAAATCTTTTCATTAGTAATAGTTCTGACTTAACTCATACTAGAAGAGTAGAAGTAGGAGAGATTTTAACTGTGCCAGAAAAAGGTCTTGGTTATATTAAGAAATACAATAGTACTGATTGTAACTCTAACAGGAGATTTAGAGGACATTGCAAATAGTTTCTGGTAGTGCCTGAAAGAGTATGCTGTGTTTTATATGCCCCCTGAATATAGGTCTAAGACTTTGGTCTTTGATTATAAAAACGCATGGAGGCATAGAAATGCAGCAAATAATTAAGAAAAAAAATCCACACCAAAAATACCCTGTTTTAAAACTGTGTTCCTGAAAATTTCATGGAGATTTCCTCAGGGTTGGATCCTGGTGTTTTAAAAAAAAAAAAAAAAAAAATCGCTTTTCTGTTCCATGAAGAAACTTGGGAAAGAAGTTCCTTGCTGTGCCTTCGGGTCACGTGGCCTCGCTGCTGTAGAGCTGGAATGTTTGCCATGGTATTTCCGGAGGCTTCATAAACACACAGAAAGAACAGGGGGGAGTTAGGAGGATATTTTTATTACATATATTATCCCCCCACCATGTTTTCTTCTTTTTTTTTTGGCAGCCAAAATTCATTACAATTTACGTGTGGGGGTGGTTGTTTTTTTTTTTTAGGAATTCAGAAGAGTTTTTATCTGATCAGTCCAATGAATTTTCATAATTCATCTGTTTTCTAAAGAATAAGTTAAAAGATATTTGGCAGTTTTTTAATTGCTGAATTTGTCTAGAATTATTTCTTACTTAATGTAATAACTGGCAACCTACGTATTAAGCCTAACTCTGCTATTTAGATGGTCTTAATGGTTTACTTTTGGCATGCGTCACTGTGAGTGGCATTCGGTAATCCGACTTGATAGCTGTCATCTTGCAAGCTAGAGTAATGCAAACAAGAGATGAGCACTCAAACAAGGTTACAGTGAAGAGCCGTTTCCTAAGTCCTGCTGTGGTGGTGCAGAATCCCCAAGTCAAATCAGGAAAGCACGGAATTAGTTCTGGCTCCTGGGATATGAGGGTTAAGATTATGCAGACCTCCTCGTTCTAGCTGTAGGAATAGCACATGCTCCTTTTGAGACTTTGCAGACACCAGCTCGAACTGGGATTGAGAGGACCGCTGCGTTAGTCTGATGTCACGGATATGTTGTGTCCTAGTGTCGAGGTGTGCTGAAGGAGACCCTGTGGTCCCTCCTATGCCCTTGGTCTGGCAGAGATGTGTCTTCTCCTCCTACTCCCTTCCCCTTCCAGTTGAGCTGCCTGTTGAACAAGGGCAGAGACCTGATCTGTTTTAAAAATAACCCAGAAAAAATGGGGAAGGAGAGGAGGATGAATGGACTATTTTTAGCTTAACCAACTCCATTCACTACACAGTACCATGAAGCTGTCCTAACACTACCGGGAGGGGTAGGGAGAGGGCAGTGCAAGGGAGCTGGTAGCTAGCGGCCAGAGGTAGGAACTGCGCATTCCAGCTTTGCCAATGTGAAAAATCAGCCCAGCAACATGGCTGTGTGTTCCGTGAAACAGCGCAGGGCATGGTCAGTGGGAGGTTTATAGCCGTATCAAAATGGGCTTGTTGCTGAGTCTGACTATCAGAAGTTACAGAAAGGCAACATAGTTTATCTTAAAGCATGAAATAGTAGATTCCTCTCCACACACACCCCCCCCAACCCCCGCCCCCAATTCAGGCCCTGAATTGGCATATGGAGGAGGACCCTTGGTAGATCTGGAATTGAGCAAAGGCTTGGGTTCTGCATGTTGGCAGGGCTTTCTTCCTCTCCCCTACCAAACGTTTTGAAGCCTATCTCTAAGTATGACTAGTTATTTAATGATATTCTCTTGTTGTGGAAGTGTAGCATCTTGTAATACGGTGAGACTTAGGTTTTGTTTCAATAAAATACGTAACGTCTCATTGCCACAGTTACCTTATTGTCTGACTCTTGGGGACACCCCTGTACCCCTGTGTGGACACAGCAACACAAATGTTGGATAGTAGAAGAAGGAAAAGAAGGAAGAGTAGCAAAGTTATTAATTGAAGAGCTGGGAAGGTTTTAGGGTAGGAAGAAAAATAAGGCAAAGACACAGGAAAAAAAAAGAAAAGGCTGGAGGTTTGAGGAAGGGAAATTGTCCCTCCTAAAATGTGCGTTGTTGACAGAAATAGATGTAAGGGAACATGGACATATTCCCATCTAAAAAAAGATGGGAAGAACTGATTGAGGTGGTTGTAGTGGTAATTTTGGAAGTGCTCCCATGCTAGGGGTAGGCAGATGGGATACAGCGATTGCTGTCTAGGCCGCTGAGTTTGAGTCACTTCTGTGTGCATTTCTGCAATTTCAAAGCTGAGTTGAGGCATGCTTTGAGTCTGAAGGTAGCCAGCTGAACTGGTAATGTCCCCACCATTTTCTGGGTGCTCTGCTTCTTGTAGTGTCAGTACTGGCGTGGGGACTGGAGAATGAAGAACCCTTTTTTCCCCCCTGCTTACCTCAGTGGTTGTCAGTAAAAAGCTCTTGGATCCTGTGGCATAAAACAAATGCTATGATAATTGGTCCAAGTCTCCTAGATTGGTCTAGTCTAGAATGGTGCCTACTGCTCTGTAGCTAGAGCAGTTGACTGCAAGGGAACGGTATGGAGCTAAGAAGTAGTGCTGAACTGTTGGACTGCTCCTGATGAGGAAAAACACAGTGTTTCGACAAGCAGCTTAAATATAAATGTTCTAATAAGTTATCTATTGTAAAAGTAAGCCATAATTCAAAGGCAGACTATGCTTTAAGTTGAGCAGTATCTGCTTGTATATGTTAGGGGTTTTTTCAAGTGAACACAGAGAAATGTGGAGAAATACCCAAGAAATCTTGTACAGTGTAACAAAAACGTTGGTAACTTCTTACTTGAGTTGTCTTCGGTGCTGTTTCAGGTGAAAAAAGGGACACAATTCCACCTCTTTAGGTAGAGGAAATAGTGTTCACCAACTTCCTTCTTTTGGAGATTTTCCAGTGTTTTATCTTCTTCCTACTGGTTTGTAGCTTCTGTGCCTGTATGAGAACGTGCAAAGACTTTTTACAGTTAATTTTGCAGTGATAATACGTATATCTGCATAATGCTTTCCATGCTGTTCTGCTTTGCCCTTTGCCATCTAAGACTTCCCAAGCCTTTATCAGTAAGCTTTGTTTAGGCAGGCCAATGGGAATCCTGGTTGAAACTTGATCTCAAAAGCTCTGTGTTCTTAATTGCTTCTGACAGTGGTTGGGAAAGATGTCACTTCAGCATAGTGAAAAGCAACCAAAAAAAATTATATTTTTAATGAAGGATTCTCTATGTAGATGAATTGATACTGGCAGGACAGTATTGGTTAAAAATAGAAGAACCTTCTGCAGACACATTGCCGTTTATCCTGGTTTTATTTTGTCTAAACGAAAAGCAATGTACACATACCGAGTGTAGACAGGCCTTTTAGTCTGAGGTACTTCCTTTGGCCGATGGCTTCTGATTTATTTTATTTATTTATTTTAAAAGTGAGTATTGCTTTGAAGGGAGACCAAATAGAATCAGCATTCAAGTATTCTGTTTATCATGTGTCTGCATGGGAGGTGGCTGTATTCTGTACTGAACCTATTTTATGGAGATAGGGACAAGACCCTTACAGCCTTATAAAGGACACTAGCTTGCATTCCTCTGGGCAAAGAAGTATTTCCAAAACAAATAATACACTGATTGAATATTTATTTTTGTTCAATACGAAAGTATTTGTAGCTAACTGGCAAATATTTTACTTCTCTATCCTCCCTTTTCCCCTTAATCTTGTTTATCTCCTTAGTGTTTTCTTCTAACTATTACAAATGTGGTGTTCCAGGGTGGTTTAGATCAGCTGCTTTACAGACCAAGAATTTGTACCTTTTCACTGAAGGAATACGTAAGGAAAGGGACTGAATGGTTAATTTGACTTGTACAGCTTACACATATGTATGTAGTATATATCAGCCATATTTTAGATAGACGTGTGTGTAAATTTAGATGTTTTTTCAAAACAGTCTGTTAAGGATTGATGATTATTTATTATATATGTTTTTTAAATGAATGACAAATTGTAAATAAGGTTAAGTTAACGTGCAGTAATAATATTGTTGTGGATTTTTAAGTATGTTTCATATTGAACAGTATTTAACTCAATTCCTGTATTTAATCTTACTGAAGTTAGAAAATTCAAGGTACAACTGTGTTTTCACACAGTTTATCAGGCCTTGATATTTCTGATAGCATAGCTTTCATTTTCAGGCCTTCAAGTAGGAAAAGCAAGAGAGACACTTATTTCCTTCTCAAGAGAAAAGAACAATGCAAGTGTAATCTCAGCTCTCAGTTTTTGTTTTGTCTATGGCTAAATCCATCTCTTAACCTGATATGATTAATGCAGTTTGATTTCTTCATGTTTTTAGAAGCTTATGAAAGGACAGGGAAAAGGGAGGAAAAAAAAATTCGTTTGAAGCACCTATCAGTGACTCAAACACTACCTTGAATCATAAAGATATGTGTGAATGAGATCTGTGTTATCAGAGTGCAGGAAATAACTCTGAAACGCCAGCAGGTGGATATCCCCAACGGATGACCGCAGCCAGGTATTTAAACTAGTTGTACTCTGCTGAGAATGTGTAGACTGCATCACAGATCAAACTAAGGCTTTTCAAACAAAAGATTTTGAGCTAAAAAATCATAAAAAACCTCCTTATACACAATGTAATCTAAAATCTCACAAGTGAAAATAAACTGAGCTGAGCTGCAGGGTGCGAGTATGCAGAGGAGCGTGTCTGCCGCACCATGTGGCCACCCTAATCTCGCTTGCTTATACCTGTCCCATGCAGCAGAGAGCTGAAACAACTGAAAACTAAAAATGCTGCTTCACAAATAAAGTGGGAGGAAGAATAAAACAGGCGTGAACACCACCTGTCAAGGATACTGTCTGCCACAGCAACAGTCTCGTGGCGGAGAACTCCACAAAATAATTACATGTTGAATAAGAAGGTGTTTTCTTTTGTTGCCTTTGAATGAAGTGCTTGTTTAATGTAATGGAATTGTTTCTGGCTCATGTGCTCTCTTACTGGGTGGGCAGAAGCTCACTAACTTCTGTAGGCCAGTTTCTGCTTAATATAGTTTAGCAGTGACCATTTTATTACTATCCTTCTCAAATGTAAACATTCCCGGTCTTGTCAGGTGCTCTTCTTGCAACATACTTTGTTTGGGCCTTTGTTTTTTTCCACCGATGATTTTCATTGCTACCCTTTGATTTTTGTCTCATTTTGCTCTGAATCCGTAAGTTTCTCTTACAAACTGTTGCCAACCACCAGATTATCACTCCTCCTTCAGTATCAACTACATCATCAGCGGAGTGTCCCAGTTTGATAACAGATTTCATTCTCTGAGCACATTCCTCTTTTGGACTGTTCAAGCCTCCACCAAATGGAGTAGATTATTCCTTGGTTGGTGGGATGGATGCCTGCCCATGCAGAGTCCATCGAACACCATCTATATGGTCATGTGGGTTTGTTTTTCATCATTATTGCCTGCGACCTGATAGAAGCTAAGAAGCTAGAGGTGGAGCGCTCTTTATCAGTTTGTAGAGTCTTGCGGTACTTTGCCCTGCCCTTCCCTCACACTTTTGGCATTTGTGGTGCCTAACACCTGCCTGGTGCTTTTTTTCCTCTCATACCGCCTCTGAAGCTCTCACCTGGAGACCCCTGTTCCCTCCATCTGCTCACAGCCCTTGGGTCCTGTTGGTTTGCAGTCAGAGCATTTTGGGAGTTCATGTAGAGGGAAATCAATAGTCCTTGCAGTAGAGGGGTATACCCTGAGAGGACATGTACCTACACCGTATCTCGTGGGCAGACACGAGCTTGATCTGCTCATCTTCAGCTGGCCGCATTCTGTGTGGAGCCAAACCAGAAGCCCCATGTTCATTGTTAGCATTGTGTTGAGCTTGAGCTAATAAGCTCGGTCTCTTGGCAGGATGTGTTAGATCAGGCTTACTGCTGTGCTAGCTGTGCTTACACAGCTTCCAGTTTGGAGCTGGCTCATTTACAGCTGGCTTGGGTGGTGGCCAAGAAGGCTCGCCTTTGCCTGCAGTATGCCATGTAGATGTACATGCATCCAGCACTTGAACGTGTCTGTCAATAGCAGGAAATTATATTGGGAGGGAGGGGAAAGTCTTTGGCCTGGCTGCAAGCATAAACAAGGACAATATTAATGAATGGGGAAGTAGGTAACAGTTTTAGTAAGGAGGATTGATTATTCCAAGTGTCGACTCACTACCACAAGACGTTTTCGGTCCCGATATTTGGCCCTGTCTTGTTCCTCATTTATCACTGGTTTTTGTTTTTGTTTTTCCCCAACATTGCTTAGGAACATTTCACAGATTTAAGAAACTTCATTGTAGAACTGAGCAGCCTGGTATTTTAACTGGGAAACAGAAGCTAATCTAAACACGGGGTTAAAAATGGGCAAAATTCTAGAGGGGAGACATTGGCATTTACAATTAGCTCATCCTCTGTTTTTTGTCTTCTCTTACTTCATATGTTAGCAAATTAGTTTGTACATTAGTTCTAATAGAGTGTCAGGGATATGTCCGTTTTGGTGTTTTCAGTTACCTGAAAGTACAAAATACTCCTTAGTAACAGGAATTATACAGGAAGAAGAAACCCGGAGCTGTAAAAAGCTGAAGTTTGTTTATTTAGGCTGGGAAGGCTAGAGCTCAGAGTGACTCGAAAGCCACATCCTCAGCTGGCATAGATTGGTTTCATCAGTTACCAACAGCTGTGGTGTTTACTTCAGCAAGAATTTGTCCACTCGAATATTAAGAAATCTTCTGTCTGTGGAGGAGTGCGGTGGTGGATGGGAGCAAGGGACTGTGTGTGTATATAAATATAGAGAAAACCAGACTAGTCTCTTCTTTTATTGTGAAATAGTAAAATGATTCATCAGCCACATCACTATGCGCTCTCTTAATATTGGAGCCCGTTTTTCTCAAATTATTTTCTTGGTCACAAACATCCATGCATGGCTGCATTAATTTGCTTGACAGCTTAGAGGCCACTTCTCTGTTTGAGCAAGCCTCAAAGAGACAGTGCCAACCTTTTAGTCCTAAAATTGCTGTTATTAAAACAACCAAGGGAATGTACCTCTGCAAAGGCAGAGTTTGAATAATGATTTAGCTCCCAGAATTAATTTGAAATTTCAGCAGCACTAAGTAATATTTTAGTGGCAGTATAATCCCGCACGTGACATGTTAAGTCTGCAGATTGCACTGCCAGTGGAAGAACCCTCCAGTATTTAAATGACACTGTAACACCATGGTATTATATTCAGGTCATTAGGGGGCATTTTACAGGATTGAAGTTATCTGGCAGAATGTCAAGGGTGAATCGTATAATCTCTGTTTCTTTGCCTCTCCAAATATGTAGATTAGGGGTTTAAAAAAAACAATTACACCTAACTCACCGGTGTTCCTTCTCTGCCTCAGCCCACTATATCACCTATGCACTGTCAACAAATGCTGAGAGCGTGACCGAAGGAAAGGGGAGTAATAGATAAGAGATGGCTCAAATGGCTGGTGGTGTGAGTGGAGAAAACAGTGTACTCAGGATTGTTGCTGTTTGTTTTTTCCCCTGTATGGATCAGAGCAATTGATACATAAGCGTACACCCAAGTGTTTGGCTTTTGTGGCAAGTGTCAGTGGGTGTTCAGAATGATGGAAAGTGCTGAGCCCCAAGATGAGTGTTTTCTGGAGCAGATCCCTTCTAAACGCTAACCTTCTGAAGAGGCAGGGGCGTTCTTGCAACTGAGTGTTCCAAGGGAGATGGACACCTCTGTCCCCGTTGTGCCTTAGAAATTCCTTCTAAATTCATGTGTGTGGCCCATCATAACAATTTTGATACCTCTGTTCAAATGTACTCATCATTCAGACAGCTCTGGTTGAATTCAGAGAGAGATACTAGGCTGTGAAAAGCATGTGTTCTCAGGAGCTTACTGCTGCCTCTGGCAGAAGTTACTGCCATTCAGATCTGCTAGCCAGATAGTTCACATGATTATTGCGTGCACCGTTAGAGACAAACGGAGCTGGGTTAGTTTAAATGTGTAAATAGGTAGGTTTAGAACATTCTTTCTGCAAGAAACAGGTCGTCACGACAGAAGTAGCCAAGCTGACTGATAGACAGTAAATTTTACCATGTGAGTCTTCCCTTGTCTTTTCTTCACTGAATTTTGTCTACAGCTTTTGGGGTGATGTGGAAAAAAATAAGAACAATAATAATGATAAGGCAAGTGAAGTTAAAGTGATGTCTAACTTCCAGTGGTGAGGATGGCAACGGCGACATGCTTGGTTGGTCAGAAGTTGATAAGCTTTTCAACCAGGAGAGCAGCCATCATGTGAATAGGACACATAGATGTACCATTTCTGTGTTCAAAGCAGTTGAGGGGGGGAACCCCAACAACTGTTTATTTGAAGAGTTTGTTTTTCTCTAGCCTAGAATATGGGCCAAGTTCCCAAATGGTAATTCCTGTTTTCTTGTTGCTGCACTCCACGTGACAGGAAATTCTTGGAGAAGTCTCAGGGGTGAGAGGTATGTTTCGCTGCTGCATATCATTGCTTGAAAAGGGTGCTGAAGGTACTGGAAATTATTTTTTACGGGTCTTCTTTCCAGAAGTGGCCTTAACTTCTTAATAGAGAATGGTGCAAGACTCATATTCGTAGAGAAGCGCTGGCTGTGTGAAAGGGAGGATTGCCTTGCTTGGCAGACCTGCTGCCCTAGCAGGTTGCGGAGGCAGGTCAACGGGTTAAACACAGCTGTGGAGAACAGGTCCATGAACAGACACCAAAGGGAGCATATGTCCCCGCTGACATCTGACTGTGGATGCTGGGGAGTAAAGGCAGTAAGCTACAGACAACAGCTGGACTCATGTACCCGGCCTACAGAGTCTTCTGCTGTCATCCGTGGAGATGGAGCACTGCGCTAGGCGGATGACTGCATTAACCCAGTGAGGCGTGTCTTCTGTTCCTGCTGCATTCAGGTATACAGCAATACTTACAATGTTATTCACGCTGTATTTTCAGTTACACTGGGAGCAGCCAAGGCATAGGGTGTTCTCCAGTCTTTTACTTTTCTTACGTCAGAGAAGACTAAGCATTTATGTTAATATTGTCGTGAGTTTTATATAGCCTACTTTCACAGAGGAAGAAGTTTCAGTTTAGGTTTTGAGCTGTGCTCTCTTGATACTGTTGTTGCTTTGGCTGCCACTAGCTTTTGTTTTAAAATGGATAGAAGGAAGCCAGTTCTGCCCCACCATTGCTTTTTTTTCTAGTTAAAGGCAGTGGTCTTTCCTGAAAAATGTCTGTAGATGACTCTCCAGAGTGAGTCTTTACTGAGCTGTGCAGTTAGCAATTATTCCTATGACCTGTCATTTTAACGTAAAAATGGAAAATTTAAAATACTGATTATATATGCCAGTACAAGAAATGTACACCTGTATACTAGCTCTCCAGAAGCTTGTAGTTAAAAAGAGATGTAAATCACATTTTTCCTCCTAATGTGGCACAAGTAATAGGTTTGCTCTTGAGTAAGTATGTATGAACCTGTGAGGCTCTGAGCTTGTGGAGAGAGCTTTATTCCAGCTACGTCATTAAATGAAGTAACATTGGAAATCTTCTGGGACCCCTTTTCCTAAATAAGGGACGTGTGCTTGTTATTGTGTGCAGCAGTGAGCAATACCATGAACTTCAGGATGGGAGGGATCTTTGTTGTTCATCAAATGCATATTGTATACCAGGTATTTCCTGTAGTCTGTGCGCAGACAGACAGTGGCTTGGCACTTAGTGTTACTGTGCTACTCGTACTGCTGTTCCAGTGCGTTCGCTGAGCATCTGCCTTTCCCAGCTGAAATAATGGTGCTGCTTTCACTGGTGGTACGCAGCTAAAGGCTCTTTTTCTCCCAGCTGAAGGCAAACATCTAGAGTAGAGGTTTCCCTATCCTTGGCCATTGCATCCATTGTAACTACATTGATGCAGTCAGTTTGACAGCTTATGGTTTTGGTCCAGAAACTTGTCAAACCAACTTGTGCCTGTAGCTTCTTATAAGGACTGGTCAGGGAGATATGAAGATTGTAAGACAATCCACATTATCTTATCAGATGATGTGTATATAATAAGCGCTGAATAATTACACAATAAACTAATCATCCAGCAAATTATTATGTTCCTCAGTAGGGAACCTCAGTAATGGGTCTGGCATAAATAGAACTTTTCCTTTAATAGCTGTTGTCAAAGGGCTCTAAGTATTAGCAGTGCTTATCTGAAGTTGAGCTGACATCAAGTTCACTTTCCAGTTCATTGTAGAATGAAAATTCTTTGCTCAGAATGAATCTTGATGATGAATTGAAGGTATTTTAGAAATAAGGTCTGCTGTGGAGTTTCATTTTGATGTTTATTCCCGTCCTCCACAGTGTGGTGCAGGATTGTAGATATGAGTCTCAAACTATGCCTTATTAAAGATTCTGAGTAACCAATAACTACTCTGCCTCTTAACCTGGTGGCGTTATAGGTTCATACACGAAACCAGAGAATTGAGCAAATTTGCTCATTTTATTGCATGAAGGTAGCTGGACTTCTGCAAACAGTTCAGTGGGTTGGATTCACTTCTGATATTGGTCAAGAATGTGCCTGTGACAACTTCCTGCATTTTTGGGAAGGTTTTGCCTTGGTCTTTTGTAGCTGGTAAATTTATTTCTTTGGATGTAAATAGACAGAAAACCAATTTACTAGTTATAACATGAATGCACTATGCAAGCTACCAGAATTGTAATATTTATAGATGTAACATTCTCTGCTGCAGATGCTGTACCTTGCAGTATGTCCTGCTTTCTTACTTTTGCAAGCTTGCAGTTGATCTTTTTTATTCTTTTTTGGCAACGTGTGTGCGCGCATACACACGAATAACATGTAGTCAGCCTGAAGCTTCAGGCTAAATGTGTGAGCCCAGGTGTTATATTTCTAATGCTCTTTGCATGGAATGTGAAATAATTGCTCAAGTGTAGAAACTGTATGTATGTTTATGAAACGTGAAGTGCAGGCACAGCCTGTGATTTCAAGTGTGCTATGAAAATGTGTGTGTGGTAAGGCCGTGCTAATCTTCAAAACAAACTTTTCATGTTCTTGAACTTTAGACTTCTCAAGCTTTAAAAGTGGAATGAATGACAGAATACCTTAAATATGTCTGTATGTGTTTATATTTGGTGGATGTAAACCCACTTACACCGAGCTAACTTACTGCAAAAAAGAAACATCTGCTGAATTAATTTTCATGAAGTGGATGGTTCTCTGTGTTCCGAAAGAGTGGCCTCTCAGCCAGGAGGGGAAGAAACATACAGGTATAGCAGGTGAATATGGGTAAATAAACATGAGTGACAAAGAGATAATAGGGGAGAGCAAAAAGTGTGCATACATGAAGAGTGATGGATGGTACCTCTCTCCATCATGGTCCCAAACCCCGAGAAGAATCAAAGGCTTCGTTCTTACTGCAGAAGACTGAAAGAAGGTTGAGTTCAAAAATAGCTTTGTCTTAGAAAGGAGAGGGAGATAGCGTAGTCACCAAGATGAGTAACTTCAGATAATGAGTGTCCGAGAAGTCATTGAGAGAACTGCTGCTTAGAAAGAACCCTGCCTTAGCTTATACTTACAGTATAGAGCCACATGAAATCAACACCTGAAATAGGCTGCTCTGGGTGCAGGTTGTCATTATACTCTGTTTACTGGTTTCTATTGATCCTCTTTTTCCATGTGTGTGACGCTGGGACTTCTGAGGCCACATGCCTTGGCTGTCTTGTGGCAATAAGCCAAGCCATTCTATAAATCCTTCCTAATGAATTACAAAGGAAAACACCTCTCCTGATCCTTAACTGGTTAAGACTTTTAGGAGGACAGCGAAGGCTCTTCTGTAATTTAACCCTTGTACTTGTCCTCAATTGTGTCCTCACTTACAAAGCTATAAACTGGCATGGATGCCGAACGTACGCTCTAATCCTTTTTTATATATATATATATATATTTAACCTTGAAGTCATGGCTGAATTTTTTTCTGCAATGCATGGATACAATAGATGTCAAGTCAGACTGTACAGAAAACTGAAGGAAAACCAAATTTTTCGAATAGAAACAGTTGTTTTGACTAAAATTCTTTGTTTGGAAATATGGCTGTATCAGTATTATGGCAAATACTTACACTGTCTCTCTGAACCCTACCAATTTCCTTGCCCTAGGAATAAAGGCTGAGTAAAAGCCTGGGTAACTTGTAAGAAATGTGTATCCTAGAGGTAAATGTCAGTGTGACAGCTCTTGGGATTAGATGTTATGTAAGGATTTATTTTTTTATAGAACATGACCAGCGAGGAAACATCTATTTCCAGCTGTGCCTTACTATTATAATGTTCAACTCTGATCTGCAAAGCCCCTAGTGGGAGTAAAAGAGTAATTTGATTTCTGTACCATTATTTTTGGCTCCCTCAGCTCTGCCTGCCAGTAAGAGTGCTAGTGCAGTGGCACCAAGTCCGGTTGGAGGCCCGTAACTAGCAGTGTACCCCAGGGTTCGGTACTGGCTCTAATACTGTTCAGTATCTCCATTACCAACCTGGATGATGGAGCAGAGCGTACCCCAGTGAGTTTACAGATGACAGAAAACAGGGAGAAATGGCTGATAACACCAGAGGATCATGCTGCTGTCCAGAAGGACCTTGAGAGGGGCTGGAGAAATAGGCTGACAGGAACCACATGAAGTTGAACAAAGGGAAAAGCAAAGTCTTTCACCTGGGGAGAGGAGCAGCCCCAGGCAGTAGTATTTGCTGGGGACTACCCAGCTGGAAAGCATCTTTGCAGAAAAGAACTTGGGGATCCTAGTGGACACCAAGTTAAACACGAGCCAGCAATGTGCCCTTGCTGTAAAGAGGGATAATGATATCCTGGGCTGCGTCAGGTAGAGCACTGTCAGCAGGTCAAGGGAGGTAATCGTTCTCCTCTGCGGAGCACTGGTGAGGCCGCAGCTGGAGCGATGTGTCTGTTCCTGGGCTCCTCAATATAAGTGAGATGTGAATGTACTGGAGAGAGTCCAACAAAGGGCCACAAAGATGGTTTAGGCACTGGAGCACCTAGCATCTGAGGAAAGGCTGAGAGAGCTGGAGCAGTTAGGCCTGCAGAAGAGAAGGTTCTGGTGGGATCTCAGCAATGTATATAAATATCTGAAGGGAGGATGCAAAGAAGATGGAACCAGACTCTGTCCAGGGGTGCTGAGTGGCAGGACAAGAGGCAATGGGCACAAACCTCAACCATTCTGGAACTCTGGCCATGTTTTCAGTGAGGTTGTTTTCCATGCACCAGGACCTGGACTGAGGTAAACAACAATTTTTGTGTTGGCTAGGTATGGTTTTCAGTGAACTTGGACTTGGTAATGTCAAAGAGTACCACAGAATGAAATCTGAGGGATACTGCATAGTTATCTTGCAGCAAAGGTGTTGGCCTTGATGATGCTAAGATAGCCTTGTAGGTAGCGCGGCCTGAAGAGTAGGAACTGGGCAGTAAGTTGTGAAGCGTTTGTAGCAGCAAAAATGGCTTAATGTTGTTGAGAGTTCTTTCCTATATGCATTAAAAATAAAAGCAGTGGTGGGTTTCATCTCAGACACATGTACAAGTGTGTTGTCTAGATACTTTCTGAATTTAGAAACAAGCTAGGATCTAATATGGCAAGGCAAGAAGGGTTTGTTTAATTATTTTTTTTTAACTTTTTAACAGATTGAGTTCCTCATAATCTTAGCAGCAGATACCTGTGGTTAGATTTTGAGGAAGTAAGTGTCTTCTGCAAGTGTCTCAATATTTTAACTACAGGTTTTTTTAAAAAAAAATTAAAAAATGTGAGTGAAGCATAATGCTATCGAATGAGATACAAGAGTCTGAAAACCCCCGTTCAATAAACTGATATGTTCTTCAGGAAATTGATATATCAAAAGCTGTTTCTTCAGATAGCAATCACTGGCTTGGCTTCCCAAAATGAATGTGAAATTCAAACGCTGGGGAGAAGGCTGTGTCTGGTTATAATGGTGCTGGGTTTGTATACAGAGTTCTGGGCTTATCTTGAAAGGGATTCTGACACAACAAAACCGATGAAAACTCTCTTTCAGCCAGCAGTACTTTCTTCTGACCTTAAGTGTTTCTTGATTTGTGTGTGTGTGAGATTAATTCAAAGACGATTTGATGTTTTTGGTGGTGGGTTTTGTTGTGGTTTTTTTTTTTTTTTTAAATGACCAAACATACTGGATGAAAACAGGTCCTGCAATTAAAAGGTAAGAGATATATTTAAACTGAAGCATATTCTCCCATACAGGAATAAAACTATGAATGTATGTCTTTCTATTAAATATTTGCCTACAGGGTGTAGAAGGCTACATCTGTGTTGGTTTTTTTTGATTGTGGTGGTGTTTAGAATAGCTGAATGTTTTCTTCAATTAATCCATTACATGGCTAATCTGGAAGTCTTTGCCACCACTGTGGTATCTTGCATCTAAGTCTGTTGGTAGAAGGAACAGCAAGACACACACAACCCGTTTATGCTTTGCGTATAATGGATTGTATCTCCTGAAAACAAGTGAGCATAGGTTAGTTCTGTTAAACTAAAAGTTGCTGTTGTAAAGGGTGCTCTTTGTTCCCAGGCATGCTTGTGGAGGGAAGCCTGCTGCTGTTCCATTCGGTGGGCACTGGAGCCCCGTGGTCAGCGGTGAGCACAGAGCTGCTGAGCCCAGAACATCCACGTGGAAATGCCAAAGCTTTGGGCTGAAGTTCAGGTTTTGTGTTGTGGGTATATGATGTTTGGTCGGTCAGTGCAGAAGTGTTCTTCAGCCCTTACGGTACTCCCCACACTAAACGTAAAGAGTGTGGGGAGTAGCATAAATGGGCATTGTTGCCTTCCTGTGTTGAGCCACTGCTTAGGTGGCCAAATACCTGAAATTATTTTTGCACTGAGCAATTTTTTCACAAGCTGGCATAATTCCTGCTAGTTCCACTTTCATATCTATTTAACAAAATGAGTGATCTTTAGTGTTTGCACCTGATGTCTTGGAGTCATTATTTATCTTCATGACTGCATGTATGCGAGAAGGGATTTGGTTATCCCTGTTTCACAAGAGACAGACGGGACAGGAATTGACTTGTAGACTGTGCCTGTGCTGTTGTAGAGTGCTGTGTAGAATGACTCTGTCTTAAAGCTTTTCAAAAGTTGCGAGGAAGGATGTTTCTCATTATGCTGTACTTTATTTTTAGAGGATTCAAGAGCAAACTGCTGCAGTCACCGAACTGGAAGGAATACTGCCTTTGCTCACTTTTTGTTTAATCTCTAAGAGTCCTTATCAAAAATTGTGAGTGTTTCCAAGTATCATAATGGCTTAAGGGTCTTGTGTCTACTGAAGGAAGCCCAAACTACCTCAATTGTTTCTTTTGAGGGCAAGGTGCAGTGTGTTGTTTGTGCAGCCAGCTTTGGCAGTGCCTTCCCCCCACCTCCCTAACTTCTTTGTCCCCCTTCTTCCCTTCCCCCGCCTCCCCAATTATTTTTCCAGAGACCTTGGCTTGCTGCTTCTGGGGCAGCAGCAGCAGCTGCTAGTGCTGTCCTGTAATTCTTCCATCTCGGTCACAGGGGACTGGAAGGGAGAAGACGGTCTGTCTCAGCAGCAGTCCACCAGCTGCTGCTACAATCTATAATGCGTAAATTTGCAAAATATAGCTTTTAATTTTGCTTTGCAGTCAGAATGAAAAACTAGAGCGCACCACCACTGACATCATTGATTGATTAATAGAAATATGTGCTCCCTGCTCCCTGGTTCAGACTTGGACAAAAAGTACTTGGAAGCAGCTAAAAATAAAAGGTAAGAATCCTGACAGACTTTCACACCGACGGAGTAATTAACAATACAATGTTGTGTATGTATGCTTGAGAAAACGCTCTAGATAAAAGCTGTTGAATAGCACAAAAATACTCAACTAAATTAGAGTATAAAATTATGCTTAGGGTCATAATACTTTCTGAAGTACACAGATAAGCAGGGCTTCTTCGTTACAGTGTCAGTGAATGAGGGAGTTCCACATATTCTAGCTTAAGTAGTTTTCCTGAAAATGTATATTGAAATATATTTTTGGTTTTGAGGCTTTTTTTTTTTTTGAGAGAAGGGGGGGTGAAGGAGTATAGTCAGTGTAGTTACTGTTCTTTTTGTGCTGGCTATGAAGTTAGAGTAGCAACAGTACTGCTTGTCTTGTCTCCAGTCATACGCCTCGAGTAAGGAAATAGCACACAGAAAAGGTAAACAATCTCCACACTGCCATTAAAAATGGTTTTCTAATGTCTTCAGTGTGTGTTTATGAATTACGGATCTTTTTGTTGGACCATTCAAGAAGAACCAGCCAAAATATGGCCAGAATTTGTGAAAGAACTTGTTTGCGCTAAATGGTTGGACTCGGTAGGTAGTTCAGAAGACTCGAACTATAAAACACTATTCATCCATAAAAATAATTCATGTGGTTGTGGCACACATTGTTGGCCAAAGAAAGACTGTTGTGTGTATAGCTGAGAGAACTAATTTTATCACAAGTCAATTTTGCAGCTGATGTCCCTAGAGACACTGTTGCCCTCTTTGTTTTTCTTTAAAGGCTCTTAAGTCCTTTGTCGTGGAGTTACGCGGGAACGGTAGTGCACGAAGGCACAGAAAACTTTGTATGCCAAGTTGTTACGGGGGCTGTGAGATGGTCTGTGTACAGGCTTCCTTGCTGCTGGAAGACCTCATGGCAGCTGGCTCTCTGCTTTCCTCAGTTGCTGCAGTGGGGGCAAGAGACTTGGAGAAGCTGGCTGCCATGTTGGCATATCTGCTAGGGGTTGTGCACAAGGGACAGGAGTGATGGCATCAGTTGTGGAGCTGTCCTACAGCATGATGTGCTATGGAGTAAATTCAAATGTGGAGTGATCACAGGTCTCATTTTGACAATGTGTCCACACTTTTAACTCTTCTGCTGAACATGTGTGAGTATACTTGTGTGCATGTTGTACTGTTTTGCTACTAATTAGAGCACACTGGGTCCAAATTGGAGCTTCAGACGTAAATTTGTCTGGATTTGGGAGACAGCAGATCCAGACCTTACAAAGGTGCAGTGTAATCTAGTACCTATCCCCAGAATCACCAGTCCTCATTTCTGTGTGTTAGGTAATACTAAGGTCATCAATCTTAAGTGAAAGCATAAGCAAACCCTAATCTCACAAGACATACTACTTTCAATAAATACATTATATAGACACGCTGGCAGAACTAGGCTAAATCCAGATGTGTCTTTGGGACTCCAAAGAAAAGTAATTTAAAATAGTTTAAAGGATCAACAAAGCATACTGCATGCATGTGTGTGCACATACTATCTTAAATTTGTTGGAATTTTTTAGTATGTGAAAAGTAGAGCCCTGGGTATACACCATGCCTTCCAGCTCCAGGGCAAACAAAATGAAATTATATAGTGACCCATTTTTCAGGCACCTGGGAGGTGAGAGAAAGGAAGAGGAGTGTTTTGCCCTGAAGTCCTTCCTGGTTGTTTTTTTTAAATAAACACGGTATGCTCAAATATTTATCTAAAAGTGGTGTTCAGTGACCTCAGTTAACTGGGCAGAGAAGTCAGATTTTGCGAAGTGCACACACTTTGTGCAGTTCAGATGCGGTGTTTTGGGTACACTAGCCACCCGCTCACAGGAAGAGGATAGAAATTAAACAAGAGGCTGTTCACAAGTAAGCCCGCAGAATTCTCACAAATAGTACTTTAGCCACTTTACAATATTGCATGTTACTAGTCTCTCAAAGTATCAGAAATTAACTATTGAAAACAGTTTAGTTTTAGACCTTGAAGAACAACTGCAAGAGGTAGGTTTTAAAACTTCAGTGGTAGCACACCGGATTGAAACTTGGTGACCTGCGACTTGGTGGCAGCAAAGACCTCTAGGATTCGCAGTATAGTTGTGAAGAAAGCAAGCTCCCTTTTCTAGTATGTCTTTTCGTTTGTCTTCCTATTGAGGAAGGGGCATCTATCTTCTGCCAGCATTTTCCGAGCTATGCACTGAATTCTTTTGAAGATTATTGAATTAGCTTTTTCTTGACTTTCCCTTCCCTTCAAAATTAGTATCTGTATTTTGACATTCGACGAAACTCCCAAGCACACCTTCTTCCATATAGATGTGGTTATCTTGGCACTACAAACCAGACCCTTGCTGGATACTGATACAGCGCAGGCTGTTTTCCATCCATTCTGCGAGGACTGATCTTTAATGAAAGCAGCAGCATTAAATTCTCAGTGAGAACCAACCTTTCCTCATTTTTTTTTTTTTTCCCCCTGTGGGAATTTGTTCAGTCTCTGCAGCTTCCTACTTAGGTATTGTACACAGGGGATACCACTCTGGGGGCAAAGCTAACCTGGGAATAATTGAAGGAGTGGTTTTGAGGGAATATTCTGAAATTTTCTGGCAGCTGCAGTCTCACTGTGTATTTCCCGTGTAACTGTTTATGTCAAAGTTAGAAGGTGGCCCTTACCGTTGCATCCTGTCTGTGAAACTTTGGCTATGCAGTAAGCCCAGTAAGTCTAACCTGTAGATCCATTCTGCTGCTTAGAATAAATCATTTTGAGAAAAGAATAATAGGGAATTGATATTAAAAGGAGATATTTCAGAAAAGGGACCTAAAAGCACACTGCTGTCTCCCTGAAAGAATATGGTATCTAGAA
Organism: Psophia crepitans; assembly: GCA_013399095.1. Lineage (NCBI taxonomy): Eukaryota > Metazoa > Chordata > Aves > Gruiformes > Psophiidae > Psophia > Psophia crepitans. The sequence goes on from VWZZ01005604.1 coordinate 147,097, forward strand.
AATGGGAAATTTAATTCCTCAGCCACAAAACTCTTTGATAATTAGACCTCTTAAAAAATCTATATCGCCCCTAAACCTTTTCAGGGATGGGAGAAGGAAAGAGGCATAACAAAATATAAGTTCTAAGCTTGCCTAACATGTCACTTGGGATAGCATCACTTCTGTTTGCCCTTAGTAAACACAATGCCAGATCAAGGACCAGAGGATAATCTTTCGCTTTAAATTGTTTTCGTGTAATATCTGAGGCTGCACAGTATAAAATCGAGAGTGGAGAAGGCTATCCTGAGGCTCTCGCTTTGCCTGCTGATACAAGCATGATTTCATTATACAAACATTTGCTCCATTAATTGTGATTATTCCTAATCCTCCATTTTGCTTAATGGCAAAACATTTCACTGGAGGAAAAAAATTAGATTAAAGTAAAGACTTTCAGACAGTAAAGGCTACTAATTGAAACTTGCAAGGGATACCCCCATCATGGAAATTCAAAATTACAAAAGTTATTACTGAGATAACTGGAAAAAGTTGATACCTGAAAATCCTCAGACATACACTTTAGATTAAGATTTTTGTGTGGTTTAATTCAGTTCTGTTTGGTTTTTTTCTTGCTCTGTAAATGTAAAAGCATAGCTTTAGTAAACATGGACACATAGTGATACGTGTGTATGTTTGTACAACAGGCATTCTTTTTGTGTTCTGATGGAAAGCAGAGGTTTTGGTTGTGTGTATGTGCCCATGTGGACCTCTAAAAGGAGATGAAAAGGATGGGGACTGTAGAATGTTTTAGTTCTGTTCCTCTCTGCTCTTCCTTTGTGTGGTGGGTTTGTTTTTTTATAGTGCCTGTCTTCTCCTGCAGTAAGCTAGCACTGAGGTCTTGGAATAAAGTATTTTTCCCTGTGCAAAGCTTAGGGTGGGTTGGGGGTGGTGGTGATGTTTCTGGTTTTTCCTCCACAGGCTGTGGTATACAGCAATGTAGATGTCTTAGAGTTTTTATTCTCTTGAAATTGGAAATACTTTAGCCAAAGGAAAACTGAGGCACGCAGAGGTTTCCCTACCTCCTCTCCCTCCCGCAGGAAGCGGAGAGCAGCGAGCGGTATGATAAACCCCCAGCTCGCAGGCACACAGATGGGTCTTGAGTGCATAAAAATATGAATGTTGACACTTATCTGAGAAAGTCGGCAACAGGGTGTGCCTTCGCTGAATGTCGGTACAGTGGTAGGACAGCATTTCGGAAATGGCGTGTGGCATAGCATTTGTTAAGGCTTTTGAAAGGAAGAAAATAATATTCTAAAAGACAAGACTCCTCAAAGATTTGTCAACAGTTCTTTTTGCTTTGAGGAGTTTAAACCTATATAGTTCAGGATTTTGGGTTATTTTTCGATTTCTTGATTTAACACATTTTTGGATGCATAGTATAGCATGTAGGACTTTCCCTGAAATGATCTGTTTGCGGTGCATTTTCTGTTCTGCATCTCCCTCCATTCCCCCACCCTCAAGTCCATTAGGCGTAAGTCGGATTAGCTCAGTGACTCTTATCAGACCTTTTTTCCTGTTACCCTCAGATAAATTTATGCAACTTAGAGCGAACTCCAGGCATAACCTTATTCCTGCTGGGAACAGGAGCTGCATTTGCTGAAGCTCTGTGTTGGTGAATAGTACCCCACTGTACTCTATATGGGAATGTGTGTGGGTGGCAATTTACATGGTAAACAAAGGCAGACAGGGAAGGAAGATAGTTAAGCTTATGTTTCTTAATGCTTTACATCTCCTTAAAACGTCTGTTGAAAATCAGCAGCAACAAATATCACAAAAGGAAGATCGGTGTAGGTTTTGTTAGTTTTAAGTATCAATCTTTATGTAAAAGGGTTTATACATATGTTTGTTGTGAAATGAAATTTATGATACAAAATTAAATTTGTTAATGCGATTGGTCTCAACTTTGTGGTAATAACAAATAAAGACTGTACCTGCAACTATTGCCTTTAAAGACAAATGGAAACCTTTTATTTCATCAGCCAAATAGGTGCATAGTCATCTGTAGGATCCTCCCCCCCTCCTGCCGCCCTAAATAGGTTCTTTGCTTGTTTGTCATCAAAGGTGTAGGGAGGCAATGTGAATTAGATGGCGAGGGACTAGAGAGTGTCAGGAAGTATTGACATCCTTATTTGTGCCGTGTATCTACTGTGTGACCTTGGACAAGTCTCTTCACCTATGCCATATCCTGTTATTAGATTATAAATCTCTGCTGGGAGAATGCTTGTCGCGGTTTGCTTTTGTATCTGGCAAAGGGTCTTACAGATATTACTGTAAAACAAATAATAGAAATAAGGGTAGCAGATTGGTGTGGGGTTTTTTTCCGGAACACTGGTCTTTGATGGAGATAGGGATTTTTTTTTAACCTTGTTCTCCTGCTCTGGTGCCCGATGCAGCTGCAAAAAGGTTCCTTCACTCTGTTGACTTCCTAGTCTGATTCTTGTCAGAAAAAAACCCTGAACTTGAAATTTGCTATTTATTCAGATGAATGTTGTGAGTGACTGTGTAGCCCTTGAAAAGTTTTGTAAATGCATTCTAAAATTTAAAAAAAAAAAAAATTATTTGCAGTATTTTCTCCTAGATTAAGCCACTGATTTTTCTGTGGCATTGGTGTATAAATTGTGTATTTAGGTTGCAGCCACAATATATGCCTCCTCAGGGGAAGGCTTGTCATTCAGAAGGAGCCGATCAATGCGATAACTGTTACCACGTACAGGCTAACAAGCACAGCTCCTGCCGCTTCGGGAAAGTAACTGGCTTATTCCATGTGACGAAACTCTTGTTCCAGTTCACCTCTTGTTTTGAACTGATACCCTTCATGCTTGCGTTGACACTGGAAAGGAACTTCACATGGGAGACTCTCCCTTCCAGTTCACTGACTTGCATCCAGGCCACTTGCTGACGCTGCCGTGCAGAGAATCTGCTGGTCCGTGTGGAAGGAGAGCTCGTTGCGTAACCCAGCGTGTCACAAGGGTTTTGCCTGTTTGGTTGGCCACAGACTGAGCTCTTTCCCTACGCTGAGTTTGATTAGCAGCACGGATGATCTGTGGGGATTCAGCTCTGTCTTTTGCAGGGTTTGATATTAGAAATTTCATGGATTTGCATGTCATTGGGAGGAAAACCTTACTCGCTTCTGATTGCAACTGTCAGCTTTTCTCTGGAAAAGCTTACAAATGTGGAGGAGCAATTTTCCCTTTCTCTGTAAGGTGTTTTTGTTTTTCTTAGAAGATTTTGGGTTATGTGTGGGTGTTCTTTACGTGGGGTTCTTTTGCTTTTATGGCATACAGGGCACTGGAATGATATTTTTCAAGGTTTTTGCTACTAGCACACTACCAAATTTTAAAAAGGGAGAGAAAAAAGATTTCCAGGCAATAGTCACTTAATTCTAGGGCTTGACTCTTTAATTACAAAGTAACACTTTAATTCAAAATAACATAAGAAAGATTATTTTTTAATTGTTTTGTAATGTCAGCAAGGATAAATACATCAGTCTAATCTGTGTTCTTCCACAGAGCCAAGAGTCTCCTTTCTGATAATATTTCTGTCAAGCTGTTTAATTTGTTAAAGCTTTTAAAAGATGTCATGTGATGCAGTAATTTAAAAAGTAAAAAATTAAGACAGTAGAAAGAGAACATACCTGATATGAATACAATGGAATGTTCACAGGGTTCAAATTGCTTTGAATAACATTCCTATGCTATGCGTTCCTTGGGTGTGACTTTGCTAATGGCAGTGAGGGTACTGAGTAAGGTCTTTGCTGATAATTATTTCCCAAGCAAAATTAAATATGACGGTGGTGCTAGCAAGATGTTAATTAGTTTACTAACAAACTTGGGATTTTTCACTTTCCCTGAACCGCTAGATGAGAGCACTTGGTGCAGCAGTTCTTTGGCAGTGGAGACTGCCGGTCAGACCGCTGCAGCCGGCGAGCAGGGTGTCCTGACGGGGACTTCGTGCTTAAGGCGCTAGCAAAATACGGCTTCGGTGGCTCTGGGACCTTGGGGAAGCCACTCAGTCCCACTGTCTAAAAGAGGAGTAACAATGCTACTTTTTGGTTCTTGTCTTTTTAGATTGTAAGCATAGGTGGGGTTTTTTGTGTATTTGTAAAGAAAATGTTGGCCATTAGCTTACAACATTGCTAATACAGGCAGGTTTAATAATGTGTTTGCCGTCGTGCAACGAAACCGTTGGGGGTTGCCTGCATTAGTGGGGTATGACATATTGCAACTACATGTACTTTCAGCGATCATCAGATGTTTGGAAGGGCCCCAAATGTTACTTACACAACCCACCTTATTCTTTCAAAAGCCAAAAGCTTTCATGGAAGCCGTAAGTGTAATTTTCAAAGGCAGGCTGGCATAGGAGCACTACAAGATCGGAAAGACAAAAGGAAAGAGAGGCTGTAATGAGCACCTTTGTAAAAGTTAGTATGCAGCTCGTGCCCAGCAAAGCACGCTGCTGTTCAGATCCGTGGTGGTTGTGTTGTGTAAGCGTGACTAATGGCTGTGATTCATGAGGAAGCATGGCTTGTCTTGGGACGGCTGAGCTGGTTTCACCTCAAGCTGTCTGGTCCCTTTCTCGGAAGCTTGCTTTGCTGCAGCGGGATTGGCAGAGCTGCTCTCCAGCAGCTGCTGACCTGCTGTGAATGACAGGCTGACATATGAAGGTAAACCAAAAAGCAGTGCTGCTGGCGGAAGAGGCTTTGTGGTAGTGGTCTGTCTGTCGTGCCTTATGCATCAAGCCTCGAGCTGAGACTGCTGCAGGATGATGATGCAGTGATGGTTTTCAGTGGGAATGCCATTCAGCAGAGGCCGAAATCATTACAGTCTGCTGAGAAGTACTTGTGGACAGTTTAGGGGAAAAAATATTGTGAGTTACTGGAGGCAAAAGCCTCTATGTTTCTTTTAAAGCAACCTATTTCTGTTGAGATTTCCTCTCTCCTTGAAATAAAGTTCTTGATTATAGCTATTTTGTTACAAGGTCAGAAAAAGTTTAGGTTATCCCCTAATTTCTCAAATACAAGGGATCTGTAGCTGAGGCCAAGCATAGGAACATACATCTGCTGAAATTAGTCGTGATACAGTGAATTTTTTTGGCCTCAGTAGATATTATATCAAACATGGTTTTAAACCTATTTGTTGCCTCACTTAGACTTTTTTTCAGACCTTTGAGTTTATCCTGTAACTGCTCTCAAGAGCTGATTTTTATCAAAGTTTCATTATATAAATCTTTTTCAGTCTTGGGAAGATAATGCCTCCTTGTGCAAAACCTGCTTCTCGCACAAATCAATGAACAGCAATGGCCAATTGCTTGCAGGGCAGTGGTATTGTTGCAAGGTTATCGGAAGGTTAGAGGTACAAATCGGCTATTGGCTCCAATAACTCCTATGAGGGAAATATGGAAAAAGCTATCTCTTTTTGTAAATGAGAGAGCATAGCAGGTGACTCTTCTAGATTCTGACCTTTGCTGTAAGAGGTGCAAGTGCAACAAGATTTTGCGGCTCCAGGAAGAAGAGATTTAGATCCCATTTGGACTGTAGTTGGGAGGCGAACTTTTGCAAAGAGCATGTGTAATGCTTGTCATGGGTTACTGTTGTGTATTCTGCTTCAAAAAGCGAACGTTTATACAAAGCTTTGATCCTTTTTAGGTGGTTGAGGAAAGTACAAGAAGTATTTTAAAGCATTTTTCACATGCCTCTGAACTGCTGGGTTGGTTTGAAAGAGGAAAGAGGAATACCACAAAAAAAGGCTATTCTTGAAATATTTGTGACCATTTGGGAACCAGGGAGAATTGAAACTCTCCCAGGATTTCTAGAGCAAAGAGATACGCTGGTAAGTATGTCAACTTCTGGAAGCCAGCCCAAACCTCCGAGAGTTTGGAGGTTTGCGAAGTGCTAGTGGCAGTTAATGATGCCTGAAAAAAGATGCACATTTTGGGTTTTGAAAAAGGAAAACGTGCTGTGATATACAGAACACAACATATTTTCAAGTATTTTGAGAACTGAAGAACGATTTTGGTTTCTTCTACCCTGTCTTCCCCCCTGGCCCCCCATCTTTATTCCAAATGAATCTCCCAACACTGAAGTTATGGAAGTGGTTTAAGAGGAAAAGACTGGGTGACATGGTTCCATGTGAATGGCAGACATGAAGCATAAGATTCTGAATAGCATTCTGCTCTCTTAATTGAAGAAGCATTTCTTTTAACATTTAACCCCCTTAGTACCTCAACATCATAAGATATGACGGTAACATGTTTAAAATATTCTGTATGTTTTGATTATTCTCATATAAGTTGTTATCCTCTGTTTATAATAGAACACACAGCGAGCTTAAAACTTTGAAAATTCCTTATTTTGTAACTGAGAAATGTATGAGAAACAGGGTTTTTCAGGCAGTCTGAGTTTCCATCTCAAATGAACTGGAAATCGAGTCTTTCAAATTTCCTATGAACAAAGTCATTTTAGGGAAAAATTGCTTTGAAACCGCTATCTCTTAAATGAATCAGAATGCTGTGATCCTCCAGTTTTCCAGTAGCTTTGTTTATAACACCATTCTGTAACAAATATATTAGTGTAACTGCATGGTTGCTCGAGCTCTGAAGAGCCACAGTGGTGGGGCAGTCCTTGACCAAAACCCTGGCTTATCTTAGTCACTGACTCATTGGCAAGTCTTGATACTGCTAGTTATTGGATCTGTGAAGCTTTCAGTATCTAGGGCAGGGAGCCTTAGTATTTAAAAAAATTTTGTATTCAACCAGTGTTTTCTGAGGGAACTTCATTTCATCAGGAAAGCTTGTACAAATCATTAATCCTGGGTCCTGGTCCAAGGAGCTGCATGCAAGCAGAAACCTGCCTGTATGGAATTTTCATGAAGGTTCAGTGCCTCTGAGTTTCGAAAAAGTATCTTCAGAAGTTAAGAGCCAAAGCCATTGAGTTTAGGTTCCCAAAGGATGTTTTTTAACCGTTCTGGAAACGTCAGCCTTGTGCGACCTGACCTTGCTGTGAAGGGTCCATGCAGGGGTCCTGCAGATCCCAGTAGGTTCAAGGGAAACGGAAGCTCCCAAGAAACTCATCCCTTACTGTGCTTTTCCTCTCCTGGGTTTTAAAGGCTTGTTTGGCAAAATTTGTAATAGATGAGAAATTTTTAAGTTGAATTTTACTGATAACTTCACGAAAGAAATGTTCCAACTGTTGTGCCATGTTTTACAGCCACTGTTTGTTTGTTTGTTTATTTTTAAGCTCAAACCATTGAGAGGTGTAATATGTTTCTGCAAATTAACTTGTTCTTCTGTGGAGCTTGCATTTGAAAAGAAACCAACCCCCAAAACATTGCAGCTCAAGGGGAGCAGGTGTATCTTCCCTCTTGTTTTATTCACGTTTGTTCTGGTTTTAAGGCAGAGAATAAACTGCAGTTTGGGAAATTGTGGTTGTATAATGCTCGGTGATAAAATGTCTCCAAGTTTTGATCCCTTGTGCATTACCTACAGTTATGAAAAGGGAAACATGCTCATATCTTTATGATAACAAAGAAATCAGCATGCTGGTTTTTATATAAAATAACTAAATTTTATGCATTTAAAGAATAGTGCCTAAAATGGTATGGATTAAAAGAAGTGGTAAAGGTTTTGAGAGTTTTGAGCTATAAAAATACTTACTTAAGTGTCACTGTTAAGACCAGAGTTTAGAAAAGCATGTGAACACATTTAACTTCAGTCTTGATATTGTTTTCTGGAGTACTTAGTGTGAACCTAATTACATATGGTAGTGCAGTCCTGACTCAGAGCTATAATGTCAACCAAATAACTAAGAAAGGACTAGTCGTGCTATGGAGAGTAAGCCAGCTCCGAGTGCTGGAGACGTGTAAGTCAAAGGATCTTGGCAAAACTCTCTTTTCTGACATGAGGTAGAAGAAGGTATTTTTGAGATTGATTGGCCTACTCTGACCAGGATGTGTAGGTTGGGTTTGGGCCCTATTAGAGTCTCTTGTCTGGCTTTTGGGAAATCACTGGATCTGTGACTTGGTGTTTGTCCTACCAGCAGACCTGAAACTCTCTCTCTTCTGCCAATTGACAGTCGTGAAAAGAAAGCTGAGGCCTGTAAAGACTTCAGCAGCAGATGGACTTGGATCTTTTAAATATATCTGAAGGTCATTCAGATGTGGTCATTCAGATTGCTGTAATTCAAGGAAGACTGCTTATGCTTTTTTGCATCCCGAAAGGGTTATGTTTGCACTTGAAACATTCAGAAATAGAACTTGTTCCCCTGATCCCAACTATCACATTGTTGGTAATGATGCTGTTTTGTCAGAGTAGAAGAGCTGCTTGTGTTAGTACCAATCCCACCGCTAGTGCTTGACCCCCTTTTCTGACAGACGATATTTCTTAACAGTTAGTATATATTTTCAGTCAAAAGGTTTGTTGCAGTTTTCTTTAAAAATTAAAACAAAACCACAGGGATATCCAAGTTGAAAAAGCTACAATTTGTGGCACTGCTCGGTGTGCTTTTTAATCACATTGCGCAACATCCCAGGGGTGCCACTTCACCACTGCAACCAGCCACTGACTTAATCTTAAGTAGGATTTTAATGAAGATCCTGGTGAGGATGTAGTAAAACATCCAATAAGGGTACTAAAAGTTACATTCTTGTCACTTCCAGCTCCTGTAAGGTAAGAACTCCTTTTGCCAAAGGATGCTTTGGACAGCTGAGAATCACAACTCTTAGATTTTTTTCATTCCCTCTGTCCCTACCATTTCTTCTGAGGCTTAAGCTGAGACTTGTTTTTGTTCCTCAGCTAGTCCAAACCCCCTCCTCAGCCTGAGAACTATTGCAGATGCTATGCATGAAAATCAGCTTCATCAGTTTAGCCTTGGAGATGAAAAACTCCTACCCTTCCTCCCTCCTGTTTACCTCTTGTAAACCTGCTTTAAAACCTTCTTGTGCAGAAGAATGTCATATGGGATGGAGGAGGGATGGGAGAAAATGTACTGGGGAGGGTAGCGGGGGAATTGAGACTGATTCGGTGTCTGGTTATAGATACATTTCTCTAGATACTCTACAAAGATTTAGATCTTTACAAGCTTTCTCCCAAGTGCCTTTGTTCTTTGTATAACTCACTTGCAAACCTGGCATGTGGAATTGTTTTATTCAAACTTTACTGAAAGACAGGATGTACCTTAGAATTAGAAATATGATGGGCTGTCAGACGCTTCCTCAAGTTCCATCAGATCTCTATAGTTCTTAATAAATGAGCTGACAGCTTATTAACCAGATGGTACAACAGGAGCTTCGTTCTGTTGTAAAGTTTTAAATCATGTTGTTCTAACAGGTATGCAATTTATCTCCACCTCTTCTTCTTTGGGAATGAGAACTGAGTAAGAAAAAGTCGATCACCTCACCGGCCCGATTTCTGGCAATATTAATAAAGAATTTGAGCTATGTGTAAAGATAAGATAGTATTTCTGCAGGATATCCAATCAGGCTCTGAGGAATTAAATTACTTTACCCAGAGTTAAGTGAAAATTTGGAGTATTAAAGATGTTTAATGGTTTTTTGTTTAGTTTTGTGGTTCCTGGTATACAATCACTGTATCATAACAAACAAAAAACCCTTATAATTTAGTTAATTAAGCTACTGGATCTTGGTTTAAGTCTTAGCCAAATAGAAGTCTGACTTATCTTTATATGATTCACTTGATAAAATCAGTCTGAGGATAAATCAGTAATGGGTGAATGCTGGTTTTGGCTGCATATTGTTGTGCAATTATGCAAAATTGTGTTTTTGTTCCTCAAGTTGTGGAAAACTGTTAACATCATGGAAATTACCACCGAGAATGATTCCTTTATTTATCTTTTCATTTGGAAGGTCAGATGCAAGTCAAGAGAATTGGGGACTGTAGGGCTTTATCAGGTCTGTGACCAGCCCCTTACAGTAATTGAATAATACAGTGCAAGAAATGGTGCTTACAGCTGAAAACTTTCCGTGTGATTTTTCAGAGAATTAGGGTGGAACAAACTGAGCTGGACTGGAAAGTGTTTAACTGCAACATTTCATTGAAGGTACTAATCTGTATGACAGTCACAGGCTAACTGCTAGTGAGAGCTCAGGTAATTTACTTTGAGAAGCACAAGGTATCAGCTCCCTTCCAGCAGTAACTGGCTCTAACTGGGAAGAAAGATGTGCAAGAGCCAAAGTGCTGTAAAAGTATTTGTGAGAGTGACAAAAATCAAACTTTTTGTCTGGCTTTATTCCTCTGGAGACGTGTGCTGTAGTGCTGCTGTCTGTTCCAAGGAGCAAGAAATGGAAAATACTGCGTGCGCTTTCATCAAGTGTTTTTGTGAATCAGGGTTAGTTTTTTACCTTGCTTTTTAGTCTCATGATTAGATTTATATCAGAACGAAGATGGTTGTATGTACTTGGAACTTTTGAATCACAACTGTGTTCCAGATACCAAAAATTCCTGTGCACAGGTGTTGTGTTCAAGGGCTTCCTCCTAGGTGGCGAGATGTTGGTGAGATGACTGTACCGGAGTGCATCATTCCACCACCCTGCCCCTGGGAAACCTGCTGAGCCCCGGGTTGTCCCCAGTGGCCACAGTCCCCACCAACTACCAAATGCACTTGGATAAGCCAGAGTTTAAGTCTGCTGAGAGAGAACTGTAAAGCTGCAAAACTGGCCACTATGCTATGCCTTCCTTGAAATTTGGTTCTGTTTTTTACTTTGTAGGAGACTGTTCAGTATGTGTTAGTTTCCTTAAAGTTGCCATGCTGGAAAGTAATTAGAACTGATCTCAGGAAAACAACAGTGAACTAAATTAGTGGGGGGTTGGGTTTTCTGTTTTGGGGTTTTTTTTGTTTGTGGTTGTTTGTTGGGGTTTTGTTGTTGTTGTGTTGTGTCGTGGGGTTTTTTCTTCTTTTCTTTTCTTTTCTTTTTTTTAAGGTTACTGTCTCCTTGTGCAGTTGTTGGCAAAGCTGAGTGTTAGGCAGATTACTCCTGCGCTGGGAATCACAACTGGTGGGAATCTTTTGGATGCTGAGGTGGAGGGGTTTTGCCATGGAGTACAAGAATTTGAGACAGAGAAAGAGCAAGACTGATATGCCAGTCCACTGATGAAGTTTTGAAGATTTTTCTCTGCACTGAAATGTTATTTTCAGTAGAAATCTTTTGAGTTTCACGTTGAGGCTGTTTGCCGATATCCATACGTTTTGTCTTTAGAAGTCAGTGGGTTTTAGCCTAAGCAGAGCTTTCTGCTCCCCCCCTTCCTCCTCTCTGCCTTTGGAAATTTATCAGCAAGATGTGAATTATTCCAGCATATGGGGCATCTAGTACAGCTCTTGAGCCTGAGCTTGTGCCTAACTCCATCTCACACTAAACGCGGCAGTGTGCTTTGCGATTGTGTCCTTAGGAAGTTTACTGCTTAAGTGCTGGTCACCTCAAGTAATTAATTCAATGCATATGAATTTCTTCAAGAACTTCTGTAATGTTCTTCTGTAATGTTCCAATGAAATGTAAAATCTTTATTAAAAAAGTTCTATTCATAAGAAATGTAATGTTACTTCTACTGTAATAGTGGAAATAGTATTTTAAAAAACCCTTAATCCAGTTAGAGTTTTGCGCTCCATCCCAATCCTGGTCCTTCCACATGGTCCAAACCAAGTTCATGCGTTTCATAGGAGAAACAAGGAACTTCAGTGTTAGCTTTTTCTCTGTGTTAAAGTAATGATTCCTTTTATTGGACTGTGGAAATAATGACTATACTTTATACTTTGGCAATAATAATATACATGGGAGAAATTACTATTGATTCTGATGTACTAATCAATGTCAAGGTTTGAGTATTGCGTAAAAATGATGATTTCTTATGTTTTTTTTCTTTTCCCTCACTTCATCTTTCTAATCTGTTTATGTCCTTTCCCAACATACTTGGTGGATGACACCAAAGAAAATTACTTGAATGACAGCACATGTGAAAGAGACTAAAATCAGAAATGAAACTTTTGAGTATGTAGTTCAGTAAAATATAAATCTCTCTTGTGTCAGAAAGAATTTAATAATAGGTAATTGATAAGTTGCTTTTCATGTTCAGATACTGCAAGCCTACTGTTCAACATTTTCAGAAGCAATTTTGGTCCGAGTATCCCAGAAATTTCCTTCCAACATTTCTAATAGAAAACTTTTCACCCACAACAAAATAAGGCACAGAACAATTACACCACTTACCTAAGGGCATGTTGTAAGTCAGTGCCACAAGCAGGTGTTGAACTCAAGAGTCCTTGAGTTAAATAATAATAATAATAAATGCTCTGAGTTATCCTGTCTTCTACAATAAAGCTGTCAGTAGGATAAGCTTTATATAGACCTCAAAATATACTTTGCCTTTTAAAGCTGTGTTTTCTTTAAATACATGAAAAATACTAAACAAAAGTTACATATGCTTGTTTTAATCTTGCCATATCAGTTGAAGATAATACGTACACTTTACAAACACTGACCTTTGCCTTTTAATCAGAGGTGGTTTGCTGGGTGTATTTGGAACCAACTTTAGCTGGATGGGTTGGTAAAGTCCTACTGGATCCTACTGGAGTTGGCAAAAAGAGAATGTGAACTTAAATGTTGGCTGTTATTTACATGGTTATCCAAATGTTTGGAGACACAGAGACATAGTTTAGACATCTCTTAACCAGAGAGAGCCTTTACATTTCATGATGGTGCAGCATAAAGGTATTTTCTGTTTCTATTAAAAAAAACCAACCTCAATTACTTACATGAAAAAAATAAATATTTTACAGAAGGTGTGTGAATATCCTTAATGAAGATTTCCACAGGGAGAATATCCAATTTAAAAATGCTTTTCTGTATTCCATGCTAACTGCAAAATTCACAGAGCTCTAGTATGTATTTGTTGGTAAATATCTATATGGAAAATCTTTTCAGAAAAGCAGCAGAGCACGAAGTATTTTCTTAGGCTTGCCTGAAATATTTTGGATTGGAAAAGAAGGGTGGGTGTTTTAATTATTTTTCCTTTTACTATTAGATCTCAGTGTACAGCTGTCTTGTGGTACCTTGTAGATCGTGTGTAGTATTTTTATGTAGCACATGCAATTAAAGCAATTGCAGGTTGTTCACTTACCATGGATAACGGTCTGTAAAAATCAGAGTTCTTTGTGTTCGGAAGCAAGACCACAGAGTAGAAAATGGAGTAGAAAGAGTTAAGGTAAGCTTTTTTCCCGAAATATAACTACTACGGGGAACCTACTTACCACAGTTTTATTGTGCCCATTAAAATCTTAGCCCCAAATTTTTAGCAGGACAAAATATAGGATATTTAGTACAACAGAACTTTCATGGTGTTCTGTAACAAGGCTGCAGAGTGTGTATTGCCATATGGGGCATGTTTACCTGTGTTGGGGTCCCCAGTGCAAATCAGCTGGTTTTCAGGAGTCACTGATGTGCAATTATTTCACACTTTCACATCACTCCCCTGAGAAAGTCCATATTAAATAGATTGTGATGAAAGAAATTTCAGTGAATTGTTTGGCGAATAGTTGATTTTGAAAATGCTTTGTTAAGCATTGGTGGGTTTTTTGTAGTGATTTACCATTTCTTTGAGGGACTTTATTTGTTGATTAAGAGGAAGTAAATAAAAACAACCCAATTGTTGAACCTCTTTCTGGAAAAAAAAAATTTTGAAGATAAGACATTTTACCTCAACATATTGATTGATGGCAAGTAGAGTAGATTTTTTTTTTTTTTCTTTTCTTCTTTGAGCAGGTCTGGTCATCTGATATTATTGAAGATTGATAAGGGTATGGTTTATCTGATAAGGTATATATGCCTCTTATAGCTTATCCTATTCTTTTGGTGTCCACATCTCTGGGGATATAAGAATTTTATGTTTAATAGTCACTTAGGAGATTAAGATCTGCATGCTGTTGCCTACATCCATGGAGGAAGCAGTTAATTCTTATGTTGGCAAACCACTGACCTAAATGTAGTACTTGGACATCTCTCTCTGAGAAGCTTTAATTTCATAGTTGTGTGGAATTTTTTTAGAAATGTGTCCACAGTAAAAATTTATCTTTTCTCTCTCCCTCTCTCTTTCCCCCCAAGCCACCCCCAGTCATGGTGAAGGAAATCTAACCTACGCATGAACTGAAGTATGACTGTAGGCTGGTCGTTTTAATCAACATATACTTTTCTGATGGATTCTGCTTGTGCTAAAAAGATAAATGGTGCAACAGTTAGAGAAATGTATAGCTTTCCTTTGAATTAGTCTTTTGTAACATAAGTAAATTATCCAGAAGGTACTCAAGCACAACACTTTGATAATACAGGTGTTTAAATGGTAATAGCTATTGGAATTGGAATGGGAGTGAAACAATAAAGTCATTAGGGTGTTACAACATGAAATTAAGCTATCACTATTACCGAGGAATATTATTATCCTAAAGTCTGCAACTCACAGAGCAAATGAAAACAATGTAATACCCCTCTAACAGTAGTTTACATTAGGATTTAGTTTAGCCATGATGTTTGCTAGTGTTGTAATATCTTTACTAGACAGCACTCGTGAACTGGTGCACTGTATTGTAACACAGAAGGAATAACACAGAGCTGCTGAACATCTACCTGAGTAAATCTCATTCCCTACAAAAATATTATCCGTTGCTCAAAATTCTCATCATAGTGGTGACTCTCATGCTGTGGTTAGCAAGGATGTAGAATCTTAAGAACATTGTGCTTAATATTTAAAGTACTTCATTACCTACAAAAGTTGTTGATCCTGTTGACTTCTGTGTGTATCCATAAAATTTTAATGAAATTTCTGGTTGTTTGTTTGAAAATCTCAGCTTCTGATTTGGTCAGTAATTGTTCCTGAGATGAGGAAGACTTTATGATGTGAAAATGACATCTATGTGCATGTTATGGAAAAAAAAGTACTTCTAGTTAATTTTACTTGAACATGTAATATTCTGAGTGGATGTTCAGTTGGACAGAGTTCCCTATTCAGCAGCTCATTCTAACAAAACTGGCACAGGGTGAGTCCAATCATTTCGGGGCTCACCAGCTTGTTTAGAGACATTTGAAACTTATTAAATTGAAACTTCTTTTTGTCTGATTTTAAAAGTTCTCTGGCAATTTTTGAAAACGTTTTAATTTTGTAAACATTGAATTATCAAACGTATGCTGCTACTTCTGTTGTTGTTGCCATTTATTAGTGTGTTAGTGAAAAGAACAGATCTAATTTCAATGTTCAAACTGTTGGTGCTGAAACAATTCTTTCAGTCTTGATGGTACTAGCAGGAGGCACCCCACCTATGACCTGGCGGCAGTTTGCTAGCCACTATACGTGCATAGATGATAAAAGAAAAAATAATTTTAAAAACATAAAGAAAACATTTTCTTTTTCAAGAACCTGCAGTGTTTCAGTGCAGATTAAATAACTACTGCTACTTTGGGACAGATCGTAAGCCGATATACATTATCACAGTGTCATAGAAGTAGACGGAACAAGGGCAATAAACATCAGCTGATAAACTACTTCTTTTTGTTTGCGAAAATAAGGATTTTTCAGTTTTAGTATTATTTACACCAGGAACTCTCAGCATATCTTTGAGGGGTTCAGTGCCCCTTTTTCATTCTAAGCAGCTCTCCATCTTTCCATGTTTTGCTCTGCTGCAAGGGACTTGGCTGCCTGCTTCTTTAGGTCCGGTGCTTCTGTCTCTTCGTCTCCCGCTGCTGACCTCGGACCAGGGGCTTCCCCTCGCCGCTCCCCTCAGCGCAGGGGATGCACCCATGCCGGGCCTTTCGCAGAAGCAGCAATGGGCTTATGAATTGAGAGGGGTAAAAAGAGTTAGGAATCTGAAATATCTTAAAGAGCAGCAACCCTACTGTGCCCCACCTTCCAGTGATTCCCCTTCCTGCACAGGGCATAAGCGAATAAGCCCGGAAGATCTTACTGGGATTTGTTTCCCTTTTCCTCGCCTGCTGACAGCACAGCGTGGGGAGCTTCTGCTGACTTTGGCTCAGCAGCTGTGCTGCACGCCACAGGGTCCTCAGCTTCCCGAGGGAAGGGTGCTCTGCACACGAGGTTGTATGAATTGATTTAAGCTTGCTTGCACCTGAACTAACCCTGTTAGGGGACGCGGTCATAGCTGAAGGCTGGTGCTCTCCCAGCGTGTTGCATGGCTGGATGTGCACACATTGCCTTACGGGCTGCAGAGCCACTTTATCCTCTCCCCCACCTTGCGTGCAAAGACTGAGGTGGCTGAACCATGGAGAATAATCCCTTGGTGTCCATGGGATTATTCACATTTACAGTCAGGCCCCTGCAGCACCTCCTGTGCTGATGCGCTGGTCTGTACACAGAGCCTTGAGATGCCAGCATGGTACCAACTGACAAGCGATACTGAAGTACACCACGCATTCATTGCTGAATCTTGTTGAAATTGCCTTTGTTTCTGAGGGAGTAGTGCTTACTGCTGCTGTCTTGTCTGTGTGGATTAACCGGGAGTTGTGGATTTAGGAAAACCAGCAAATTTTGCCTTCTGAACCCTCTGGTGTTGCACGCTCTGCTCCTTTGGTTTGCATCTTGCTCTTTTACAGCTCTGCCCCAATCACCACTCTTTCTACAGTAGTTTTGTCTCCAGAGGAGAGAGGAGGGATGAAAACAAATTAATTCTTTAGTGAGTAGTTTGACCTGAATGTTATTACGAAATTTACCTCTAAAGCTTCAGAAGTGTCAACGTAACTTCATTTGTTAGTATGGTTACCCTGAAATACAGTTATTCATTAAAAAGCTGGTTGTAGTTTTGTAACTTGTAGGGAATACAGAGATTTCTGTAAGAACTGGTGTTATTTCTTACAGTATTTTAAAGAAATGTGTGTTACTGGATTTAAACAAGACTACCCTTCGGTTGGGCTGACACTACAAAATGGATTTGTCATTTTATCTAGGGAATCGTAACCTTGAATCTTGACTTAGCTGGCAGGAGTCAAAAAGCTACGTCTCAAGGTCTGAAGTGACAATGAATCTACGTTCAAGTACTCTGGGCTTGTCTTGATTTATATTGCTGTCTTCCTTGCATAAATGATGGCTGTTTTTTTGGTACTCTGACAATAAGTGAGATCAACGCAATAGCTGGCCTTCAGAATAGGGCTTGGTTGTTTGAAATTAGAAGAGGAAAGCGTGCATGCATGTGTGAGTGCATGTACAACCTATTTGTAGTTGTGCCTTAAAATTCAGTCTTCGTCTCTTCTTGGAGCCCAGTCAGGTTTGGTGACTATCTGCTTTTGATCTAGACAGACAGACAGACAGACAGACACACACACACACACAAAAAGTTAGAAATCAAGAAGGGGGGGAGTGAAGGGGGAGAGATACGGGGTGGAGGGGAGGAATGAGAAAAGGAATGCCAGCTAGTGCAGCTGCAGGTTCTGAGCTTTGTAGGAACTGAAGCAAGGCTGTAGGCTGTCAGCACAAGTGAAGAGCCAGAAAAGATCTGACAGACATAAACATGACTGCTTTCTTCAGCTGTAGAAGTGCAAAGGGACAGACACAGATCTTGACATACATCTGCCTCCTCCTTAGATGGTGACTACCCATATATTTTATAACAGTAAGTTTTATAACTCATCAAAGCCCAGCTCCCTTAGATAACAGAGAAATGTTGGTTGGCTCCACCTGTGTGAACCTTATATTTAGGAGATAGTTAGAAATATCAGATGTCTTACTGTGGATATCTACATGGAGAATATTAGGTTTTGTTTTCAGAATTTTTAAGGAAGCTGGTGGCACAGCTATTCAAAATCCTGGCATGGTTTGCGTGTTGCAGTGCATGTGCACAATTTCACAAATTGCTGTTGCGCAAAGGCTGAAATCACTGAGAACATCCAGGATTTCTCGACTTTGATTCCACAAGCCTTCCATGTGCAAAGAGAGCCTCCTGTGTATCAAAACAGGCCATTTCCTTACTCCTAGAAATCTTAACTTCAGCAATGGAAAAAAAACCAAAACAACTTTAAGGTAGATAAATGTAGGTCTTTACCCCAGCTTGATGTTAGTCTTTTTTACTTTACCGCTTAGGAATCACATTTATGTCATTTTTTTAAGAGAAAAGAAAAAAAAAAATTTAACTCCAAAACCACTCACCTCCTTGGAGTGCAATGAGGAGGAGATAACCTGATTAAATGAAAGACATGTCAACTGAAAACATGATGTTTCCTGTTTGAAACATTTTAAAACATTGGACTTCATCTGAGTTCGGAAAGCTGGCTTTCCCTTCAGGAAGTGTTTGCTCCCTGCTGCTCTGCACAAACAGTGGAAAAGAGAAATCTTTTTAAGTCACTGTTTCCACTGTAAAGAGAAGAACAACTTATAATGCCTAGTTTCCATTTCCCTCTTTGTTTTTGTTATTGCTGGGGATCTCAAAAATCCCTGTTTTCTTTTCCTGACCGAAGCCCAGAAGGTAACCAGATAAAAAGTGAGACAAAGGCAAGAGAGAAGGAAGGAGAAGGGGCAGAGGGAGGAAATGTCCAGGTTTCACGGATCAAAGGAGTAAAGAAGCTTCTCTTTGTGAGAATCTCTTTAAAATACCCTGTTCAGTAGAGGCCTTTCGTAACGATACACCGCAGTAGCTGCACGGCAAGTGCAGTGGGCGAGAGGAGCAGCCTTTCCTGGTGAGCAGTGCCCTTTCTGCTTCCTCTCTCCTGACGTGCACTTAGTTACGCTGTTTTTACCATAACTGCAGTAGGTAGGAAAACTTAGTGGATGGACGTGAAAAGTGAATGATGTCTGTATTCAAAGAACCCTTTCTTTAATAACTCTGTTCGTTGTTTCTGTGAGTAGTGTGGCTCCGCAGTGTTGCTGTAGAGGGACCGACCCTCTCCGCCTCGCAGATGTATCCTGCGTGGCCAGTACCCAGCAGGTGAGAGGAGACAGTTGTTGCATTGGTAATTCTGCCTGACAGTGTTCATGAAAACTTGGTTTAAAAACAAGTGCATGCCCACACATCTTAATTGTGCTTTCAAAGTGCCCCTTTGCTTAAAGACGCAGGGGGGTAGAGAGGGAAGCTCTTTGGGTGTCTTTTTTGCAGGTCAGTAGTGTCCAAGTTGCCACTTCACTAGGAAAAAGTACAAGCAGAACATTTATTTCTGAATTATTCTTGGTGGTGGAGGTCTTAAAGAGTAAAGAAATGCAGTCACACTGTTGATTAATTTGCCCAGTGCTGTAATTATTGTGAAATATCAATGTAACTTTCTTTCTTTCCCTCTTTTAGTCGCACATCGTGGTTTTACTGGTACTACAGAAACCCTGATTATATTACCCTGGCGTTCTCAGGGACTGTTAAGCAGGAGTCTTCTCTCTTTTGCTCTAAAACTCATCTAAATGGAAAACACATTGTCTTCATTATATGCCAGTGTTGAATGAACAGAGTTGCCATAGCAACAGCCATCTGAGGCCTTGCTGATTTCAGGCCAGTGAATGGGGTAGACAAACAAAGTACCTTCAAAACCAGAAGGGAACAATTGCTATTCATTCAAGCCAGGTTTAAGATCAGCAAATGTCTTTTGGCAAAAGAAATGCAGATAAGAAAGTATCAGACATGGCCGGAGAAGAATAACAGAAATTATCATAATCTTAAACTTTTCTGCCTGGTGGCGTAGCATGAAAGATGATTCTTAAGGTAAAAGAATTTAGAGAGAGCTGGAGACACAAACCACAGTTTGCCCACAACCTGGCGTAGCAGCGCGAGTGCTGGGAGGTGAGGGGCCGAGCCCGTGCCGTGGTGCTGAGGAGTGCCCGAAGGCCGGGTCGCCCGGGGCAGGGTGGGCAGGGGCAGCAGGAGTGCCCCTGGCGGAGGGGGCCGTGTCCGCGGGCAGGAGGCAGGCTGCCATGCAGCAGCCTGCGCTGAGGGGGACGGAGCGTCTTGCGTGTCTGAGGTTATTATCGACGAGCTAAATGACATGACTCTGGTCATGAGCCTCCACAGATTACTCAGCGGTGCTCGAAGGTAGTCAGGAGCCCAGATATGTTTGTTTCACCATTTTGTTGCTCCTGAAAGACTGTGATATGCAGCTTTATGTGTGACATGGTTGACATATTTAACATAAAACCTGGTTAGACTTAATACATATTCACATAAAATGCCCAAAAACTGACTCCGAAATGTTTGCCTTGAATTAGAGATGAGGTGCGTGTATGTGTGTCTGTCTGGTATGTGTAACTGTGTTTTCTTTCTGCTTAGTCGTAGACAAAAATTTAAATAATAATTTTATGACTGAAGTACCATTTCTGATGTCAGTGTTGTCTAATGCATAGAGACACAAAGAGGCAGAGGCAAGAAAATGAGCGTACACAGGTCGCATATTGTGTTGGCAATGTGCTTATAAGGTTTCTTTTGAGAGCGGTGGGACGATGAAGGGCTCTCTCCTGGCCCCTGCATTGGATTTGACAATAACTGTCATGTGCAGAGGCTGCATGCCAGCCAGCCAGCCCAGCAACGGGAGAAAAAGGGCAGGAGCAGGTTCAGGAATGGGATTGCTTATGGGAGGCTGTGTTGTCTTTTACCTAAGTGAACACTCTGGGTTGGAGACTACCTTGAGTGATCAGCTGCGTCACCAAATCCCTCTCTGGGACATCCTGGAGAAATTCTTTTATCTATCTATTTTTGTACGTTAGGTAGCTCAAGAAAAGAAAAGTTGCAGCAATGCAGAAGGTGCACAACTTGTTACTGTCTAGGCACATTAGTCAGTGTGACAACGCAAACTGTGTGCTGTACCAGCGGGGGAGTTGGAGTCGAGGTGCCCTTGCGAGAGCATGATCAAACCCCTTGCTAATAACAGGAAAATTCTTACCTTGGGAAGCTGGTCTTAAAGATAGAGTTTGTCAAACTTCACCTGTTTTCACTACTGTATTTTGTATAGCCTGTGTATATGAAGGAAGGGTTATAATAATTAGCGATCAGATAGAAAAGTCAAGGAAATACTTTAACAGTGATGTAATACTGGCAATATGTATCACTGATAATACAGTGGGTTTTTAGGCTGTTCACAAAGGCATAATTCTGTGTTAAGCATTCTTACAAAACAGGAATGGTGTAGCAATGTGAATTTCTCACCAGTAAAGTTTCTGTCGGGATAATAGTGCTTGGCTTTGTTGGTTGGTTGTGGTTTGTTTGTTTTTTTTCCAGAATGGGGGGAATTACTTAAAGTATAAGGCTGTTTCACCTATACCTTATATGAACTTGGACTGAGGAAGTATTCAGAGGATAGTGTTGAAAATACTATAAGATGAAACACAGGTCACCTCACCTTGAATAAAACCTTATTTTCTGGTTGGTTATAAATAGACGAGATAGGCAAGATTTAAATACCAGCAACAAAATTATTAGAAGGATGAAGAAAAATTAAAGACTGACACATTGAGTTTAGAAGACAACTAAATGGGAATGGGATTGGAAAAAAGATTTTATAATGTCTTAACACTTTGTGTATTAGGCAGCAAGAATAGTAAAAAGAATAGTGTACTTGGAGCAGCTCTAAACATTGGAAGTTTCTCCTTCTTTTGCTAAATATGACCTGGAGAATGAAGTCAGTGATTCTTTTGAGCAAGGCATGCTGACTGTGTTCTAAGAGGCACAGCAAGCGTAACCATGCAAAACGTGGCAGTAAGATCACTTTTATTTCCTTATTGCAATGACATCCTGTCTCATTTGGTTGCCTTGCTGCTTCAGTAGGGTTCAGTAGTTTCCATGTTACATTCCAGTGCACTCAATGCCGAGGACACTCAGGAGGAGTGTCCATAGAGAACCCCTTTCTGCAGAAGGGGGACCTTGCTAAAGCATCATCATCAAACTTTCTTGCTTGAAATAGAAGAGAGTAGCTCCTGGTTCTTCAAAATG
The DNA here is from genome assembly GCA_013399095.1 of Psophia crepitans. Classification (NCBI taxonomy): domain Eukaryota; kingdom Metazoa; phylum Chordata; class Aves; order Gruiformes; family Psophiidae; genus Psophia; species Psophia crepitans. The sequence continues at coordinate 169,028 of VWZZ01005604.1, forward strand.
GGCTGCGGTGTGCGGTCCCCAGGAACTTGTAATAGGAAGGGATAATCTGGATCATTGAAACTAGCCTTCTGCAGAATGGGGCAGCCATACCGTGATTCTTGACTCAGAGGCATCAGGGGATTTACTTCGTGTATTGTACTGGTGTCTGATCCACCACAGAATAAAACGGGAGCCAGCAAACTGTTGCTATCTCTGTATGGTGACAGCACTCCTGGTTTGACTGCTTAGATTCTAGGAGATGACACTGGAGATGTCAACCCGCAGGAACTTTTCAATTCTCTTTGCATATTATCCCAGTAAGTTGTGAGTTTATTTTCTAATATAACAATTAGTAGAGAACTTTAGATGTGTTTTAAACGTAGAGCATAGGAGGCCTCTCAAAAGTTTGTGGCCAGGTTGTGTCTGACAGTCTTGAAATGCAGGATGGTTCCTGTTCCCAAAGGGGCAGTCTGAATAAACAAGGTACGGGACTAGAAGAAAAGTCTTTCTCCAGCCTGAAGATGAAGCTAGAAACATAGCGTACCCATTCAACTGTAGTGAGTGTGAATAACTTCTCGACTGTAACTCGATAGGAAAGTACTAGACATGTGGAGTGTATCACAGAAGATGAAGGGTAAAGGGATGGGAATTGCTTTCTCATGGAAAGGAAGCACTTCAGTAGGGGAAAACAAAATTATGTGGTGGCCGAGAGGTAGGCACGGCCTGGGCATAAACGATAATGTGCAGTTACTCCACAGCTGACCTATCGGTGGTTTATCTGGATAAGCAATAAATAGGGAGTCATCTGTTTTCTTGAAATGACCCATTTCATCCTGGTGACCGTTTTGATGCTGTCAGAATGAAGACGTTGCCCATTGCTGCTACTTCTCAGTCGTCTTTGGAATGTAGATAGTATTGGAGATAAATATTTGTCCAAAATATTTCTGTACTTACTGAGGCCTCTTCTGACTTATTCTAGGGGTGTAGGGTCTCCTTGCCCATGGCGGGGGGATTGGAACTAGATGATCCTTGTGGTCCCTTCCAACCCGAACCGTTCTATGATTCTGTTGACTCATACCTTCGCCCCTCAATGCATTTAAGCATATGTGTGCCTTGCCAGACACAAGTATAATCTATGAAGGACAGTTATTTCCCAGTAATTCTATTACTGCCTTCAAGTGTGATGGAAGATAATAATTGGAGCAGAATTTATTTTCTACCTTAAGAAAATACAGCTTACTTGGGTGTGTGTCTGTGTTGGGTGAAAATTGCATAAGCAGCAATTTATTGTGACTTTGTAAAGAGACTAACAGCAAGTTTCTATGATTTTCTCATGTTTGTTTGGTTGGTTTTTTTAACAACTTTATGAATAGGAATTTTTGCTTTGATTTTTGATATAAGTATTCATATTAAATAATGCTCATATTTTTGAATTATGGAAAGCATGTTCTAAATGAGACAGCAATGAGAAACAGTGGGAGTTGCAGGGTAGAAGAGCGCATTCTCACGTTTCCCAAAGTGGTGTTGAAAGCTCTTGTTGTATACAATGACAAGGCGAAATATCTGATTTGCGAAAAGCACAGCTGCACGACAGTTGTAATATGGGAATTGTTGGGCAAGCCTGAGTAAGCTCCTCCTCCTTGGATGAACCTCATGTTCATGTTAATGTTCCCAAAGATACATATGCATGTACATGCTCGGAATTGCACAGAGCTCAGATTACCTCTCCTGGCAGGGAGGAGAACCAAGTTACTATTGGTCCAGAATTTCTCGAAGTTGATGCTTCAAGCTATCTTCTCTGGGCATCTGACATCTTCCTGCTTCATTGTTGACTCCAGCACACTTACGGTGAGAATCAAAACAAGGTAATCATCATCTGATTTCAGTGAATCTAAGCAGAGGTTAAAAAATACATGTATGTGTAGTGGAAAGAAAAACATTTTGAACGAAGTCTGTGAAGTCTTGGCATTTTGAGATACTGTTAGAAGTACAAGTGTACATGAAGGAATTAAAAATAGAAGAATAAAAGTTAAGAAGAGTTTCTTATCAATATAATGAGTTTTGTTAAGGTAGCTCTACTAACACTCTATTTGTAAATACCAAACTGTGAGAAAAGAAAAAATACGGATTCCCTTTTGTTTATAATATCAGTAAAATCCAGTGCAACTTTCCAGTGCTGTCACTGCCAATCTCAACGCTTAGAAGCCCAGGTGGCTTTTCAGGCCTATTGGATGAAGCACACTAGCACCGTGTGAAATGGCCATGGTGTGGCTATGGCCACATCTGCTGCCTGTCAAACTGGAGGGTCTGAACACCCCTGGACATTCAGAAAGCTGCTGATATTTAGCATTGCAGTTGTATAAGTCCCAGATGTGCATACGCTTCTGTATACATCCAGCTGATGCTAAAAAAAAAAAAAAGGGGAATTTTAATTTAAATCAAATTATAAATCGTTTTATTCAATTCTGTTTCAATTTTTTAATTAATTTGGTTCAATGATTGGCATGTGACTGCAAGCCCTGAAGACTAAATGCTTTTTATCTAGACAGCAAGCACACAACTGCCTTAACCTTTATCTGGAGGGACTCCTTAATCTATTAATTCAGTTTTTATGCCCATTCAGTTCTTGACCTCTCTGACTCAACTTCCAGTTAGTGACACTCGTGATGGTTGTTTCTGTGATGGAGACACCTGCCCATTAACAATGGGACTGAGCTGAACAGCCTTTCTCTTCTCATCTAGACTACTAAACAGGCAGATGGTGACAACATTTGGTCGCCACTGATTGGGCTTGCATTTGAACTCTTGACCTAAAGGTGAAGGCCACTGTATCCTATTAGGAATACGAGCCATCAAATTTAGTTTTCGTTGTGATACCTAGCCTGGGATGTGTGTGAAGTCAAACACTTCACAGCTACATGAAGGAAAGGAAGACATTTCTCCTCCATCTGTTCTTTCTTTTGTTGTTATATGTTATAGTTAACTCTGTCAACTCTTCGTGGTAGCAGCCTCTTGTCTCGTGTTAGTGAAAACTATCAACAAAAACACGCTCCAAGATCCTGTCTCAGCAACGGTTCTTCATTTTCCTGTTATAAGAGAGAGGCTTTTTCCCTTTCTCTTGTTTTGTATTCTTCGTACTGTTGCTGTCATTTTTGCTTATATAATTAGTAATCAGTTTTCTTGAGAGACGTTTTTTCCTATTAAGCAGCAACCCCTGTGATTCTCTTGCTGTTAGCTCTCTGACTTGATCATCTATAGCACAACATGACTTTTTCTTCTGTGTTGTTACACCTGTTGGTCTCTTTAAATTCAGTGTGTGCGTAACTATCAGTATCCAGTACTGTGCCACTACTTTTGGTTATTCTGTGGCCTCTAATACATAATTTTCTCCATCCCTTTCCTCTTTACTTGTAAAATTCTTTGTATTTTTGAAGTCCATAAGATCATAGCTTTCCATATCTGCCTTGAAAAATCTCAGTCAAACAGGCTGAGAGGGGAAGAAGTGCTACTAATCCATGACTTTTAAAGTATAAGTAAGTTTCTTATTAGATGTACAAAGACAGATATGCAAGTTACTTAGCCCTACAAAGAGCTACCATCATGAATTGACAAAAAAAAAAAAAAGGTCTCTAATAAGTTAGAAAATACCCTGAGGCTTACGCTGCAAGCACTGCTACCAGGCACACTACGAGATTCACAGTTGTTTTAAGTTGCTGATGGATCAGCAGTTTTATGATATGAAACAACAGGACACAGGCTTTCTCAAGCTGGCTGTTAGATCATGTGCACTGCATTTTATCTGCCTAGGTGGTGTCTGGGTCTGTTCATTTAGGTATCGTTTCCAGTTTTAGTAGTTCTAGTCTTATAAATATGAACAACAGAATAAAGCAGGTTGAAAGATTAGAGGCGAGCATTTCAAAGCATGTAATAAGAGGGCAAACATTGTTAGATGAGTTTGTGTTTGATGTCTGTTTATTAAACTCTTACTGATGTTAACTAACACGGTGTCTGAGGCAAGGCGTTCTCCACTACTGAGCAAACAGCCCTTCTGTAGTGCTACAGTGTGTACGTGATGGGACTTTCTGCGCCTGGCTTAGTTCTGGGCTTTCCCTAAGCAGCCAGGCCGTGCCAGGTTCCGGGCCCATCAGTGTTGCATAAACCCACACAGTCTGCTCTTGCTTTCCCACACCTGATGCACGTTGCAGTAATTACACTCCCAATGGATCAGACCACCTATGAAGATAAAGAAGCACTAGCTGACAAATCTTAGTCATATATTGCTCTCTGTGGAATCTCACTAGAGGGCACTCCTGGTTTTAGCTTTAAAAAAATTCTCCTACCAACTTTATTTACTTTGCTAGTACTGGGGCAAGCTACCGGAGTGACTTTGGAAACTCTACCATGTCTATGGAGACTGATAAACCTTTGAAAGAAAATTGTCTCACAAACAAGGAAGTCTTGGGAGATGCTTTCATAGGAAGAAGAGAATTGAACCTTTAAAGATTGTAAGTGTAAATGTATGGAGACATCCTGAGCTGGAGGATTTGGATATGGTATTTTATGATTCATTGTAAAAATAAAAATTAAAAAAAATAGATGCCTGTAAGGGAAGTGGTAAGGAAATTTTTGCTGACTTGTCACACTGAGCATACTGTCTGAACTGTTATGTTTGCACTGAGGAAGGACTCAGCCTTCCTACTTCCTTCATAATTATTACACATGGTTGAATGGTAACAGGAATAACCAAAATTTGGTCTTAGTGGGCAGAAATTGACGTTCAATGAGGAATTTAATGTAGGAACAAAACCAAGCTGCTGAATTGAGGGAAGCAGACCCAGGTTTGCAGCTTTATCTTAAACTGTGGCTAAGGGAAAATGGGGTTCAGAGTGCCATGAGTGGCTATATGACTTCTTTGGAAACAAATGTAGAGCTTTCAAACTCACTAGGAACTGCTAAACAATGGAGCCTTTTTTTGTTTAATAACACAGCTCATCCAGATGTCAATAATTAGGTAAAACAGTGCATCATCTTGATTGCCCCGTGGTTGGTAATCAGTGCAGAGCTCAAGACTGCTTTGTAAACAGCAGTTGGTGTATGGCAGGCTGCCTTTGCAGGAGCTGGGAGCCATTTGAAGAGAAAAGATGCAGAAGAACGGCTAACCAGCCAGCCACCAGCAAATGAGAAGCACAAGCATTATATTAGCAAAGGTGAGATGAGGTGGTGGCCTGTCTGTTCCTGGGAATTCATTACATGCCTGCATGTCCCGAGAAGGGTGATAAGGAAGATATGTGTGTGAGATTTGCAATTCTGTTTACTTTCAAAGTTGTAAATCAGTAGCGCTCTCCTCTGTTAAGGCTGTACCAGGGCAAAGACGAATGTGCTAATGGTCTTGCCCGAAGTGGTGTGATCTTCTTAAAAATTTGCACTAGAATAAAGTCTCCAATAAGGACAGAGATCCTAAGTAATCTCAGAGTCATCTTGTTGTTTTTGTTGTTTTTTTTTTAATAATTAAAGGTGGTAATACATCATACTGGACTCTAGGCTTGTTTTCTTTCAGGATATTCATCTAAGTGATCTCTTATGATTTGGCTTTGTGCATAGCTGAGAGGTGTATTATATACCTCAAATACTTGTATCGCAATATACTTCATCTAGATGCTTTTATGTTACCTGCGTGATTGGACTAATTGAGCCGTTCATAATTTGTATGTATCTATTCCCATAATATCCCCAGGAAAGTGTAGTAACCCTATTCCACTGCTGTTAAGCAAGTGCATAGGGAGAACCCGGGGACTTGCTCAGGCTTCAAAGGGAGGAATGACGGAAGAGTTGAACGAAGCTTCCCAGATCCCTTGACTAGGGCTCCAAATAATGGATAAATTCCTCCCATTTTATTATGTATGGAAAATATGTACGTTTGCACATGTTAGTGTAGAGAATGAGGCTTTTAATTTACTGGCTATATTACATAAAATATTCATGTCCTACAAAACTCAAGCATCTGAAAAGGCGTCTTCACCGTATTTATTTCTAGTGATTTTTGGAAGTTGGTATACTTACATTTTACTAATGGGCAAGTAGAGTGTATGGTAACATATTTGTTTACAGTAAAATATAAAAATATAGGTCTTATTATGTAAGAAACATTTCTATTGTTGTAGTGAGAAACCAAGAATCGTGTAGTAATTAAGGACTCTCTCTTCAGACACTTTTAATTCTACCCAAATTAAAATTAACATGCTTCATAACATTAGCACACAATTTCAGAAGTGTCAAGGAAATAAAGTTTCATTTTCAAAAATGAGGTAGGGACTAAAGAGTCTGCATCATCCTCCCAAGTCAGTGAAGACTCTGGTTTCTTAAAAAATTATCTACGCTTGATCTATAATCAACGGACAGAAATAGGTATCTCCAGAGAGCAATTTGTGCCACCCGTTTTTGACATCTGCCTTAGCAAGGCACAAATTGCCCTCTGAAAGTATGGCTTTCCATTGGCTATTGATGGAACCTGGATGAGTAGCTTAGGCTAGAACCTCTCTCTGAGATGGCTAGTGTTAAGAGTCCATACAAAAGTCATTTCTGAAAATGTGGTCATTTTGCTAAGGTAGGAGAAGGCTCACTAACCACACAAAAAGTTGGGGTTTTCTTTATGGTTTTGGTTTGTGTTTAGGGGTTTTTTTGTATGTGTTGTTTTTTTTTTCCCTGCAGAAATCTCTGAAGAACCTAAAAGGATGAGTCAACCATGTAACTGTGTTATACTGACATTAAATTAATTCTCTGTTTGGTTTTGTTGTTTTGTTTTGTTTTTTTTTGATAGAGAGCTTTACTGTCTTTTAAAATGTTTTTTACACCACTGTATAGAAATAGAAGACTTGTACTTTCTACCCTGGGCTAAAATGTTGAAGAGAATTTGAGCTGCAGTTTGGCTTTTCATTGTTGGTTTTTGGATGTGTTACTATACCTCAAAACAAACAATAAAGCCTTTTTTGATTCTATAAAACACAAAATGTAAGGATCTATTCAACACTATACACTTTCTAACAACATGTGTTAGATAACTGTTCCAGAATAGATGCCAAAGATGCTACAATAGATCTGTACGATCTGTAACCTGGTCCCTACAGACCTAAGTTAATTATACAGCTCAGCAAATACTAACTTTACATACAAAGTTAAATGTCTTGTGGCTGTTTCTGAAGGGGGAGAGCAATGCTTTCATTTTTCTTAGCTGTTGTGGTACTTATGTTAAGTTTGAAGGTAAAATTACTTTCTCCACACATTTGTCTTTTTCCTTTTATATTGGACAAAATATTTATTGTTTCCTTTTTCTAGTAGAGCTTGAAATTAATTTTTTAACTACATTTCTTAGTGCAAAATCCATGACCACAGTGCTCAAAGAGAGCGAGCTATTTGTTTTTAGCTGAAGCTACAGAGCACATAAAGGTTTTTACATAAATTTCAGGTTTGTTTTTTAAAAAGCCACTGGTGCATGTGTATTTTCTTTAATTGCTGTTTTAAAAAGTTTAAGTAACCAGCTCAGACCTTACATAATTTTATATATAGTACTCAAATTGCAGTAGCATGAAACACTGCTGTTCTGATATATTTAAATTGTCAGTAGTACCATATCATTAATTCCATTTTCTTTTTCACTGCAACTTTAATTATTTTGTGTGCACTTTATTTATATTTTAAGGTCCCTATGATATTTTGTCAACAAAGCTTTAAGAATTTTAAGGAGTGAAAATCACTTAGTAGTTTGACTGTCATAATTCTCCCACAAAAATACAGATTCTTTATTTTTCCCAAATGACTTCAAAGGGAAACTTGCTCAGCCCGTGAAACAGAGTTCTGAGAGTGCTGCAAACTCAGTCATAGATTTGGTAATCTATTGGTGTTTGTTTGGAGAGTTAAGGCTTCTTTTTGTTGATGCAGTCTGCCCGATAATAAAGATCGTGCAGTCAAAACACTGCACAACAGCCAACAACTCTGTTCATGATGTGTCTTGAATTTTTGCAGAGCTATCAATAGTTAAAGTAGCCATGCTTTTGTAAGTGAACATAAACAAACAGAGGTAAACTACGAGCTGAAAAAGCACAGACCCTTTGCATAGTAATTTTTCTATCTGTAATTTTATTTTAAGTGATAGAACTGCTTTTTATCACAGGTTTTAAAGTGCTGTTTATTGTGGGGTTTATGGTGTTAGTTTTAGGAGAAGATACTCCTTACCTGTGTTGACTTTTAAGTAGCACAAAAAGAGCATGATTTTGCATCGTAGTGATAGCTAATGGAAGGAAAAAAGATCTTAACTTGTGAGGAATTGGTGTTGAAAACCAGCAATTCTTGATGAAGAATGGTAAATGTTGTTCTTCATAACAAAGAGCATCTTTGCAAACATTAGGTTTTGTATTTCTATTGATCAGAGTAAGCTGGATACTTCTAGGGATAATTAAACCTGGGACAGAGAGACAGCTTTATGGTATTGTGCCTAGTTCACTTTTCACCAAAAGTCATTATCTTAAAAATAAATATTTACATTTGTGTTCGATATTTCTGTTGGGCAACATAGATCTGTAGTAACAGACTTACTCTGAGACCTGTGCAAACAGGAATTGCATTTCCCTGCAAGTTTCTGACAGAAGCCAGTAGTAAATTGTCAGGCTATGGGTACTTCATGCCAAGTGTCAGTAACTAAGAATCGTAAAAGTCCATAGCCTGTGTCTTCAGCTGTGGCATATACTACTGGATTGCCTCAGTGTTTAGGTTTTGGAGCTGAAATGTCTTTAAGAAACCTGATTTCAGAAAGCAGAGAGCACCTGTCTTTTGAGGCTGCGTTATGTCAAGAAGTACCAAATTTGAATACTTGAACTTGTTCAATATTTCCGATATTCTGCCCTGGTCTGAGCAGCAGTTAGATGTGTACTTGGATTTAGAGAAAATATTCTACTCTGCTAAAACTGCTTTCTTTAAGGAGGAAAAGTTTAAGTGTAATTGTTAGCAGAATCCCAGTGAGCATTTTTGTAGGCTCCATTAAGTGCAGACAATGTTTTCTGGTTAATATTTTGAATATTTGATGCAAAAATGTAAATTACTAGAATACTCTGCATCAGGTCTTCCATTTAGCATTATCCTTTCACACTGCGGAGTAAACTAATGAATTACAGCATGATTACATAGCACATAATTAACTTTGTAATTAATATGCAACTGCCACTTAAACTAAAGTACTGCTTATAAAGATGTACGGCAACAGTAAATCACAGGTCAGAAGTAGCACTTTGGAATTTTGAAAAGAATGAGAGTAAATGCAGAATCACTTACAGCAGCAGAGTAAGTTAATTAAAAAGCTGATTAATTGTGAATGTCCTGTTTAATTTTAAATACCTTTGCTATTTCTTTTCCCTGAAGAAAGAACAAGTTTAAAGCCTAACTCATTCATTGTTTTCTTAGATGACATATTTAAAAACAAGCAGTTGTTTAGCTTTAAACTGTCCTGGTTGCAGTTAGGAGTCTGTTAGTATTCCTTTCTTTTCTTGCTGTATAGAAGGGTAGGATACAACCAACTGCTTTTTACTTTGAATTATTTTCAGCTTTCTGCCATGATCTTTTTTTCACATCAAGTCAGTAAAACAAAGTTAGCAAACCAACTCCTTCCTTTGTCCTGCTGACTTGGTTTTTTAGGAAGGTGAGGATTTGTGCTGTGCTATGGGAACCAATGCAGAATGAGGCATAAGTTTGGTTACTTCAGACAAACTATTTTTTACAGCAGCTCTCCACAATTGCTAGTGTTTCCACCAGTGGTGCCAATGTTAGAGGCCCTCGTGCAAACAAACGACGTATTTCACAGGCATCCAGACCGACACTTCAGTCAAATTGCATGCCTTACTGCAGGTTTACAAAGCTTGGTAGAGCAGCATGGGAGAAAGCCCTGGAGGGAAGAGGGGGCCAAGAAAGCTGGTTAGTATTCAAGGATCACCTCCTCCAAGCTCAGGAGCATCCCAACAATGAGGAAGTCGGACAAAAACACCCGGAGGCCTGCATGGATGAACAAGGAGCTCCTGAACAAACTCAAATGCAGAAAGGAAGCCTACATGGCATGGAAGCAAGGGCAGGTAGCCTGGGAGGAATACAGAGAAATTGTCTGAGCAGCCAGGGATCAGGTTAGGAAAGCCAAAGCCCTGATAGAGTGAAATCTGGCCAGGGACATCAAGGGCAACAAGAAAAGCTTCTATAGGTACATCAGTGATTAAAGCAAGACTAGGGAAAATGCGAGCCCCCTCCAGAAGGAAAGGGAGACCTGGTTACCTGGGATATGGAGAAGGCCGAGGTGCTCAGTGACTTTTTTGCCTCAGTCTTCACTGACAAGGGCTCTAGCCACCCTGCCCAACTCACAGAAGGCAAAGGCAAGGACTGGGAGAATGAAGAACTGCCCTCTGGAGGAGAAGAGATGAGGTTCAAAACTATTTAAGGAGCTTGAAGGTGCACAGGTCCATGGGACCCAATGAGACACATCCGTGGGTCCTGAGGGAACTGGCAGATGACATTGCTAAGCCACTTTCCATCATATTTGAGAGGTCATGGCCGTCCGGCGAGGTCCCCACTAACTGGAAACAGGGAAACATAACCCCCAGTTTTAAAAAGGCAAAAAAGGAGGACCTGGGAAACTACAGGCTAGTGAGTCTTACCTCTGTGCCTGGCAAGACCATGGAGCAGATCCTCCTGGAAACTATGCTCAGGTACATGGAAAACAAGGAGGTGATTGGCGACAACCAACATGGCTTCATCAAGTGCAAATTGTGCCTAACAAATCTGGTGGTCTTCTACAACAGGGTTTACAGCATCAGTGGACAAGGGAAGAGCAACTGATGTCATCTACCTGGATTTGTGCAAAGCATTTGACACTGTCTTGCATCACATCCTTGTCTCTAATTTGGAGAGGCGTAGATTTTATAGATGGACCACTCAGTGGATAAGGATTTGGCTGGATGGTTGCACTCAAATAGTTGTGGTCAATGCCTCGATGTCCAAGTGGAGACCAGTGATGAGCGGCGTCCTTCAGGGATCATTACTGGCACTGGTGCTTTTTAACATCTTTGATGGAAACATGGACAGTGGGATCAAGTGCACCCTCAGCAAGTTTCCCAGTGACACCAAGCTGTGTGATGCAGTCGACACCCTGGAGGGAAGAATGCCATCCAGAGAGACCTTGACAGGCTTGAGGGATGGGCCCATGTGAACCTCATGAAGTTCAGCAAGGCCAAGTGCAAGGTCCTACATGTGAGATGGGGCAATCTCAAGCACAGGCTTGGGCGGAGAATGGATTGAGAGCAGCCCTGAGGAGAAGGTCTTAGGGGTGCTGGTGGATGGGAAGGTCAATATGAGCCAGCAATGCGCTCTTGCAGTCCAGAAAGCCAGCCCTGTGCTGTGCTACATCAAAAGAAGCTGAGGGAGGTGATTCTGCCCCTCTACTTCGCAATTGTGAGACTTCACGTGGAGTACTGTGTCCAGCTCTGGGGTTCCCAACATGGAGCTGTTGGAGCAAGTCCAGAGGAGGGCCACGCAGATGACCAGAAGGCTGGAGCACCTCTCCTGTGAAGACAGGCTGAGACAGCTGGGATTGTTCAGCCTAGGGAAGAGGCGGCTCTGGGGATGCCTTGCAGCAGCCTTCCAGTACCTAAAGGAGGCGTACAGGAAATCTAGCGAGGGACTGTTTACAAGAGCATTTGGTGACAGGACAAGGGGCAATGGCTTTAAACTGAAAGAGGGGAGACTTAGTTAGGAAGAAATTCTTTACTGTGAAGGTGGTGAGACAGACCAGGTTGCCCAGAGAGATTGTTGATGCCCCATCCCTGGAAACATTCAAGGTCAGGCTGGATGGGTCTCTGAGCAACCTGATCTACTTGAAGATGTCCCTGCTCATTGCCAGGGGTTGGCCTAGATGACCTTTAAAGGTCCCTTCCAACCCAAACCAGTCTATGGTTCTGTGATTCACAGGAGGGGTTTTAGATACTAACTGACCTCAAGGCCACTCTTCTCTGTACTGTGCCAGCCTGAAAGTAGAAATGGACACATGTTGGAGAGCTCTGTACCCAGAGGTCATGGGAAACTGCGAAATCTCTTCACTACCTTTCTGATCATCTGAAGGCAATGGAATACAGGCACTACACCCTGCAAGTGTATCAGATGCTGTTCCATGCTATTCAGCACTTCAGCATAGTTCCCGTGGTTGGCTTGATCTACTGTTGCGTATATTCTGCTCAGTGTCTGGTTAAAAGGATATGTATCACAATCTGTAGGAAACAGCTACCCTAAGCATATAATATATCTTCTAAAAGAATTAATATGTTTTGGTAATGTCTCTTTTGTGAACCAAACTAATTTTTGTATTCAGCAATACAGGATAAACAGCTCTAACTTTAGAGCTTCTATGTTTCTGAAACACTTTGTGTATTGAGTATTAATGGTGCTCAGTATATTGTTGGCTGCTTCATCCACGTTATGCTATTTTTTCCTTTGTGAATGGCTAGCTGAAACTTCTGACCTGGAAGAGTGATAGATGCTTCACCGTTGCTCTTCATTCTGGGTAAATAATAATTCAGACATAATTATGTGCATGTCTTAGTACTCATGAATACCTGCTGCCTGCGTGAATTGCTGGGAGGGAATATACGCTGCCCTTAAAAATCCTTCAGAATTTACTTCTGCTTGTATTGTGTTTTGGAAAAAAAAAAAAAACACAAACTAAAACAAACAACAGAACCAGAACAACACCCAAACAAAAAATCAGAAATCCAGAAAATTCTGTTTTCTCTTTGCTGACTTTGGTTTTTTTTGCTGGTCAGCTGCTCAACAGGCTAATTACTATGAAAACTGACATGTAAGAATAAGTATCCTGAGTTAACTCTCCAACAATAAAAAAATTACTGAAAGTAGGTTATGCACCATAAGTGGGTTCCAACGTAGTGGAACTTGCAGGGATTTTTGTCGTTTAAGTCTCATGTGTCACTTGGTGGGCCATAATACGAGAAACAGGTCAGGTTTTTAATCATTGGACTTCTGCTTTAACTGCTCGATAGGGAACTGAAGCTTGAGGGAGGTGTCTTTTTCTGAAAATGATGTGCAGTACATTCTTGGAGGTTCAGTTATAGGCATTATGAGCAGATGATTCTGAACTGATCTCAAATGTCACATTTCATGCATAAACCCTGGGGGATTAACAATATCAGCATTCCCTGAAGGTGTTCCTGGAGGTTTAGCTTAATACTCTCTCTCAGGGAAGCGTCCCACCTACTAACTTGATGAATACTTCCAGGCCTTCCCAAAGGCCTTCTCTCTAATGCTGATCCAAATAAGGCCAGGGAGGGTTGACAGAAGCAATAAATGGCAAAGCAGTGGAGCTTTGAGATGGCAAGTAAAAATCATGTGGCCTTGAAAAGTTGCAGTGGCCTCAACAGAAGTGAAATCATAAGATGATTTTACATTAAAAATGGGGAGTCATCAACATCTGATAGAGGAACAGTCACAGCTCCATAATTATGATTGGGTTGTAATAGTTAGGAAAATGATTTAAAACATAAAAAAGTTAATTTCCTGTCTAGCAGATGTCCACTTTTCTATTTTAAAATTTTCAATGACTATTCAGAAAAGCTTTTATTAGAAATAATAAAAATAGTAGTAATTAAAAAATTCACTGTTGTCCAAAAATAGAGTTGCTTGTGATGGATGCTGCAATAAAATCTGTAACTGTAGAAGAACCCACAGCTATGTTTTTAACATACTAACAACTGTCCTCTCACTTGTAATGTATGTGATAGGCTGGAGTCAGATGAAAAAAAGCAGAGAAAATATTTCCTTCAGGCTCTGTTAGGATGAGTTCTTACCTAAACAGAGGGTAAGGGAGGGGGTTTTGCTGCAGTTCTCTTCCATCTACACAGATTTTTTTTTAATTTTTTTTCAATGAGGTTATAATATATGTTAACATTATGCTGACATGGACAGCTCTAGCCAATAGGTTAAAATTGTTAGGTAGTTTGTCTTTTTGACAGATCTTGTCTCCATGTCTGGCAATTTATATGACCTTCCAACTTTGATATTTTCCTTGCCAATGCGTGTCCTAAATGGCTCCCTTCTACGTACCAGCCCCGCTTCGTTCTTAAGACTGACAAGGCAGCCCATGCTTCGCTGAACCAGCGAGGAGGCCTGCTGGGTCATCGTCGGTGTTAAATGCTGCTTTATTCTGTTGAGTGTTAAATTGCTTGTTCAATTCTTGAACATGTTTTGTTAAATGAATGTTTTAAGCGAATTTTAAAATTCAATTTCTTGCAGGGAGGGACATGGCAATATGATACAAAACATATCATATTTCCCATTATTTTCCCTTTATAATTTAGGACATGGGGTGATTCATAAAAACCTAGGTCAAAGCTAGGCACGTTCTGCATGATAGATGAATTAAACTGCAGAATAAAGTCCCTGTTTCTGGATCAAATCTGCTAAATAATCACGTGTGTGAACTCTTCTGCCATGTTCCGTAACACTTGGGATTTGTTATTCAATCTTGCAAGAAAGTGTTTACAGGCATTTGTATATATAAATTGTTTCTTCCCTAGCATTTCATCCCGTTATATCTGCACGTGTGCTTATGTACGCATTTGTGTGTGCTAGTTTAATCAAAGCCTTATAAAGAGGAGCTCTGTTGGTTTTCACACAGAAAGAGGCCTATTCAGAAAAAACTTACGCTGTTGAATTGTTTTGCACAGACCGGTCAGAAAGCTCTCAGGAACTTTGCTGCTTAGAGCCATCAGAGCGTTTTTTCCCATAGCTGTACAATAGCATTGCAGTTGCTGTCCAGTCCATTAATAATTCGTGACTCTCAGAGTGGTGTATTCAAAGCACTTGCGTTATGATTCTGAGGTTTAATGAAACTTGAGCTGCAGGTAATATAAACCAGTCTTTTCTAGAGCTTTGGACAAGTCTCTAAACAGAATCTAAAACAAGGGGGAGACCGAAGATGGCAGCCCTGATATACGGAGGGTGGAAGCAGTAAACTAACTTCTGTCCACAGCGGTACTTGAGAGACTTGAAAATGAGAGAGTCATCCCAAGGATGGGATAGCTAAACTGGTTTTAAACCGTTGTAGAGAATGTATCTTTATTCCTAACATCAGCTTGAAGTAGGACAGGACTACCTACAGGATTTTTTGACGTGTTGTTCTTATGATAGACGAGGAAGTTGAGGCTTAGGTGTTAGGACACTGTGCTTACATTAAAGGTTCAAAATTGCCTGTGTTGTTGCCTTGGACAGGTCACCTAGAGAATATGCAACAGGGCTCCTGCAGCGCGTCTCTGCTGTAGAAGAGACTGGACTATCAGAACTGTAATAATGAGCAAGTGTTGACTTTGCTAAAGTCAACCTCCGAGTGAAATACCTTCCCACTGACCATTTTTGAGAAGTGTATAATTTTGTTGTTCAGCAGTGGAAATAAGGCGCAACATTGCTCTGTGATGTCATAAGCATAAATTTTTTCAGGCCTATTGATGGCAATAAGAAAGAAATTTATGTGCAAACTGTGTCCCTTCTTAATGGAAAGCAAAATGGGAAGAAGCCTGAAAATAGTCAGCTTGTTCAATGGATTTATGATGCTTGCAGGTGGTAGCAGGTCGTCATTCTGAATGAATCAACCTTAAGAGGAACTAATGCACAGTGCTTTTACTGTTACAGAAGTAGCATTTTAGAGTTTCCATTTTTTTGTTGCTTTGTTTATTGTTAATGAGCTCAAGATTGAATTAGGGTAGGTAAGTAATAAATACTGATCTTTTTACTAAAAATCTTACAAAGATCTTTACTACTTTTGCTTAACTTACAAACGTTGCGGCAGGGTAATTTTTTTTTTATTATTTTTTCTCTTGCTTGCTGATACAAATGACTTTGAATCCACATCTTGTTCTGTCTTCCTGGGCAGGCCCAGCTCCCCAGTTTGTCAGGTTAGGGTTCTGTCTGTGTATAATGTGGCGGGCTTGTTGCTGGCACATACAGGTTCCTTTCTGAACAAAACCTGCTGGAATCAAGAAAGGGTTTGTGCCCTGATTCTGTTCTGCCATACAGGTGGTCATAATACTTTGTATTAACAGTAATATAATACTTCTGCTGGTAAGAAAAAGTGAAGGTTGTAAAATAATTCTTATTTTTCTAAAGAAAAGAAGTAGTAGTTGAAGAGAACCGAAAAGTTATGCGTTCTCCCATGCTATTTCATAGAAGTTGGAGGAGACTGTGTTTTGTCATGTCTTGTATTACAGATATCCCTTTTGCCTGTACATGTCCAGTATTTGTGCCAACCTGTAAAAAGGTTGCTGAATTTTGTTCTCTTAAAGTTTTCTTTTAAAAGTATTTTTATTTGCCTGCAGCTAACTTAAGGGCTTGTTTAATTGTTGCTGCTTTGCTGGTTGCCAATAGCCAAGAAGTCAGCTGTTAGTAGATGACATTTATGTGTTTGCCTGCTTCTTATGCTTTGTACAGTTGGAAAGGTGAAATTATGAGATGAGTAGTGTAGAGACAGAAGATTGAGTGCCACATTATTTAGTAGTTTACTGTCTGCCTTTTTGAATACCACCACCGCCTTAGGAGGAAGAACTATGACTGCCTAACTCTTAACCAGCTCATAGAAAGCATAGAAAAGTAAGAGAAAATTCCTTGGAAATTTTCTTATCCAGGACTGGTGAGTATCTGAACGTATTATAAAGGACAGCAGAGCCAGGTTCAATTTCTGGCCTATAAGAAAAGGTAGGAAAGGTTGGCTCAAAGAAGTCTTTAATTTGAAGTAGTGCAAGTTAGTGAGACAGTTTTTTGTTGGGAAGGAAGAGCTGCTGTTTACTACATAACTCCTTGTTCCATCTTTCAAAAGATATCCCTCCAAATTTCAGATTTAATGAACCCCAGTTACGCAGGGGAAAAAAGGTGTCAAAATGCAGCCACTCAAGGATGACAGAAATGAAGAGCAAAGGTCGAGGAGAAGTTGGATAGAAGCAGTTTTAATCTCTGCAAGGTTTGAAATTGTCACAACATGTCTCTCCTTGAGTTCATCCGAAGAACCTTTTCAAAGGGGATATTAGTTTCCTTTTGGGGGGAGCCATGCATTGTTTCAAATAAGACGTTACACCTCCTCCTGCCTGCAGAAGGCTTTGCTGCGCGGCTGCTCTGCCGGCTTTCTATGCGTGTTGCCAGCACGTCGCATTTGATCAGAATGAAAGTCGCTCCAGAGTACGTCTAATCAAGCAGGGCTTCAGAAAAACTTGAAGGCTGTAAAGCTAACCTCCAGCGTCTGTAGTGTTGCTGTTGGGAACAAAGAACAGAAGTGTGTAGCTTTTTGAGTCTGTTACACTGTGTCATAATAACCATTTAAACAAAAAATAATAAAGGAAGGGTGTGAGTAGAAGAAAAGAAAATGCCATCTGGACTTAAACTGCTTTTATCTGGATGGCATGTGGATGTTCAGTGCAAGTTTATCAGGTTAATTTAATTCTGTATTTGGAAGTCTGGCTGAATGTTGGAAATTTTGTCTTGAAGTTACAGGCAAGGGTGATATTAGATGTTTTATCCTTAATGTAGAGTAGTACATACTTTAAAGATTTTATTATATGACTTTTCATTGTTTATATTAAACTAGCATATGATAGCCCGAGTCTGAATTGTGATTTGTGTTAGGTACTTGATGTATATTTGGTGGAGATAGCATCTACCCTGAGGAGCTTCTGAAGTAATTGGAAAGCCAAAGGAGCTGAAGAAGTGAAGTGTTCAGTGGTGGTTAGTCAGGAGGAGGGCTCTGGTCTCTCTTCACAGGGCTGGCTTTGCCCAGCGGTTATGGGAAAAAGCTTCTGGGCAGATACTTGGTAATACTAACAGGGGTATGAAAAACACAAGACAGTCTAGGTGTCTCTAATTTATGGACCACACTGTAAATAATTCGTTAGCAGTAGTGTTTCTGTTTACAGTGTAATTAAAATGGGAAGTCTGCCTGCTTCAGTTTCTAAGACAGTTGTCAGTCCTCTAAGCTGCCAGGCTCGCTCGTGGCCTGTTCCAGTTGAAACAGCAGTGGTGATGATGGGAACTGTGCTCTCCTCTTCTTAACAGCAGGTATCACATTGAGTCCTTGTCTTTTCCATCGTGGTAGCTTTTGTTCAGGCCCAGTTTTGCTTTGTATAGTTGCTGCTTTCAAATACTTGAGAGGATTTCAAAACACCTGCTCGATATCTGTGTTGTGTTCTGCCAAATGCCATTTCAGCTTTGCTCATGCTGTCACCTGAGGGTGAGAGACCTAGTGGAGGTGCAGCTAATGGAGATCGGTGTTCTCGGAAGTGCTACTGAAATCTGTTCCTGATTATCCCAAGAGGTTTGTGAGCTGAGCAGGTGACAGATCTTTAACCATGGAATTCATCAAACCTTTAAAAACAGAATTGTCTGATTCTTGGTAAAATGAAACTTATTTCATGGTAAGAATAAAATTATCTTTATTTGCCTGTAAAGTAGGTCTGGGACACCAGCAATTCTGAAGACCAGTTTCTAGATATAAAGGACCTGAGTGATGTGCTGTAGGTGGCCCTGCCTTGGCGGGGGGGTTGGACTAGATGATCTTTCGAGGTCCCTTCCAACCCTTGTGATTCTGTGATTCTGTGATTAAGTGATAAGATTGTGAGAAAACAGAATGGGGCAGTGATGTGTGTTTTAGTTAAAGTTTTTCTTGAAGGCAGTAGACTTTGCTGTGTAAAGCTCCTGCTATGTTTTGTGATCTAGGTGTCTAGAATTTCCACCTGGAATTATGGACACTTAGCAAACAGGAAAAGCAATGACTACATTATAGATAGTAAAATAGTAGGGATGTGTGCAGCTCTGACTTTATTGAAATGAAGGTGCTGCAGTTGGAATGAGTTTTTAGATGACATTGTTTTCAAAATCAGCTGTGGGATGTCAAAAATATTTCTGGGCTTCTTTGCAAAGGTTCAGTAGCAATGGATCTGTCACTGTGGTTGTGTTTCGGGTGCTTGGATATTAGCTGCTGAGACTAACATAAATAGTAGTTGCATTTCAAGCCTCCCGATAGATTGTGTTCCCACAATGCTTTAGTGCTTACATACAGAAACGTTTTCCTTGAAGGATATGCAGTCATTTGTTTTGTCCAATCCTGGACCATTTTACCCCGGCTGTCAGCAAGGTTTCTTATAATTTAGAATTTGGTGGAGGCTTGAAATGTTGGACGTTTGTCTGCAGGACAAATCAATAAACCCAAATACCATGGTTTTTAATGTGTGTTCTACAGGTCCAGAAGGATTAATATGGATGGATCTCCAATTAGCTGCCTTAAAATGGAAATGATAATATAGACTATAGAGCTCACCAAAACCATAGTTTTGTTGTGTCTAGTTGTCCAATATCTTTAGTTTAAACTGTTTTAAAGAAATGGCACCCACCAGCACTAAACTGTCATAATTCAAGATAAGTGTAGAGTTTGAGAGAAGCCACATTTGGGTAGGCGCTGAAAGCAATGCAGAAAGTATAATTTGGCTGCCAGTGACTACTCTTCTCCTCTGGCTACAAAAATTCACAACCATCCAATTTCTACCTTATTTCTTCAGTTATATTTAGCCTTTTCAGGTTTTGCTGGCCCTCTTGGAATTCCTCTTACTTTCGTTCTGGGAAGTTGGGTAAATCTTTACTTAAATTTCATCAGAACAGACCAGGATAATGGCAGATATCAAAGTTATTAGAGCCTGCGTCCCAAAGCAGCTATTCAGTTGCTCTATTCTCTAGAGGTTTGTTGATTGAGATGATAATGCTTTTATTCCTTCTCTCCTTCCTTCTTCCTGAGTCATTTTCTCCAAAGGAGTGATGCATTCCCTGGTGGCTTACCAGAAATCATGGGTCTTGGGAGCAGTTTCTTAGTTCTCATAGGACAAAAGAAAAGGTGAATAAATCTTATGTTTATAGACCATAAAGGGAAATTACTGTCTACTTTGACTATATGCCTGCTTCACAATGCTAAACTTACTGCAAAAAAAGAGTCCAAATCTATCCTTATTCCTTTATTGGATGCAATATAGTTTGGGAATGGGGGATTGTTATGTTCTTTCTGTTGCTACCCAGTAATGAGGAATATAAGTTGTGATGATACAGTATCACAAGAAGAAATCAGCAGATAATTTCCTTCAAATGCTACAGTTCAACTTCCAAAACATGCCTAGTTTCATCAGATAAGTAAGAGGGCATTCAGTGTCAGAATGCAAATCCTTCTCATTTCTAATTCACAGTGGGCTTGAGATGTTTCTTGCTAGGAGCGTTTCTTTTGGGCTGGGCTGTGACCTCTGTTATACAGCAGGCTGTCTGGTTCAAAAGAGATGTTTTTGGAACACAGCAAATAAAAACCAGCATCTTCACTTTTTGGTAGGTTATTGTTAAATTGATAAAAATATTTTCTGCTAGTGCTGTCTCTCCTCTTTCTTTCCTCCTGCTTTTGAGACCATCTTTGTGCAGAATGATTGGGTGTTACTGTTTCCTTTGAACCTCTAGGAAATGTGTATGTTAGCTTGTCTTCTGTAGCTCATCTTTCAGGTTGTAAGCCAATAACTTGAATGAATATGCCGAAACCAACTGGCTTTTTTCAGTAGCTGATAAACATCTAGTAAGAGCAGGAAAAAGTTTACAGTTCATACCCGTTCTTTGTAGCAACGCTATAGGCTCAGCCCCAGAATGTGTGTGAGCCAGATGATTAGCAGCATTTCATGTGTAGCGCAGCATTCGGTAGGCAAATACAAAAAATTTTCAACAAATACTTTACATCTTACCACAGAACCTCTGAAAGAAACGAGCTTTCATTAGGTAAATAAGCGAGCATCACATGCCAGAATGCAAATCCGTTTTAGTTTGTGTGCTCACCTGATTTCCTCTGCAATCCTCCCACTGAGCCCGAAAGGTGGGAAGTGATGCTAGATTCTGTCTCGGCTTAGGAATTTGCAATTTATCAGGGAGGGTATTTTTACAGCGTTGTTGTACGAGTGATCAGGGACACTCGTTATGAAGTGATTTGAGTGCAACCCTGCAAGCTTTTAGGGATGGCTCATTTGCTTGTAGCTGTCCCGATGAGGATTAGCATTTCTTACCTGCAAGCTACAGTACATTTAATAAACCATTGGATCAGTGGATTCTGCTGTGGAACTGTCAATGTTTGTTCTAGCAGATCTGTCTATATTGGAGTGTGCAAAGCCTCTGAGAGCACTACAGCAGGTCTGTCAGCCCTGGCTCCCCAGGAGCACACTTCTACGCACTTTTGCCTTTAATTTTGTGTTATTACCTCTTGCTGTTTTAAACTGCAGTGTCCTTTTCCCCCCTTGCTCTCCCTAAAGATAACAAGCTGACAGAGCTGATGACACTAGGAGCTGGGTGGAACGCAGGGAAACCAACCTTGTAATATAGGCATGCAGCAGGGCAATTACCCGAAACTGGGATCTGCAGATGCTGCTCTTGGTCTGAGGAAACCAGTGATTTCAGCCAGCGAGCTGGAGGTGAGGCTGCCAGTGCGGGAGGCCGTTCATGTGCTTTACGGTTAGTGCTGGCTGGTGACCAACTTGTCCAGGCTGGAAGGAGCACTCTCCTTAGCTAGCGAGGTGGTATTTTTATGTCCTTGTGATACCACTCTTAAACAGTGGGGTTTTTTTTTTGTCTACACTTTAAGCATAGGTCATATCCCAGCGCTGTGTGCGCGCTTCCAGCCAGCCCTACCACCTTTCCGTTTGTAATCAGACTGCAGATGTGCTTCATGATTGAACAACTTCTGCGCACCGCCGCTCCCCCTCCCAGAGGAGTCCAGCAGGCTTGCTTATGCAAGCTGTCATGCTGTCTTTTTTTCAAAAGCATGTGTGGGTTTGCTTTTGTGTGTATCCGGCTGGCTGTTCATGCCTGCATATAATAGACTCTGTATATAAAAATGTTCCCAAGCACATGGCTGCGGAAACAGCTTCCTTAAACCCGACAAAACTGCCAGCCCTTGCAGCTCAAGCCACCATAAATTACAAGAACCCGCTCCCACCGCGCTGAAGCTGTGCCTGCTGGCAGCACGCACACACGCACGCTCGCTTGCCCCCTCTCGCAGTCAAGGATGATAGAAAGTCTTCTGGGGATTACTGCACATTTGTAGAGCAACAATGGAAAGCAGCACAGCACAAATATCTATTCTTCCTCGCTCAGCATAACAAACGCTGCTTTGTCTCACATCTGGCCCTTTTTAATAGCTCAAAGCCAACAGCAGTAGCTATTTAGCAGCTTATGGTAAATAAACCTTTTTCAAGTGTTTAATGATTAAAATGGCCTTTCACCTGACATTTTATACTCTTTTTAGTACCGTATCTAGCAGGGGAAGTAAAATAATTTTCATGGATAGATAGTAAACTTTTTTTTTCCAGAATATAATCTTTAAGAGCCTCTTTGAAAATTCTCTTACTGAAAAGCAGACTTAGAAACCTTTTACTACCATGTGGGGACGCACGTACGTCTGTGCATGTGTGCCTGTGTAAATGCGCACGTCTTGAGCTGCATCCCGCCTTTGCATTTTGCGGTGTGCCTGCAGGTCTGTGCGCTCGGGTCCTTCGCTGTCCTGGAGGAGGGCGCTAGCCCAATGCTATAAAGGAGAATCGATCCAGTTATACACAATTAATAGCGTTAATCTGTGTGCATGCAAAAAGGTATGTTCTGATGGTTCAAGAAACAACTTGTTAAAAGATGCTTAATGTTAAGGAGAATGCCAAGTGGAATTAGACGGCTTCTGCCTCTGGACTGCCACGTTTTGCTGCCAGACCGGGTGCTGAGGGAGGGTACTCATGTTTCTCGAATTCATCATTGGAGGTGACAGGCTCCCAAGAGCTGCTGGGCTATTTCTGACCCGTCTCCTCAGGGATCCATCCGTGCGTTCAGGCGACGGAACGCGGCTTTTCCTCCTCCCAGCCCCTGCAGTGCCCGGCGGCAGGTGGGGNGCCCCCGCTGCCTGGCCCGGCTTGCGGCGTCCGCCGCTGCCTGCGCCCTCCCTTGGTGCTCCCCTCCCTTGGTGCTCCCCTCCCTTGGTGCTTCCCGCCCAGCCGGCGGCAGCTCCGCTGCGGGCCCCCCGGCGCCGTGGGCTGTGGCCCCGGCCGCCCTGCCCCACGCTCTGCCGGAGTCGTTAGCCGGCGCAATCCTCTCCTGCACCCACTCTAGCTTGGCTTGTTGTTTGATCAAAGTCACTTATTAGATAAAAATTGTCTGCCCTCTTGTATGACCCTCAGCACACTGGAGACATGCAGGAATTTATTAGTTTTAGCTGATTGAATAAACAGCATTAACCAACTTCTGTTCTATGGTAGGATGGGCCTGGGAGGGGAAGAGGGGCCTTTGAAAGCTGCTATGTTAAATTCCTGCCTAGGGAACAGTTTTACTCTCTTCCTCTCACCTACTCAGTAATGTTAAAAAATGAATTTGTTGACTGATAGTAAGTTTTTGTGTGCCTTTTTTCATGTCCTGCAGTGGTTTGAAGTGGCTCCAAATTAGATTTCTTAATTAAATCAGCCACAGTTCCCCAAAGGGTGGCCAGCAGTGTGCTTGTCCCCTCTGGACACGGAAACCCGCGTAAGTGGGTGCTGCTGGCCCTCAAACACCTCTCACAGCAGCCGTTTCACTGCCCTGCATGTCCTTGGAGGGTCTGCCTTTCTTTCTCTGCTCTCAAAACTGTTTTCTGGTGGAAAGATTGTTTGCTAAAAACTTGGTTTCTCACAGAATGCCCCTCTCTTGCTCAGGTGAGGGGTGGGTGGCAGTGCTTAGGCCTGGCCAGGCTGCGGGACCTGCGCCGCCCTCGGCCGGGCGGCAGGTGACACTTTTCCAGTGAGCTCTGCTCTACTTCTGTTTCTGCCTGGCAGTGAGGGCAGAAAGCGTGCAAAAGGGTAGGAAAAGCTAACAGCACTATGTGAGGAGTGCCTCTAAACTTGGGGGAGAAGAGCCGGGCTGTTTCAGCTGGTGATCCGGGTGTCCCTGGCCGCAGGTGAGCAGGTTTCTGCAGTCCATTGGTCCCTGGGCGGCGGGGCTCCTGCTGGGGGCGGCAGCCCTGGCCGTGAGAAGAGCTCATCCCAGAGCAGAACTGAAACCACACTTACTTTCAAACTGCAGTATGTTTTTAGGTTCGTCAGTGTTTTGAAGCAGTGCTGAAACGTTTGTTTTCTGGGTTTGTTTTTTTAGGAGACTGTTTAGGCTGATTTAGGAACTGGTAGGGGCCATGTTCTACTAAATTGCTGCTCTTAAATTCATTACTGGGAGTCCAGCTTCTGATATAACAACTGCAAACTTGAACTTTCAACCAACGCAGAGAGTAGCAGAAGCTTGTGAAATTCTCTTTCATATAGCCACTACATGATTTCATTCTTTTTTCAATATTGAAGAGGGTTTTGTTATGTAGTAATGGTTTAAAAAAAAAAAATCCGTGTGTTTATAGTTAAAAGTCTAACAGGTCGATACATCTGTTCCTTTAAAAAACCACATTCTCCATTTTTGAGACATCATAAATATGTAAATGAGAGCTCTTTAATTACTGCCTAGGGCTATAAACTCGCATGCTAAAAGGGAGGGAAGAAGGAAGACAAAAAATAATTCACTTTTTTTGAGAGAGAGGGAAATTGGGGCTTTACCTCAGAAAAGACAGCAGTGGAACGGGGCTTTTTATTGCTGAATTACCAGAAAGTGCTTGGAACACTTCTCTTTTTGTTTATCCTTTTAGACGGAGTTAGCATATAAAGCAGTAGCATACAACCTTTCTGGCTAATATGTGCACCAAGCAGAGGGGATTTGTTATGAAGAACCAAGTAAAATTCCCTTCTCTATTCCACTCTGCCAGTATCCTTAATCCCGATCAGCAGCATCCCCTGCTGTCCCTCGAGCTGCTCGCAGCGCCTGAATCCTAGCATGGTTTCTAATGCGGGTACACCAGAGTCTAGCGAGGGACCCCGCAAAGTCATTTTCACTGGTGACCTGATAAGTGCTCGGCACTTAGCCGAATAGAAGTCTGCTCTTATTCAGCCTTGCTGGCCTTCCCGTATCTTAAGCGCCATTATTTTTTGAGTAAGGTGATCTTGCGGCTACTTCTAAAACAGGGCAAGATCAACAGAAAGGGCATTCCTTAAAAAAATTCAAATGTGGATGTGCATATGGGGAACCAGACCAGTGTACAGCAGCACTTGTGTTGTAGGTATAGTTACTGGAAATTTAATTCTGCTGGTATTTTTTCCAGCCAAAACAGTCAGCTGTCAAAATGCTTGTTTTGCCTTGCTAAACTTTAGATCCATAGGGTAATTTTCACTTTCCACATTTAATCTTTTAATTCTTGCTGAGACCTATGAAAGAATAATTTTCAGATAATAATGGTTTCCTACTAACGAGCTTTGTGTTTTTTATAGCAGAAATGACTGAGAGCCAGTATGCTCACTGAAAGAAAATGTTCTATTTGACGCTCTTGTGATGTATCTGAGGGAAAGGTAAAAACTAGTCTTGTAGGAGTGAGGCAGGATATTTCAAGTACAAAGTGTTCATGTCAGTGGATGTGGTGAGGCTTCATGTGTACAATTTTGGTTGCTGGTTTCATGCAACAAATGTTTACTGCCCAGGGGAGTTAGTGGACTGAGTGGCTTCTCTTGACCAGAAGAGAATAAATGAACTTGAGCTGGTGAAAATAGCAAATGGGTGACGATACAGGGCTGGCGGGTGTCCATCCATGCAGTGAGGGGGAAGAGGTGGAGGGAGCCTGGCAGGGCAAAGGCTGTTTTAGCCAGAGAGCACTAGTGACATGAGAACAAGTGGAGTTGAGGATGGAAGTGAAAATATTTCTAGCTACTAGGGAAAGGGTGAGAGTCAGAGAGTGCTTTTCAATGGGAGCCGTTGAGTGTTAAAAGCAGAACTATTTCCGAGACTGAAGTTGATGAGTTTATGGCAGAAAGTGTATGGCGTATCTGTGTAGGAGAGCAGGGGACTGCGCTCCCAGTTCTGACTCCAAGAGCCCCGTCTGGCTCCTGCTCAGTTGTGCAAGTTAGTACTGTGTGCTCAGCCCTCTGCTTTTCCAAACGGGCTTTGAGAAGCTATGCCGTGTGGAAGAAATGATGATTTGGACAAGTACAGTAGTAAGCTGTGGTTCACGTGGCTGATAAGCAACCTTTGATTTTGTTTATGGTTAACTGGAAGGCAGAGAATTGGGGCAGTATTATATGTACAGTTCATAAATCAGTGTGAAGGACAGTTTTTTGGCATGACAGTACACGAATACAAGTCATCATTGTCTCTGTAAAATCTGTCTGCAGTCTCCCAGCCCTGAAGTATACTGCCAGTAACACCAGAGGCAGCTCCTGATGCCACTAGCCATGAATCTGAGTGGTGGTGGTGCATCTGCCTTTAACTGCAAATTGTGGGTTTTGGCAGTGTAGTGGGTCTATGTATCTGTTGCTTGGGATAGATACTGCTGAAAAGGCTTGGCTCCTAGTTTCTCTGTGTGGCTGTATGGCACTAAGGTGGTTAAATAGGTTATGCCAAAACAGACAAAAACTGTGTTACAAAGGCAACCAGAGATATGGTATTTTGCTTACTGGTTCATTAAGCAAAAATGAAGAGGGGGAAAAAAGCGCCTTAGTTTACATTTCTTCAAATATTTCAACAGAAGTCTATGTGCGTGTATACGTTCATTTTCAGCATGTCTTTCTCCATCCGTCCTGATGTTCAATTAAAATGCAGATAATGTGTCCCAGCTTGTAAGATGGATCACTGCTGAAGTGGTGTCATGTCTGGGCTAGCTTATCTCTTGATAAATACCTCTGCTGTCCACTGAGAGATTAAACTTCATGACTACTGATGTCTGTTTGGGGGTCTTACAGGCAGATAAGACTGTTACTTGCTTTTAGTAAAATATATCAATTTGAATTTGCTAAAGGACCTTTGGATGGTATTTGCTATTGAGAAGGTGGCAGTGGCATAATCAAACGATAATACTTGTATGTGAAACTGACTTTTCCATTTAATAAGTATTATAATTTATTGACAGGAGTGCATTACTGAACCCTCTTGTGTCTAGAGTGTGGAGATGAGGAGCTTGAGCTGCTGTTATAAGACCTCATTTAGCTGTCTAGCAGAAAAGATTTCTTTCCCTGAGCCTAATCTGGCAGGAGCCATGGAAGAACATTATCAGCTAGGTACAGAAATCTCAGGCGGCTCGGGTGTGTGGGACGCACGCGGATGCTGGGGCCTGGAGTCTGTCTCTCCATGACAGCTGTGCAGTCAAGGTTTCCACCATGGGGAACACTCTTTTGCTTCTGGGGGTTGAGTACAGACTGTGCCGGACTTGTAGAGGTGCTTTAACTGAAGAGACGTAAAGTCGCGTATGGTAGCAGTGAATGGCCAGCTTCTCTAACTGAAGAACTATCTGAAAAATTTGCTGTCTCTTATGTGTGTATAGGGAGTGAAAAGAGTTTTGTCATGAACAGTTCTCTGAATAACAAACTGCTCAGTGCCACTGAAGAGGTTCCTGACAAAGAGGTTTCTGTGCAAGTCTGGGACCTTGCTTGTGCTGAAGTTTTACATGAATATAGCATTTGGGTATTTATTTCTGAATCTGTGCCCACTCCCTGTTCGTGAGCATGAGGATACAATTTCTTAGACTGGATTGCTCTATTGCAGTAAAAGGATATGGGAATTTGTAGGCAAAGACTGTTTTCATGTTCCAGTGCACAATTTTTATGGTTTCAATTCCGTTCTAGATGCTATGAAAGTGTCTGAAACAGCAGCGTAGATATATATGTACGCGTGAAACACCTACGTGCTCCTGAGAAGCGAGTTCTGGGAAAAAAACACTTAAAACTGCTCAAGTACATGCTGGAGTCTCATGCAGTTCTACTTACAAGATAAATAAATAGAAATCACAGTGCGAACTGTTTGGCAATGTGAATTATGAACTGAAACTGTTGATTAGTTGTTGGCTTCTGGTTTTGATCTGCTGTTCTGCCGCTATAGGAAAACTGTAAGGCAAGGCCAGAGAGGGCGGATGAGTGCAGGGGGCCCAGTGAAATGCAAACCATGCCCACACCAGGAGACTTATGTTCATTTACTTGTGCTTTCAGTGTCTTGCTCTGGGTCCAAGTTTGAGTGGCATTTTGGCCATTCCTGCCTTTCTGATCAGTAGAGCTGTTTGTGCTATGGCTAACCCCTTACCCCAGCCTGAACACAGGGATAAGGGAGAGGTAAATGGGTGAATTCAGCATCATGATGTACATGCTGATTTAGCAGCTACCGTTTTTCCCTCTTGCACACATTGTTCTTGATTCCAGACACATACTGTTATCTTGACAAGCAGCCACCTATGTGTGATCATGGAGTATGATGTAAAGCATGGCTTTGACAAAGTTAACGAATACATGGAGCAGGGCTCATCTTGATGGCACCAGTGTGTACCAGGCTGTATCCACAAACGTAACTCAGCATGATGAGCATCAGTAGTGGGCTTAGGGGACTGCAGGTTTGCTCTTTAGATCATCATAACTTGTTACCAGTTTTCATTTGATGATTTTATACAGCTGTAGCAACATGAATTAAAACTCCTAACACCACTCTGAGCCTTCATTTCCATTTTCTAGTTATTTTTAAAACCACATGGAAGTTTTAATTTGCCTTAAGTTACACAGTTTGTTAGAAATGGGCCTGAACAGCTCAGGATATGTATTTTTACAGAAGTAACAAAGAGTTTATGTGCCTATGGATACCTTAAAGAGCCCATTTTTTTTCTAGAAGGCAGGAACTGCTCATGCCTTTGATCTGAACATCAGGCCTCTTCCATATATGCTAGGTTGTGCATTTGGAATTGTTAGTCGTTCTGAAAGTCTTGGTTGAGTTGTGAATCCTGGTCCTTAACTCACTGTCATCTTGGCCATTTCAAGGGATCATTAACTACACCTACTAGTTGGAGGAGAGTCCAAAGTTGCTTTTATTTTCAATACAGAAATCCAGAGTCTTTATAACACACATTTCGTGTTAGTTTGGGCCATATAATACTCTGCCATATCTGATTCATTTAATATTTATGGGAGGTATTTTCTCTTAGATGAAGATTAGGAAGAATTCCCACGCCCTTGTCCTTGTAAAAGCCAGACCGTTGTTATTGGGCTTATTAGTTTATCTCGCAGTGTACTCAGGGGTTTCTTGCAAGCGGCTCCGCTTGATTGTTTAGGTGGTAGAAGTGCATGAACTGTGCTCAGTGGTCTTTTCTGTCCTTTTTGTCTTGCAGATCGAAGGATTTTTAATGGCTTTCAGGTAGAAGAAAGTGGAGACAATCAAAATGAATTCTATGGACAGGCACATACAGCAGACCAATGACCGGCTGCAGTGCATAAAACAGGTAAGCTGAAGGTGGAGACCATTGCTGCTAGATGAGCATTGTGTACTGTGTGGCACGGTGTGTTGTGTGTTATGGTTACCTGTTGCTTAATGAATATCCTTGCTTTTTAGAGGGGAGGAGAGTGGTAGGAATGAGACGTTGCAGTCTCATTGAAGAGAAGAATATCTCCTGCAAGAGTTGGTGTACAAACCTCAAAAGCCAAACTTTCCCTTTCACGTAAGAAATCTTCAGCCTGGAAACTCAACAAATCTGTCTCAGCTGAAAGCAGAGTGGTGCTAGTCCTGCCAGCTCTGCCCCGAAGGGGTCACAGCAGGCAGCGAGCACACTTGTGCTCTGAGCACAGTAATCCCAAATTTTTACAGGCCAGTTTTGATTCTAATCCAGTGTATGACCAGAGATCTGCACTGCCTGGAGACCGAAGCTTGGATGGTTGGTGTACCTCCAAGTGCTCAGGTTAATCGGTGTGTGCAGAGATGTAAAAGCTTCTGTTTGCAAGGTAAAATTTTCAGAAGCATCTGTTTGTAAAGATGAAGGGCCCTTGTAATTCGCTGAAAGGGACTGAGATCTCAGTCTCATTTGCAGATTTCCCCACTGTAACTGTGCTTGCAAATGCTTTTATAACCAAGGGAAACTACAAAGATAAGGATGGAATGAGCAGGTGCTATCTTTCCCTGCTTTACCCTTCTTGGTGAGCTTTGCTCTCTGGCATTGCAGGCAGCATGTATCCTCGCCTCATAGATGTTTTTCACATGTGAGAATCCTTACAGAAAATTCATTGCAGTGGTGTTTTGTGTAGAGGAGATGAGCAAGAGAGTGGTTTCTCGTGTTGGTGTTTCCTGGTTTTATCTGTAAACCAATGCATGCACACAGCAAACAGGTACATAAATGCAAGCTGCACATGGGTATTTTGAAGATTAGTTATCCCAGCTGGATGCATGAGATATTTTTATGTTGCAGACACAGGCACCCTAAATCTAAAGAGCTGATAAAAAGTAAGCATGGTGGTGGTACTGGATCAGTCTAGAGGTTTAAACTAATTTTCTTGAATCTACAGCTTCCTCAAGAGGGGCAACAGAGGGGGAGGTGGTGATCTCCTCTCTCTGGTGACCAGCTACAGGACATGAGTAAATGGAATCAAGCTGCATCAGGGGAAGCTTGAACTGGTCATTAGGAAAAGCTTCTGCACTGAGAGGGTGATCAGTCACTGGAACAGGCTCCCCAGGGAAATGGTCACAACACCGAGCCTGCCAGAGTTCAAGGAGTGTCTGGTTGATGCTCTTAGTCGTGTGACTTAGTTTTAGATAGTCCTGCGAGAAGCAGGGAGTTGGACTTGCTGATCCTTATGGGTGCCTTTCAACTTGAAATATTCTACAATTCTATGACTATGTGTTTCCATTCTCTTGGTTTCAGCAGTCTCCATCATTATATTTTGTCATGTTTGCCTAGATATTAGTAAAAGTTTATATTTTCTAGAATGTGTTGTAACGCAAAGAAAAGAAAAAGTGTTTATTCGAAGTCTGTCCACGCAGACTCTTTGGGGGATATAAAAAAAAGAATAGAGTTTATACCTAAACCAGCTGATTTTTCTCCCCATGTTTCCTTTATAAGAGATTTCAGAATAAATCAAACAAAGCTAGTTCATAGGTCAAGGAGCAGAAATAGGAATCTGTCCCTACAGAATTGCTGGTCATAATCCAGCCTCTGTCTGTGGTAGCGCACTCTCTCTTTCATCACTCTGTGGTGAAAGTTAATGCATCTCATGGCCCTTTAGAGGCCTGAGGGAAATGCGAATTTTGGGATTTCATCTCAGTTTCTTATGAACAACTATGTAGTTCAGAAAAAACCTGCCCTTGACTGGCACAAATTGGTGTTCATTTTGGCTGTCCTAGCCCACAGTATGAGGAATGAAGCGATTTGCAGAACAATTGAACCTTCCAGCTGTAAGAACAGACCTTTAGATCAAGTGGAGACAAACAGAGGATGCAGCTCAGTCTCTTTTTCTAGAGCTGTCAGTTTCCGTACATAGAGAATTTGTATTATTTTCATTAGATAAAAGAATATCAAATTATAATTGTTAGAGTATTAAAGAGATATTTTTGCCAATGTAATGGGTACTCTGTCAGTTGAACCACTGACTTCATTTATGGTGGTTCACATGTGCAGCTAGGATATTTCTACAGTGATGAAGGCTGAGTGGAAGGGAGGAAGGTCAGACTTCCCAGCATTTGTGGAGCATTCTCGGTTTTATTTGATCCTGTCTGGAAGAAAGCTTGGGGTTTTGTGGTGGGCAGGGGCATGCTTGCATAACTGCTCTCTTCTGTCAGACAGCAAAGGATGGCTGATGAGGAGGTCTCCCACTTGGACATGCTTGTGAATTTGTGGTGCCTGCATTCTGTATCGGCCTGAGTAAGAGAATAGGGATGCTTTTGTTTTCAACTCCTGAAAAAGTGTAGGTAACTGAGGCAGTGGCTGGGCACCAGAAATATATAGCAGAAAGCTGCTTTGTGAAAGTGGTGATACCTGTAGTTTTGTTGGACAGGAATGGCTGATTTTATTAATATTGTTGTTGTTGTTGTTGAACTTAGCGTAGAGACGGATGTTTGCTTTTTCATAGTTCCAAAATCTTGTGCTGTTACCTTTGCCGTAGTGGAGAGACAGAAACAACTCTGACTAGCTTTTTGGAGGAGGCTCAGCGCTGTCACAGGGTCATAAATTTCTCGCTTAGGGACATTTACCTTGTTCTTTGAGACAGGTCATTACCTGGCAAAATTAATGTGGTACCACAAGGAGTAATTTCCAGTTCATGCATAGAGAACTGGGCTGCGCGCTGTCATGTGTGCGTTGGTTTTGGGAGCAAAGCAGTACCTTGCATGGCCATATCAATGTATCTTCACCAAATTTGGGGATTAACAGCAGGGTCAGACAAAAAATCTGCCTGCCAGTTCTTCCCCGCTCTCCAGTCTTTTACTCTTTCTCCCCAGCCTATGAGCAAACTGTGCTGCTGTTTTCCTGAAGAGACGTGTGGTTTCAGGGTGGCCAACACAGCAGTGGCACGGAAGGTGCACTGCAACAGGGGGAGGAAACCCATCCTTCCTTGGCGCCCAGCATCTGCATGTTTTATAACCTTGCTGGCAGCTAGTGGCTCATGCAGCCAGACTGAGAGCTGTCTGCCGCCCTCCCGCCCCGCACCCCAGCCCCTGAGAAACGCTATAAATGGCAATCTGTGTGCCTCTTTAACTAGATCAGGTTTCAACACAGTGTCAGGACAGGCTGCTTTCTTCCCAGCTCTGTGACTTGTGAGACACCCACAATATCCTTGCTGACTTACATTCCAGGATCAAGGTTGTGTTTTACCTTCATCTTTTTTAGCACTTTAGAGCTGCAAACCCAAAACTTGTATATGATCAGCTACTTAGGAAATGAAGTGTGTGTGTGTTAAGAAGTGTTTCAGAATAGATGAAAGGGCAAACTGAAGAGGTGGCTGTGTATTTACACTTAAAAAAATCCCCCAGACTTCTGTGGAAGGCTGGAACAGCTTGTGTGGTCTCTTTGTAGCTGATTCCCTCACTATTTTTAAGTGTATGTGCTTTAAAATCAAACATAGTTTTTTGATGTACAGTGGAAAAAGCCAAAGTAACAAGCTTCCCTTAACACATGCAATTAGTTTGTCATGATACAGGAGACTCTTCAGGGTACATTGAAGGAGACTGGATCTTCAGGGTGCAGACTTATTTTTCTTTAGTTCTTTGTCCATACAAACAAAAACACAAAATGATTTTGTGCTCAGCAAAAGTCCAATAGCCCCTGAAAACCGTCCTGTTTGAGGCTGCAGTAAAAGGCTGTTTATCTGCTGAGTGCTCACTGCCCTCTCACAGGTGACTGACGCACGGTCCACTGCAGAGCTCTGGGGCAGCAGGAGCTGGCTCAGGCAGGCTGAGAGCTGAATTTGAGGGTTTCCCTGGTGCCTGGGGCTCTGGCGCAGCCTCCTGAAGGAGCCAGCTTGACTTCCACTGCGTAGGAGGTCCCAACTGTTCTTAATTGTTCTGAAACTGTTCTTCATGATAGACCAGAGGTCTGGCTTTAATTAAACACCATCCATTCTTTTCCTTATGTGATACTAGCAAACACCAGGCAAAATCAGTGTGTTGGCACAACATCTCTCTGCTCCCACCTTGGTGGGTCCACTTGAAAAACTTAGGGCTATTTGAAATCTAGGGATGTCTATCTTTTGCTGCCTCTTTGCTGTCAGTTACTCTGTAAGGTTTCTATATATCATTTCTGAAATTCTTGAAAAGAGGAAGATGGAGAAGATCTGTCTATATTTAAGTTACAAGGAAACTACCCTTTTCAGAATAGATGCATGATATCTTCCTACCATGCTGAGGACCGTTGTCAGGGTACATACTAAAGCTGTGCTGAAATTTCAGTAACAGGTTAAAGGGAAGTTTGAAAATGCTGTCTGGTGTCAAAAGTGTTTGGTTGTAGTGGGAACAGACACAGTTGTTTCTGCTACTTGTGTCACAGCACATGAGAACACATTGAGCAATATCATCAAATGGTGCTGGATCACTTGGGGAACCCCACTTACTTGGAGGCACACATCATATAGCTCATTTCTAGAAACTGATTAGCATTTCTTCCCTCTTCCCTTCAAGAAAGTTTGCTGGATTGCTGCAGTTGTGATGCTTTATAATGCCTACCCAGCCATTCAGAGAGCTACGCTGAAAGTTGCAATTGCTGTGTGTTTTTGTTGATATTTTCTTGCTCAAAGTGGAAACGAGCAGGCCCATTTCTTTCATCACTCAGCAACTGGGTTTTTGGTCACTTGCAATTCAGAAGAAAATAGAATTCTTTGTATATTTACATAACTTAGCATTTAAGCCCTGAAATGTTTGAGCTAATTCTTCTGCTCTTCAGTATTATTGTTGCAGGCTCATGTAAATGCTCAGCAATTCTAAGCATGTAATTTTAAATATATTTTGGACTGGTTAATATGGACTGATATGAAATTACAGCTGAAAAGTTCGTTCCCGAAGAACTTTGAGAGGTACTCTTATGAAGGGGGCAATTATTTAGAATACACTTCTTTTTTTGTTGCAGCCCATGTAAGTGTTACAGGTGTTTTTAGCAGCTAAATACAAAATAACATATAACAGTAAGGCTAATGGTGGAAAAGACCTTTCTGTTTCATAAAAAGACATTTGATGCGCTTCGAGTGTTACAGCTTACTGCTTGAAGGGTCTATCAATGCTGTCTTAGTAGCTGCTTTTTTTTTTTCCCAAGACCTGTAGCTGCAAAGTCTTTGTCTGTTGGAATATTCCTTTGCTAGAGTTAAGTATGTTTAGGAGAAATGGACAGCAGACCAGCTTTCCTGGCTCCTCTAGTCTGTTTAGAGCCTTGTCAATCAACATTCCTGCCCTGTTAGATCCTGCATCCTGGTAGGGATTGCTCTTTCTCAGGCTGCGAAGCCATGAGGGAAAGGGCAAAGAGGCAAAGTGCTGGAAGCACTTCTGGAGGGGAGGGGAAAGAACACACTTTCTCGGTGTTTGCAGTGTTTGGTTTGTTTACCTGATGAGATTCCAGTAGACAGAATATAACGCATCATCTTATAAAGGCGGGCTGGGAGAGCTGATGTGGGTACGCTTCTCTTCTTCCCTATTCTACTGCTTGTTTCACTGCAGTACTTGTCCTCAAGGGCTGGGTCACCAGTATTGTTAACTGGTTTTGAAAAGGAAAATACACATATTTTTTTTTTAAGTTACACTTAAAACTTCTAGTACTTATAGTATTTAGAATAATTTTATTCTTTTCTGTGCAAACAACTAATCTGGCTTATTGCTTAAAATTGCTGAATGGTAAAGGAGAATGAACATTTGAAAATGCTAGAAATCTGTAAGTTGGATCCATGGTGTCACCTCAGTGTCAGATGAGCATAGGAAGTTGTTCTTGCCAGCAACTGGGTCAAACTCTGCGGTGAACATGTGACATAGCTGGCAACATGTCTTTAGCTTCTGTCGTGCCATTTCTGGCTCTTCTTTCATACATATGTGCTTGCTACTTGAGTTCCTTCAGTTGCATGCATTAGTGCAACAACAAAACCGTAGCAGATACGGATTACACAGCATTTGTCCATAAGGACCATTGTATCTATTTGTAAAAGCAGAAGATGTTTTTCAAAAAGGTATTAGAAGTGGTGATATTACTGTTAACACCAAGAGCCTTCAGCTGTGCAGACCTTTACCATCATCTACTGAAGGAAAAGTCTCCTCACTGGCGGTGTTTGCTACTACACAAGAAGACATGCTAACATCGTACACAGGCAGGTCACAGCGCATGTGCTGTGGGCAGTTGTGTAAGCACATGCAAATGAAAAAGATGTATAGGAAACCTTTTTCCTTTTGGTTTTGAAATATCTTAGTAATGTCTAGCTGGCTAGTAGGACCCATGAGAACAGGTCATGCGAATTGTACATCTTCCACAGTGGTATCAGTTCATGTACTGGTAATTTTAAATAGTCACCTTGAGATTTTATCTCTGCATAGATTAAGAGATTAAAATGATAAAGATTAAGTTAGTTGATTAAAAGTGCTATAAAAAGCACAACTAGTGAGTAAGTAAATTACTCAAATGAGTCAAAAACTTAATTGGAAAACAAAATACGTCCAACAAACGTGCTGCTGTTTGACTGGGTATACTGAAGACTATTGGTTATTTTTCAAAATCAGTGCATTTATTCTCCTGAAATTTAGAAAACTAATAAATATATTTATTTGTTGGTTCAGTACAAAGGTCAGAGGAATTTGAGTTGGTGCTTTTTTTCCCCTTGCCATCAACTCACTTTATATTCTTGGGTAGCATGATTTCTTTTTAAAGGAGTGCACTATTGACAGCAATCTTCCAGTAAAGGGATGTTGTAATGCTTCATTAATGTCTTTAAAACACCTTGATATGGTAAGAACTGCATGAAAAAAAGGCCGACTCATACATTTCAAGATGCTCTGATATGCATCTCAAATTATTAAATGGTTCATAACACAGAATTATTTATGTAGACGCCCCACTTCACCTGCATCATTCGCTTAATCTTCTACTAGAGACATAATGAAGTTAGATTGATTGATTTTTTTTTTTTTTTTTTTATAAAGAACACAGGTAAACAAGTCTGGAACAAATAAGCCTATTTTCATCAATAAAAACCATTAACAATTTCAGTAAATATTTAGATCATTATTCTAATAGTGCAATAATATTCTGAGGGAAAGAACATGGCCAGTGCTTTGAGAAAATAAAATCCTTGATATGTTGAGATATTTGGGAGTGAAACTATTGGCTGAAAATCACGAGGGCTTTAGAGAAGAAAGCTTCTGTATCATTAGATTGTGTATGGGAGTGATAAAGCTAAAGAAACCTCAGCATTGTTGGCGGTAGTGACATAGAGACATCTTACGCTAGCATGGTATGACGGGGAGGTACTGATGGAAAATGACTTGCTTCAATTGCCAAGAAGAGTGAGCGAACTGGTTAGACACAACAATTTCGTAATTCAGTTGAGCTGTAATTGCAAATTTAAAGATAGACTGGAGCCTTGCATCACTGAACTTGGCCTTAGAGAAAGAACAAGGAGCAGTGCCTTTGTTTCTTGACCTTTTTCCCATAAAATCGCTCTTTAATTCAGAGCCCTCTGATTATTTTGAGTCTTTTTGTAAACCGTACTGTTCTCGGTGCTCTTATCTGGCATAATAGCAGCCTGGGTGCTGGTGGTAAGAAGGGTGCAAAGATTGGACTGGGCACTGTTCCATCCAGTGATCAATGAATATTGCTATATAGAGTGCCCCATTTCCACCTTCAGGCAGATCTGGATCACAGCCTTTAGACTAGTTTCCTCTTGGGTAGGGGAGAGTGGGGTTGAACAGCAGTAGATGGGTTTATGACAAAAGAAGTTTAGTTTGCTGCATATTCCCTTATAAAGTTGCATCACAGTTTCCTCCTAGAGAAACTGTTGTGTTAATTGTCCAGACAAGTGGTCCATGCGGTAGGTGGGAACTGGCTGACAGGCCAGCTCCAGAACGTGGTGGTAAATAGCTTCTTTTCAATCTGGCAACTGTCACAAATGGGGTCTCCCAGGGATTGATACTGGGCCCAACACTGTTTAACATCTTCGTAAGTGATCTGGATGATAGGATCAAGCGCACCCTGATGAATTTTGCGGATAATACCAAACTGAGTGGAGAAATAGACACTTTGGAAGGGAGAGCCATCGTGCAGAAAACCCTAGATAGGCCGAAGAACCTTAGGAAGTTCAATATGGACAAGTACAAGGTCTTGCACCTGGGAAAA
The DNA here is from genome assembly GCA_013399095.1 of Psophia crepitans. Lineage (NCBI taxonomy): Eukaryota > Metazoa > Chordata > Aves > Gruiformes > Psophiidae > Psophia > Psophia crepitans. Next base: position 206,766 of record VWZZ01005604.1, read on the forward strand.
CATAATCCAGGAGTGCAGCACAGCCAACTGACTGGAGAGCAACTCTGCGGGAAGGGACCTGGGGGTTCCTGGTGGACAACAAGCTCCATGTGGGCCAAGAGTGTGCTGCTGCAGCAAAGAAAGCCAACAGGATGCCGGGTTGCATCAACAAAGCCATCACCAGCAGAGATAAAGAAGTCATTATCCTGCTCTGCTCTGTGCTTGTTAGGCCACACCTGCAATACTGTCTTAGTTTTGGTCATTGCTATACAAAAAGACAGGCTGGAGAAGGTCCAGAGAAGGGCCACAAAGATGATCCAAGGACTGGGAAGCCTGTCCTACGAGGAAAGGCTGAGAGAACTGGGTTTGTTCAGCCTTGAGAAAAGAAGGCTTAGGGGAGACCTCATCACCTTGTTCCAGTATTTAAAGAGCAGCCACAAAGACGATGGAGACTCCCTTTTATGCAGAGTCACATGGAGAGGATGAGAGGTAATTGCTACAAGTTATATCTGGTGAGATTCCAGCTGGACACTAGAAGAAAATTTTCACAATGAGAACAATCAGCCATTGGAATAATCTCCCCAGGGAAGCGGTGGATTCCCCAACATTGGGCACTTTTAAGATTTGGCTGGATGGGGTGCTGGGCCATCTTGTCTAGATGGTGCTTTTGTCTAGACGGAGCTTTTGCCAAGAAAGGCTGAAGCAGATGATCCTTGAGATCCCTTCCAACTCTGTATTATGTGATTCTATATCATAAGTATACTGCAGTTACGTAGATATGAGAAGTACAGAGCAGGAAGATAGAGATGTAGTTCTGATCAACAGAGCTAGAGCGTGATTCTTGTTTTAGCTCTACTAGATTCTGTGTATAGTGCTTGAGGATCAAGATGTTGAATCCATCTCTAACACTTCCGTAAAACAATGGACAAGCCAACGTTGTAATATCTTTCCTCTGACATGAACACATAGATGCACAATCTTCCTCGCAGATCTCATGGTACAGGACATCCGGGCGGCAGAACAAGGCTAGTCAATTACCAGCCATTCACCTTTCCGGAAACCAGTACTGATTTATACACACATTACACTAGAAGTGCCTGAGAGAAGCATCTATGGAAGGCCGCATTAGTACAGGTTTTGTTCCCTTGCAGCTTGCACCTTGCTTTTTTGCAGTTCAGTGATGCTTATGTTTTTTATTTGTTCTTTTTCTGATTTGTTTAGCATGTGATCTTTTGTCTTCAGTGTTGACTCCTTATCTTACCCAGTATTGTCATGTAGTGGAAACATCTGATAGATAGGTGCTGGTCTTTGCTCAGTATTTACCGTTTTCCTTTGAAAAAGAAGCTGCAGTGGACAAATGAGGCAAAGGTGACTCCCTTTCATTCTATTTTTTGTAAGTAGGCATGGCTAACACGGTTTTAATCTCTCTTTCAGTGTATCTAGTGCTTCTCAAAATGTGATCTTAATAAAATATTTATAAAGCCTCCAATGGAATGAGCCATGTAAGTGCAAGATAATTCTATTAATTAGGGATCTCTCAATCTCAAGAACACTAAATTGGGAGAGGAGGGATTATCTGAATACAAAATGCACAGCTTGAGCCTTTTAGTTTTTGATAAATAAAACAATCTTTGATATTGAAGGGGACTGTAGAGAATTGACTATATATAACTATATTCAGATAAACAAAAATCACACTCCCAAAAGACAGAAAATAGCTCAATACTCCCCTCTATCTTCTTGAAAAAGAAAAATAACATTTGTTTTGATCTTCGTTGCAGATGAGTTTTTAATATACTTAGTTGCTTGTGGACAAGACCTTTGTATAATCACACTTGACTGTAAAAAAAAAAACAAAAAACAAAAAACCCAAAACAAAAAACCTACCTATTTCAGTCTATGGCATTTTCCACATTTAAAGCATATCCTTGGTTAATGTCCTGCATTTCTGTAACACCTTCTGCGTGCTCTGTTGCAGCCAGTGGAGGACATGTCAGGAAGAGAGAGAATTCTTGGTGGATGGGGATCTGAGGTAGAACCCTGTGCATAGGAGGTGAAGAGGGGCTCATGGTTCGTCTCACTCGTGGAGCCTGCTTAGGTTTTGAAGTAATAAAAGCTCTATTAATGTATTACAGCAAACGCCTCTTGCTGATTTCCAGGTCCTCTACTGCTTGCTTACGGTGCCGAGCAAGCTATCAAATTTAGGTCTAGTGGGAACATACTTGCACGCTGAGTAATACACAGAGAACCAGCCTTGTCTCCCTTTGGTTATGCTGTGTCAAGGGTGCCTGAGCAGGAATCCTGTTTACATTCTTTAGATAGGTGATTAGTTTTCGTTTGGGAGCTGAATGCCCTTTGCCCAACATGCAGGACAACAGTAATTCTGCTCCTGGGTTGCTTCAGTTGAAGAGCACGTCATTTCCTTCTGTTCTCTCTGTCCCTTCCCTTTCCAGGTCCTCTTCTTTCTTACTCCTCTCTTTGTCCCCTTTCAGTACAATGGTGCATTTTCGTTACGTGTGATTGCAGGCATGTCTGGATGAATGTTAAGGCAGACAAAATGTATGAATTGCCTGGCAGAATCTGCCAAAGTACCTGGACACAAATCCTGTCTCTCAGGGGTCAGAGCTGGCATTCACCAGAGTTAGAAAACTCTATTATAGACAGGGAAAAGGGTGGTCAGCTCCTTCCTCAACCAGCATCAATCAGTTTAGTTCCAGAGGAACTACAGTTTCTGCATTAAGAGTTTTGAGTATTCTTATTTTTATACATAAAGTTTGATAACTGCTGTATGTTTTGTTTTGCTTCTAAATACCTAGATTTTAGAACCGTATGAGAATTTTAACTTCTATTGTTGTGGAGAAAGGCTTGAAAACCTGCACGCCAGCAGCTGAAAATAGCAAACGGATCATGTGAACTTCAGAGTTGTATACATGCATTTCAAATGTCACAAGCTTTACACAAAATTTATGGCATGCTGACTATCTGGATCATCATTTGGAAAAGATGGGTTTCGTGCTGGGTTTTATATTACTTGGAATTCTGGACATGTTGCAAGGTTTTGCAGAACTCATAGATGAACCTGTTGTCCAAACTAGGAATAACGTGGATCAAGTCTGAGAATTAACTCTAGAGTAAACATGTACAATATCAGAACACTAAAAATAATTTTCTTTTGGCACCTCTTTTTGTATGCATTGTGTTTTATGGGGTATAACAAGGAATTATTAATAACAAAAATATTTCTCTTGGTTGAAATAATCAAAAGAACTGTTATTTTAAAAGGGGCTGTGTGTTGTGAGGCAGAAGGAGTGTTTATACTGGGAATTTAACTTGGTTTTCCTCTTATATTGATGGTATAGCTCCACCTTCGGGAGAAGTTCTGTGGTGCGTTTATTCCAAAACGAGCTACGGAGAGCAGAGTCCTGGTACTTTCACAGCCCTACCTTCTGTTTGCTGCCACCTTCTTTGAGCCAGGTCTAATGATTGTGTGGTCACATAGGGAATCACTATAAGTGATGGCTGGAAATCAGTATTTGGGAGGTTAGTTCATGGTCAGAACAGTAAGCGTGGTCTGATGCACTGAAAGTGGTGGAATTAATGTGATTTGGGGAAGGAGCTCTCAGAGGCAGCCTGCCATGAGACTAAGCATGTCGAGAAATTGTATGCTTAGTTTTAGGTCAACTTCAGTCTAGTATTGGGATGAAAAGTTGACACGCTGTAACCCATGACCCTTCCCATGAGCTCCCAGTGGCCTGCGAGTGCCAAGGTTCAAGGAGCTGCACTGCGTGCCATTTTGGAGAGCCAGTGCAGCTGAAATTATTAGTATAGAAGGAGGCTAGTTCACCATAAAGCCATGCATCCTCATGTGCTGCACAGGAGAGGAGACAGGAGCCTTTGACGGCTGGCAACCCTCAGTGCTTGCGTTAGCTGGCAGTGCTTGTGGAACAGCAGCCATAGCTTCCTGTCCTGCAGGAGAGCAGCTGCCTCTCGGATTTAATTTCCCCAACTGGTGTACCAGAAATTTTGCCAAGCATGCTGCATTGCCGCATGATGTGTAAGAAGGGGTTAACTTCAGCGTGAAGAAAAGCCTACCTACCATTTAGCTGTGTTTTCTTTTTCTGTGCAGTCAAAAGCTCTGTGTGTTGCTAGCGTGTTCTGTTGCTGATGTAAAATTCCCAGACTCGTTGATTAGTGAAGCTAGACAGTAGACAGGGTCCAAGTGGCTAACCATGTGAGAAATTCAGTGACTGTAGGCTACTGTTAATTAACCTAGAATCTAGCAACATGGCATAGTGTCTGTGTGATAAGTTATATTATCTTCAGCAGCTCAATTAAATCAAGGAGTGAGACACAGAGCAGACGTAACTCTGCAAAATAAACAGACAACTCGAGTCAGCCTTCATAATTTGGTGTGACATCACGTAAATAAATGCAATAACTTGTTTAGCATAGTTAAGCAGTTTGCTGCTCAAAAACCTATTTGCATGACATCTCATTTTGAATAGGTTAAGTTGTGGCAAATTAGGTCTGTGCCTTCCGTCTGATATATTCCACAGAAAAGAGAGGAAAAAAATCCTTCACCAGAGATATGTCATTGTAAATTGAAATTCTACATTTGTTTTCTGTAGCAGCAAACTGGAACATATGGATTCCATGTTTAAATGATTCACTTTCCATACCATTGCTGTCATGTTAGCATTTCTTGATGTGTATGTGAGATAATGTTAACCCTCTGTAATTGCTCTTAATTTTGACTGTTACTCTTCCATTACTTGGTAGGCTGTTTTGTGTAAGATACACAAGTGTACATCTGGGTTGCAGTCCTCTAAATTTAGAGGAGGTAAGGCTGTTGTCCCTGCTGTGTTTCAATGTGGATAATTGGTTTCTGTCTCTAAAATCATATTGAGTCTTTGGTTGCAGGAAGTGGTTTGCACCCACTCTGGTGTGGGTGTGTAAACTGAAAGTACTCCATTGTGCTTTAGTACCCTTTTAAAAAAGTAAGATCTTTATTGCATATGCCAATTTCACTCTAGGGGCTTGAATTCATTTGTGGGATGAAGCTTATTCTTTTGAGTCCATTGCAGAGTTTTATTGTATATCAAGATTTTGATCACTGTCTAATTGGAAGGGAGTAACAATTTCAAGAAGTGGCTATATTTTGCAATGTTTGCACCAAAAATTGCCACACGTCAGTTGTTGTGTGTAACTCCCCATGTGAATGTTGCCCCCCCACTGCGGGCAACACAGCAGCAAACCACAGAACAGGCACACAGATGGTTGCTGTGAAAGCTTGGGTCTGAGTGTACCTGCATCCTCTGCCCATGTGTCCACTCCATTTAGGAAGATGGTCTGTACTTTATGTAAATAAAATGTGCAAGCCAGAGGTGGTCACAAGCAGCAGGTAGATGTTCCTGTCTTCCCTGAAATCCAGCTGAAATGTCAGCCGAATCCTCAGAAAGGGGCTTTGCTGGTACAGTTCACTCTTACTGGACATAACAAAGCAGAGAGCAAAGTCCTTTGCTGTTTTCTCCATTCCCCTACACCAGACTGTTATTTGAAGTGCTACAAAGAACATAAGATTCCTTCCAAGACCAAAAATAAATGACTCTGAGAGACTGTCTCTTCAAAGCACCACCTGGTGATCCCTGCAATAGTGATACACTCGCACGCATCAAGTATTTCTGTGATCTCTGTTCCATTCAGGCCAAGGAAATACTAGGGTTTTGGAGTTACAAATGATTACACTGAAAAATCTCTTAGGTTTCGAAATAACGACATTGTTATGTTTCATTAACAGTTTTTTAAATAGCAGATGATACTGAAGCGATCTTGTAAATAACTGATTCATTCAGTTCATTGGCTTTGTTCATCGCTGCTTCAGATTTTATTCATACAAATCCTCTCTGCTTACAAGCATGGTGGTGTTAGGTGGCCCTTCACATGTAGCTTTGAAGATACACCAAGGTGTGTTGTAGCCAGATTTGGTTCATTGCCACTTTTTTCTAAACCATCTACTAATGAGGTGATTTTATTTATTTATTTTACTTGTTTACATGAAGCACAGTTTCAGACTAGACTTTCCAGGCACACGCCTTGCTTCTGTCAAAATGCTGCCAATAATTTCAGTTGAAGAGGATGAAGCCATGCATGGGAAATGCTTCACAACAAAACTGATGGATGGGTCTGGCATAAGCTTTGTTTTGTACTTCTGTTCTTGGATTGAGAGCTAAGAAAATCTCTTTAATTTCTTGTTCAATGAATATGATGTAATAGTCTTCTCAAGCAGGCTTTTTGTTGTGAGGATGTGAATAACACTGGGACTTTTTGCCATGGGTGTAGTGTTTAAGCTGTCAATAAATAAAAAAATCTCAGTAGGCAATTGGACTGTTGTCTTAGGGAACGGAGGGAAGGAACTACATCAGCCTTCATGCTTTGGTTTGTGCTGGATCTTCTCTCTGGTTTCCACAAAAGTAACCTTGCCCTCCGTAATCTGAAAAAGAAAAACCGGAGCAGAACCTTAATTTTAAAATACTAAAGAAGTCAGAAAGCTGTGAGAAATATGTCCCAGACAGAACTGCATGTGACATTGCAAGAAGTATCCCCTCAGGACCAGCTTTTCTCTCATCCCAGGAACTACTCAAATCCACTCCACAGCGATGGAAATCACTGGTATTCTGGCAGCTTTTTCGTATGGTTTGTTTGGGGCTTTTTACCCTATAATGGAACTACGAGAATTGCCTATCTTGCCCAACAAGTTTCTAAACTAGTTTCAGCTGCATAGCTGCATTTAAGATGACAGGATTTCAGCATCCCCTCTGTATTGAAGAAGTGGGTTATGATAGCGTGCCTTGGTGCTCAGTCTTGATGGAGACTTACAGAACAAACAATTAAATCCAGTCATTGAGGTCACCCCTGCTTTGACACAGGCAAACAGAAGGAGCCTTTCCTTCCACAAGGAAGTGCAAATTTTTACTGTGTGTTGGAGTTTTACTCTAGGAAAGGGATACTGCTTTTCAGTGGTGTCATGGTAAGTGGAAATTGGCTTTATGTGGTGCTAAACTGAAAATTAAGCATATGGCTAAGATCCTGCTCTGCTTTTTATTTTTTAGCCTAAGCCTATAAAAATTGTTCCGATTGAAGTATAATGTCTGTTTCTCAATGGGGAAATTTCATTGTAAGTGTTAGTGGAAGATGGTGTGTGTGTAGCTGGTGAATGGCAACACTGGTGAAAATAAATAGTATCTAGCTCTTTTTTAGGGCTTTTCATTGGCTGATCTCAATTCATTTCACAAGGGAGGATTATTAAAGACTATTTCAAGTACAGAATTGAGTAGCTTTCAGTGAATTTTTCCTTATGTTGTTTCTGTATGGAAGAGGGTTTTGGTTTTGTTTTTTTCCCTACCGAGAGATCTGTAACCTGCGTCTTACCGGTGCAGTATGTGTCCAGTACGGTGCAATTTGTTCGCTAGCTTACATGCCTGTCATGCCTTCTGGAAATCATATATTTGATAGCAGCAGATCTTACATGTGCTATTGTAGGGAGGTTTGAACTGACTCCTGCTTCCCCTGCAGATGAAAGTGATGTTCAGAGGGAACAGTATACACTGAGAGATTTGGTGTCAGGCAGTCACTTCTCTGGAGGATTAAATGAAGCCCTCAAAAAGACATCCTTCTCCCTTTTACTTACGAGATTCATAACCCAAACTGCTTCTTACGTTTATTTACTTGGATTCTTCTCTTTAATTTGTATCCGCAATAGTGTCACTCCAACAACAACTAGGCAGTCAGCTGGCAAAGAAGTGTTGTTCTGAAATGCAGCCTAGGTAAAGCTATCAAACTGGATGGTAGTGTGAGCTATAGTCCCTGTTTGTAGAGCAGAGGAAGAAAACTGCATTGCACAATGCTTGTCTGCTTTTTCTAATTCTGCTATTGTTTTAAAAATCCGTGCCCCGCATGTCAGTCATCCCTTGCTAAAACAAGACCCCTGACCAAGAGCCTTCATCGAATAAGAATTACAGTAATGTGATCCAAAAGCTCACAGTCTGGGAACTCCTCAAAACCTGGAAAGGGAAGAAATTTTTTTCCTTCATTTGTTGTCATAGAGTTATGTGCAGCTTCTCAGGCATGAGGGGTTGAGGGGAAAAAATATAGGTTGTGAACATTATTGTTAATGCAGATGCTTAGAAATGAGCAGTCATGTTTTCCCAAATCATGCAACTGTTTCAAACATAATGACATATTTTAAAAATTATGCCTTTGGGGTTTGTGCCTTCCAGATAAAGCTCATCTCGTTTTCATGTTTTTCTCAGCAACCCCAAGAATTAAAAAGCTACTATTTAAAAAGATACCAACTGTTCTGAAATTCTTCTTGTTTCTGGAGTTTTCATTGAAACACCTAGCATTACCAGAACTGGGGAATTTAGTAACAAAATTATTCATGTAAATTGAATTCCATCTTTCCTGTCCCCTCCCTCTGCTTCTGCTAAAATGTTGGAATACTTTGGCAAGGTAGCACAGCGAGGGATGACAGTGTGAATAATAGTATCAGGTAAGGTTACTAAAAGCCTCTAAAAACAGGACTGGAGGTTGTTAAGTATGAAGGCAGAGATGAATGTAATAGTTAAAAAATTGCACTGCCCATGCAAATTTCAAAACAAAACCAGATTTTTCTCACAAAATTGTAGCAGCCTCTTCAGGAGGGGTAGGATTCCACTCTGAAATTTCTACATGCTTTCTGTGCATGCGAAAACATTTTCGGTCATGGCAGTATCCGACCACACTTCGGTTGAGAAATAACCCTCTGGCTTTCATCGTCCTGAAGCTGATCACCCAAATTGCACATGATGATACGTCCTGATGGACAGAAACCAAAACTCCTAGAAAGGAACAGTATAGTAGATGTGCTTTGCTCTGTCACTAGTGTTTTCTTAGACTGTCATGTTTGCTTCCTGGCTGGCAGGCAAAGATTAAAATCTGGATTGTTGGAAGGCTTGGCTGTGCTGGCATGTCCCAACAATGGGGCATAAGCCCAAGAGAAGACTTCCTTTCATAAGACTGAAATTTCCCTCAATTTGGGCTCGAATAGTTTTGATTACCAAGGAGAATCCATTACGTTTTGCAGGTGGGAGAGGTGATATTATGGAGGAGGGAATTGAGGAGGACTCCGGTATTCCAGCTGCAGCTCACCATTTACTAATGAGTTCTTCTCAGAAAATTAGAAAATCTGCATAAGCATTAATACAAATGAAGTAGGATTTTCTGCATTCACTGTACAGTTTGAGGTCTTGCTTCCAAATTATATGTTGTTCCTGGTTTCCAAACTTTTCATTAATGTTATGTCGAAAAGACTATGTCAGCCCTTGTGTATGTTATTTACTGTGTGGCTTTGTCTTCCCTTTCCAGCACTTACAGAACCCTGCAAACTTCCATAATGCAGCAACAGAGCTCCTGGACTGGTGTGGAGACCCCAGAGCCTTCCAGAGACCGTTTGAGCAGAGCCTGATGGGTTGTTTGACGGTATGTCTGCTCCCTCCATGGCGGTGGTTCCTATCCTCTGTTTTATACCATATGCAGTCTGTTGTGGATGAGGGAACTTGATTTTTAGAATCTGCATTTTGTGGGTTTTTTTGTCATTTTATCTTAAACAAGTGAAGCCAGATCCTAACAACTGTTTGACTCCATTGCTTAACAGGAAGCAAAAAGCAGTAACAAGAAGTTAAATCACAAAAGCGAAAAACATTTATAATTAAATTACTTGCAAATGCACAGGATAGGTTACTTGATATGCACATACAATATTTATTTCCATGCTGTGAAATTGCCAAGCTAGCTGTGTTCTTTTGGAGTTAACAGACTTGGCAGGCATTTATTTTCCTTTAGTCATTTTTGGTCGGACTGGAGAACTACTTGTCTTCTATTCTAAGGGTGTTGTACTCTCAGGTAAACAGTGTTTCTGAGTGCCTGTTTGGCTCACTTTGTCATGTGTATTGACTGCAAGTCTAATCCGGTAGTTCTAAAGCAACATCATTATCATTTGTTCAAAATATATTTTAGTGTGTATACAAGAGCTTTTGTTGTTTTGAAAGTTTTATTTCCCATGCACCCAGCAGCAGGATCCAGTCCAAAATTGTTACATGGAGTCAAGACTTTAGAAATAGTCACGAAGGAGATAATTGTTTTTAAAATGATGAATGAAGAGACAGTCACTTTATTTGTTGGGGGGGCTGGGTGGCAGAAGTACATGGATTATTTTCATTCACTATGTAGCTGATGTATATAAAACAGACACTAAGACTGAGATTTAGTTGCCAGAAATCCAAATGTTAAGAAATGGCTCCATCTTAATGTGCTCAAGTGTATAGCATCCCTCAGATTTCTATGTCAGAAAGTCAGAGTGAATCTGATAATATAAGGAGGTGTATATCACTCTTTCCTTTTATCTCAGGAAAAACAAAAAAATTAGAGCAAGTTAGAAATGTTAGTAGAGTCCAAAAATAATATATATAATGATTCTGTTTGAAGTAAAAATTATATGTAACCTCAATTATGAGAAAATGTAAATAGGATCTGATGTGACCATAAATATACTTTAAATATACTTTTTTACAGCTTTGCTAGCATTTTCAGGTTAGCGTTTAGGAAAGGAGACAATCAGCTCAAATATACTTACTTCAGCAGTCTGTGCACAGTATTTCTCTGCAAAATTCTGCTAGAACAATGTAAATCTGACCTGCAACTTTCTTGCTGTTTAAATCTTCTTTCTTCATGAGGAGATCTGCAGCCCTGCCGAAGTGCTGGGTCAAAACAAGGTCTGTGACTGCTAGCGGTGTTTCACTGTCTTTCACAGAGAGTAGGGGAAGTGAGAAGGAAACGTTCCATGACAAATAGTGAAGTAGAACACAAAATACCTGGTTATCAAAGTTTCTTGAAATGAAAACACTGTCTGTCTTCTGACAAGAAAGAAAGAAAAAAATCCTTATTATCTAAGTACTTTTAAGATTTGAACAGCTTGTATTGCTTTGCTTCATACTCCTCCCTGAATTCTAAACAGGGTGGCATGAAATGCCCCTTTCCCAGGGCTGTTATGGGAGAGCACTATCCACAGCGTCGGACTGACTGGTCACACCATCTTTATCACATGTTGTCATCTCATTATGTTCCTAACAAGGAAAAAACACAGGGTCTTAACCAGTTGGCGTGTTTTGTCTTAGATAAACACACAGGATCTGCAGAATGCACATAAACTGCAATGAATATGTTTCTTGTTCCTAATTTTCAAATCCTTTTAAGGAAAGTATTCTGCAATTTCTCACTGTGTTCATCCTTCTTCCTGCTTCTCGTTAAATAGGCTTAACTACATGATTGTATCTCAGGTTGATACTTCCTGTATCTTCCTAATATGCAGCAGTGCAGTGGGCAAGATATCTTTTTTTTTTCCTTTCTCCTTACAAAAAATTATCTCAGTTTGCTCATACATAACTTCTTTCTAATGAATATTTTCTTCTTCAAAATTCAGCAAAGGTGGATGTTAAGGCTTGTTGTCCTCTTACAGGAAAACCTGTTTATCTATTTGTATGTAACAAACATGCTAGAACTTCACTCTATTTTCAGGGAAATTATTCAGAAAGTTGCAAATAAGTGAAAGGCAGCTGAAGTACTGGAATATCATGAGTAAATCTAACATTGGCTTGCTTAGCTGCGTGTTCTGTACTGTCAGGAGCCAATTTTCTTTAATGCTGACAAAGTTTATCAATGTTGTTCTTTGTGAGGATTATGTTAAAAGAAAAATGAAAAATCAGTATGAAAGTCTGTTCAACCACTGAAACAGGATTATTGCTTTATTTTACCATTCCTTAAAATGACCTTCAAAACCAAATTCCCTTAAAACGTCCATATTTTTCGATATGCTTTTTAAAGCGAGTAGTCTCAACCATCATTACAACATTTGAGTTGTGTAGATTCCTAAAGACAAGTGCATTTAATCCAGAAATGCTACAAATATTGAAAATGCTTGCTCCTCCTCTGTAGTGTACAGAAGGATTTTTTTTCTTTTACGATAATCTGACCAGGGAAAAAGTGGTGTACTAAACTGTTCTGGAACCATCAAGGGATATAAAATCATATCCCACTAGAGGATAACACAGTATATATTAATCCAAATTGAAATTATATTAATATGTCATGACCACAGAAGGGCAAGTTCTCTCAGGAATGAGCAAACCATCCATTCATACACTGCAAAGTTTAAATGCATCAGATGTAATGACAGAGCATCAAAACAAATCTGTTGTATTCTGAAGAGCCAATGGTATAAAAGATTCTGTGCATCATTTAAGTCTTATGTATAATATTTTTTTTCAAAAATTAACCAATTATATTTATCCCTATTAATAAAAAGGAAAAAAAATATGCTCAAAATCTTGAAAGTGTGCTTTAATTTGAAGTGGTTTTTAGGAAGTAGCTCTGTTTATTCTCCATGCCATCTTCATGTCAGCACTATCAGTAATATCTGGTTCACTTTGTAACAGCAGTATGTTTTTGTTCCTGTTGCCAGTCTAACAGACCCTGAACGGATGCAGAAGAATGGTGTTAGAAATACTCTGCTTGGGCATCAGCAGAAGAGCTCACAGCTTCACTTAGGGAATCACTGTTTGATAATATATAGAATAGGCTGTTACCAAAGGTTCTCTGTACTTAAATTGTAATGCCAGCACTTACAGAAATGCTGATGACTTGAAAATTTCATGAGTTAGCTAGACAGCGTGTGTTGAACATCACCGCGTTTCTAGTGTTCGTTTTTCCTCAGCGATTTTTTTCTCTTTTAGAAAATAGATGTGCACAGTATACATACTATTAGCAGTAGATAAGAATTTTTCTGTATCAGTAGTACGTGATATTACTGGAGTTACATTTTCTACTGTGGGCTCTGGTGATGATGTATGCAGGATAATAGGAAGTGTGGTTTTTTCTCAGGATTTGATACAACAGCTGAAATTTTACCAGAGAGGTGTCTAATAAGACACATAAAGAGGCTCTGTTTAGCTAGTTAAATACTTTGGGTTTGTTATATAGGATCCTTTAAATGATGCTCTTCAAGAGTTGAAATGACTTCTGTTTGTGATAAAGAACTTAGGCTGATGCTGTCAAGGCCTGTGAATAAAACTGGAGTAATTTTATGTAGTGCAGACAGTTGAAGAGAAAAACTTTAGGGTACACAGGTAAACCTATGGCTTGTGTGATAAAAATAAAATACTTTTCGTGAACTAAGCCCCAAAAGCTGTACTCCTCCTGGCAAAAATGTGCGTGACTGGAAGTGCATCACTGTTATGTTCAAACAGTTCTGGCAGACACTAGTTCTAGAGCTTACCTTTTTGTGCTCACCCATTATAGAAAATCACCAGAGTGAGTGGCTAATATAAGTTTATAAAGAAAACAAATTTCAACAGATACATAAAAAGACAAGGTAAGGAAGGGTAAGCTTTGAATCTGTTTTTGTTCTTGCACGCTACAGGCTGCAGAAAGGTTCCCCTAAACAGCTTTGATGGAACTCATGCAAACAAATTATCTTTCTCAGAGACCATAAATTCTCTTCTAACTTGCCAAGGAAAGCTACGTGTTGTTTTTCAACACTAGTTATTTTCAAATCAAATCGAACTGTTTGTAGGCCTGAAACTGAATTATAATTGAAATCATTGATTCTGTAAGTTATTGAAATTGCAATGGATATAGTGTTCCTTGGTAACGTTACTTCTTGCATAGTGTTACAGGGAGCTGATTAAAATAACCTCTGCTTTCCACAAACCGGATGTAGCTATGGTTTTATTATGATTGAAACAGTTTCTGATTCTAGTGTTCGTAGTTTATAAAGCACTTTGGGATGAGATTATATTTTGGTAAGGCTAGTATTCTTGATACATTTAAGAATATAATTCTCTAAAAGCGTACTGTCTATGGCATTATCTTACTGTCTTCTGAAAGAAACAGCTTTGGTTACTACACAGCAGTTAAAAAAAAAAACAAACCCTAGTGTGGTTGGATAAGGTTGTCTCACTCTTTTCTGCCTTTTTCAGATCCACTCTAGTCTCATCCCTTAGGGCTGCTCTTGCCAAGCAGTTTAACATGTAAATAATCTTATGGAGGGCATTGGCTATCTTTTGTGTTGGCACTGCAGCAAAAATGGAAACGAGGGGACAGCTGAGAGCAAAATGGACAGATTTACAGACTTGTCTTCACTGAAGGACAATGAAGGCACTGCTTTGTTCTCGTACTGTGCTTCAGCGTTACAAGGTGCCAAGCTCACTGTTCTTCAGGGCTTTTCAGTGTGTCAGAAAAAAGAAATAAAAGGGTGAGAGAAGCACAGCTGTGTGCAGTTGCTCTGTAACTGTACTTAGAGGCTTAGTCTAATAAATTAAAATCCATCACCATGACAGTTTTGGACAGGTAGGCAGGGTGCACTTACCTAAGCTGGCTCTTGAACGTAACAGAGCTTTTCTAGTGAAAACTGGAGTCTCTGACCACCTTGGTTAGGACCTGGGTCTCTCTTTTCATCCAAAAGATGGTACTTCCCATCCCAGTGTATCCACAAAAAGCTATGCTGAAATAGTCATTAAAAATGCCTTTCCTCACCACTATCTCAGCATTCTAGATTTCCTCTTCAAATGCTGGGTGTACCTCAGTCATCAGATGTGGGAAACTCATGCATGTTTCTCTAAGAAATGTTTGTCTAATTTAAAAGAATAATGACTCCCAGAGCTGTGGTCCTAGTTGTACTCTATCTGAATATTATGGATTTAATTTAAATCTTTTGTGCTGCTTTGTAGCTCTTACTAGATGTCTGTACTGCTGAAGAGCGTTGCTGAAATAACGAGCATCTGTGTGAAACTGGTGCAGGCTTTTACTATAGGTTCATGTTTTAGTGGTACTCATACACGGCACAGTCATCTTTTGAATTGCATTTCTCTCTGGAAAATCCTGGAATTGAGTCTGTTGATTTTTTATATTATTTTTTTTTTTAGGTCATTTGGGGGGGGAGGGGCATGGGGGGAGAGCTGCTCTTAGTTTCCTGATACAGAAATGTATTTTAACTCATCCGATATGTAATGAAAAGTATAATCTATTTTAAAATATATTTATTTAAAAAAAAAAAAAGACAAGGACAGCATCTTTGAATAATGTCAAATTTCCACAACAGGATGCCTCAGACAGCAAAAACAACAAAGTCGAGGTAATGCTAATGTGTTCACGAGCTATCTGCTGCTACACTGACTTCACGTCTGGCTGGGTTTGTTCTGTTTAAGGCAGAAAAGTATGTAATCAAAACTCAACATGTGACATACAAAAAAATCAGATCTCAAATCAGGTTAGGATCTGAATGTGAGTAATTACAGATGGAAGGGTTGGCTCAGCATATCTATATCCAGAAAATGGTAGGTTGCAGCTGCCCGTTAGAGCCCTAGTAATGTTGCGTTTAGTCTTTGCATCCAAGACTTCCAGAGCAAAAATTTCATGTGGAAGAAATTCTGTTTCCATTGTCCTCTCCATGCGTTTGTTAAGCACACAGTTTTACGTGTTTGCAGTGCATCACAGCCCTCCAGGGCTGTGTACGTGCTGTACCATCAGAGTACAGCCAGCAGGCACTGAATGTGCTGCTTCAGAACAGCTCGTAATGCTACCAAATAACTCCAGTATTGCTGGCTGTCATATGACCTCACACCCTTTTTTTAAGTGAGTTTTGTTAGTCAAGACATGGGTTATTTTACAACTTGAAAGTGTATGTTTAAGATGTGTTGCTGTCCAAATCAAAATGCTTTTGGAATTCCTTTATCACTTCCGTGATATGATGGCTGCATGCTTCATCCATGTAATTGTTCAAAGTCTGCCAGGACTCAGGTGGCCACAGTATTGCTGTGACCCAGTGATCAGCTGGCTTAATTAAAGCAAAATCCCTGCATCTTTCCTTCTGGGAGAAAATTTCAGGAGAGGGTTGAGTATAGTGACCTTCTCTTCTATGTTTGTGGTTGCTAGAGACATGCCAAGGAGAGGAAGAGGATGTAAAGGGGGAGATATCCTTATTCTGTGTGGTTTGCTTCACTGTTGCAGGAAGTGACAAGAAAAGTAGTAGATGGCAGGGATACACATTTATTTTATTTTGAAAATATCCACGTAATGGGGTGGGAAATGTAAGAAAACGTCAGTCTGAATACGAGGGTTCTGTATTGTATCTGTATTCTGATATGTATCTCTTAGATTTGCAAAATGTACTTAATGTCTGGTTTCAAGCATCAAAGGCAAGAAGCTAGTTAATGGTATGGAACTTTGATTGTCTGTATTGTTGAGACACCCTTCTGCAACTGGAGTGTAAGAGTCTCATCAGACCAGGAGTTCAGATCAAAAGATTTCTTCCTCCCTTCCCTCTTCCCCCCCCTTTTTTTCCACTGTTTGAGGCAGATCACTGTTAATATGTTGCAAAATTTCTCAATTTGCTTCCTGTTTATCTGATCTTTGTGTGTTACTGAGGGGGAAAAATTACCATCTACATTGCAGAATTCTAATTACAAAATTTCTGCTGTAGTCTTCAAACTGCATTCAGATAATTTCAAGTATGCACAAGTGGCTGAACATAGAGCTGTCTGAACTAGCAATCAGCTGGCATTTTTAGTTTTGAGCAGCCAGCAAATTGAATTGGTAAAATTCATTCTGATGCCAGCAGGGGGGGGTGCTCTTGACTGCTGCTGGTTAAGAGATTCATTGAAAGTGCAGCATAATGGGAAGGGAGTTTTGTAATAAGCAGTCATATAGCTCTCATGATTAACAAGCCTGTTGGTTTAAGAGGTACATTGTTCCAGTACTTCATGGTGTGATGACATGAAGGGCAGGGAGTGGAGCTTGCCATGTTGAGCTGCTTAGCTACAAAAGAAGAAACGAGGAAAAAGAGGGGGAAACAAAAATAAAAAATACTTTTTAAAAAGTATTGCAGTTAAATTCGACAAAGAGAACAGAAGATGGAAGCTAAATTTCTCTGCTTTTCATGTGATTAAAACCTCATTCTCATAATTTCCCCTCACTCTCAGTATCCCCAAGAATTCATGCATCTGGAACTCTGCAGAGCTGCGTCACAGGCAGTGAATGCAATGTCTCAGTTATGAATGCAGTATTATTAAGATCAAAGATTGCACAGGTTTGGGGTGATCATTTTGTTATTGGCGGGCAATGTGACAATAACGTTTGTTTGCAAATAAGGTATATGTTCCTTTAAAGACACGGCTTGACGTAGTTGTCAGCACCATATCTAAATTAAAATAGCAGCTAGGTGTTACAAGTGTGTGTAGGAAAGTAACAGTTGAGAGAGTTAGACCTTATAAAATACTATAGAGAAATGTTAAGTGTTGAACCTTGGGCTCGCCAAGCACCCCTCTCAGCCATGAGGGATGATGATCTCAATTTATGATTGTGCTTAGGTTATGCTTACAGAACTGCGGAATGAAGTCATGGTTGAACACATGGTGCCACTTGCATGTTGTCTGAGTTTTTGTCAATGTGCTCGAATTAACAGTTAGTGAAAGCCTGAGTATGTTCGCAAGTGGCATCGTATCACTTAGCCGTGGCATTGAGCGGATAATGAAACTGTGTTGACTCGATCCGATCTGATCAGCACCATTACCTGAATAAGATCAAAATAATAGGAGGTTTCAAACTTGGGAGAGTTCCTGGGACAGGGTTCAGACTGAGCTGGGTGGCTCCAGTCAGCAGCAGGTGTCTGGAATCACTGAGATTTGGTCCTTGGGACAGACCTAAGGGAGCATGGTGTCTACTCTTCTTTCCCAAGCTGGGATCTCATATAGTTCCTGTCTGGTCTATTATAAATCCCTTTACCCCCCCAAGCTCCAGGGATTGATAGGTAGCCGGTTCTAGTGCTTGACAACCTAGAATGTTTTCCCAGTATTTATCCTTAGTCACTTGTACATTGAGTAGATAAATTCTGCTGTGTGTTCCTGATTTTCAGTTTGGGTATTTGATTTTTCTTCTCCATGCATAGTATTTTGTACAAGTCTTTGGCCTCATTTTTGGAACATTTTTCCAATTTATAAAGATTATTTTAAACTCTTATCCCGTCCTCTTAAGCGTTTGCACTCTTCTGCCTGTTATCATCTAGAAGTTTTGCGATTTACTCCATTACATTGTCCAAGTCACAACTGAATACATAGAAATGGCCTGCATCCAGAACAAGTTATGATTTGACAGAGGACGATTAATTACTAATCTGAGTAAAATTTATAATACTGTCATCTTGACTATGTTCCTTTCTTATGACAGTGTCATATAGGGCAATGTCAAAAGGCATATTGGAGTTAAGATGTGTTACATCCACTGTCTTCCTTACACTTACAAGGCCAGTTAATTCATCAGAGGAAAACCATACTGTGCTGATGGATTCATGATGATGTGCTGTATTACCTAATATTTGTTTAGTAATTCATTTTGTTGTCTGTCTGGGTACCTGTAATTTCTGAGATTCACCTTTTTACCACCTTAAAACCAGAGATTTTATGTGTCTCCAGGGTCTCTGTCTTGAATGAATTGCTGAAGATAATCGTTAGCAGTTACAAGGTTTGCTTGGGCTAGTTCCTTTGAGGCACTCTAAGGTAAATTTCAGCAGGGTCTGCTTACTTGAATATATTGAATTTACCAAATGTCTTGTAGTTAGTTCTTTGCATTTTTTGGATCAGATTCCTATGACGCATTTGTCGTCTTGTTTCTGAGAAATCCCCTTGTTTGTTTGAAAGGCCAGGAGGTCCCTTGCTGTTCACTGGAGGAAAGCCTTCCAGGTACCGAGGGAGTGATGTCTGACTTCAGTAGGCAACTTGAAACAGGGTCTTCGGAAGATCTATGATCTGTTCTGTTCTACTTTCATTTTGAAATAAAAATAAGACTTTTGAAAGGAAGAAGGGGTTTTTGTGCATTGGAAGCTCTTTCTTTCACATTTAGATATTTTTTGTTTGTTTATTTCAGCTAAAGTGAATTTGTATTTTGTTTTCCTTGACATTTTTAATTAAAAACTTGAGCAATAAGTAATAGTTTGGCTGACTTCTGTAGACTTGCAAGTTTAGATTCTGCATGCTCATGTGTAGTCTTCTGCTTGCAGTGCTTGCTAAGGTACAGCTTCACCTGCTTGGAGGTGGACTTTAGCAGGATGATGCCATGGCCATCGTGTTGCAGTGAGCATCAGGGCTGCGCGCCCTGGCATCTGGAAGCTCTGCTTTTGTCCGCGGTGAGGTACAGAGCAGTGCTTTATCTGACAGAGGAAATTCAGAAAAGGAAACGGATGTCAAATGAGAGCATAGCAGGTTAAGCCTCTGCCTGTTGTTAGGACCGAGGCTTTGCAATCTATTCAGTGAAGACATTGCAGTCATAGATTGACTTTCATGTGCTCAGGGTTTTACGATTGTCTGTATTTCCTGAGTTACCTTGTCGAGTTTTTTCCGTAATTAGCAGATGTCAGTTGAGAGTAGTGATCTGGCCTCTGGCGAGTAGGGTCTCAGTATTTGCAGCTTCATGTTTTAAAATGAACCAAGCATATAAACAGGCAGCACATTTCTTAAGTTACCGCATGTTCACTGATGAGCAGGTGTTATCTGCCTTCGTTCCTGTCCATTTGGAAAATAAATAGATAACATGCTTTTTCAGAACAGAAAATGGGAGGGCCCTTTCCCTTTCTTCTTTATTTTACAGACCTGATTAGCACTCTGAAATGCATTCCTCTGTGGTGGTACAGTAGATGATGCCTAAAGGAGTTTAAATAATGTTTTATGCATTAATGAGACATTGCCCTCAGGAGCCTTTAACAAGATGAGTTTTTTTCAAGGAGCTAGTTCATAGTAACTGAACTACAGTGATACTGGAAGTAGGAAAGGGGAACAGGTAGTTTCCAAGTGTGTAAGTGTCTTCCAGATCTCATAGCAGCCCACCAGTATTCACTCATGTAGTGAATTTAGCATGAAACATGAGGTATCTTCTTGTTCTGCTGTTGTTCTCTTGTGTTTTTTTATTTTATCTTATTTTTGGGAGTTTGGTCCCAGAGTCTTAGCCAGGCTATTAACAAAAATGAGACTTCTAAGTGTTAAAGGATTAAAAGCTGATCTTCCAACTTGAGAGCGTTTTTTGATTTATCAAAAATAATCACATTCTTTCTCAAATATGATTTTTTTTCTTTCCTATGTAAAAATTGTAATTGTAAAGAGAAACTGGAGATAAAACAGTAGATGTGTTCTGGGGTTGTGTATTATTGTACTGATTATCTCAAATTCTCATTTCATTTCCCTGAAACTCTCTACTCAATTTTGAGATTGGGAGGATTAAAAAAAAATTAGGGAGGGGACATTTTCACCTCATAAAGTCCTATTTCTAAAATAATAGGAACAATAGAAACAACAAAAATCTACCCGGGAACTTTTATCCATGCTAATTCTCTCTTAAAAAAAAGAAATTTTGTTCCTAATTGTTAATTAGGAAAAGTAGATGTTGGAAAAAAGTTCAGAATAATAAGATTCATGAAATAGTGTTGAGTAAGTCAGGCAGAATAGTGCATTTATTTACCGTTTGTACGTTATCACCTATGTTGGTTCTTCATTCTGTTCTATACTGGTGGTTTTTGGGGGGCACCAGTCCTGGACACAGATAATTACAGTGTCATTAATTTAAAAAGAAGCTTTCAGATGAAGATAGGAATGGTAAAAGGATATTTTCTTGTACTGTAAGCTATTTAGGATAGGGACTTTCTTTTGCTTAACACAAAGAAATGGTTCTCTGTTTCTTGTGTTCTATTCCTTCAATGCAAAGCAGTAATGGCAATGTTAAGAATAATGTGTTTTATCTATGCTTCTAAGTCTGAAGTCATCCTGTGCCACTGGAAGGCAATATAAAAGTTCTGCCGTGTTCAACCTTAGCATATTTTGCCAGAATGACCGCAGTATTGTGTTAATATTATGCAGATTTTCATGACGATACATTCTTGGCTGATAGCTGAGTTGCTGGCCTGGAGAAACAGTTGACTGCTTTTCATCCTGAACCCCAGTCTTTGATTTGCCTAGTTTTGCTAGTCCTTCTAGATCAACCAAAAAAAAAAATTTCTTTCCCTATTTAATGTCTTTGGCAAATACTTCTTGCACGGGCCTGTGTGTTCTAAAACTGTAGTAAATGTGCTTCCCAATACGGTATTGTTGAAATGCATCAACTGTAACACTGTTCACAATGTAGGAAAACACTGCCCATCAGTGTGGAGGAGGGCATCTTAACCTGAACGACCTGGGCACTGCTTTAGAGAACTGGGCCAGGAACTGTTTGTGACACAGAGATACAGACTTAGGGACTTCTCACCCAGAAATCTCAAGTATGATAGAATCATAGAGTGGTTTTGGTTGGAAAACCACTCAATGATTTGGTTGGAAGGGACCTCAAAGACCATTTAGTTCCAACCCCCCAGCCATGGGGAGGGACACCCTCCGCTGGACCAGGTTGCCCAAAGCCCTGTCCAACTTGGCATTGAACACTTCTTGCCTCTCTGGGCAACCTGTTCCAGTGCCTCACCATCCTCAGAGTGAAGAAGGTTGTATTCTGTAAAATCTTTGCATGCATTTCTTTTGTGGTATTTCTTCTGGAAAAGCTTTGTCTCTCCAACTTATGTGGAACTACCAGGTTTCTCTTCTGGTGAGTGGTCAAATAACCTGATCACTAGAAGACTCCTGTGTTCAGTTTGCTGTGCTTGCACTGGAAACTACTGGAGAGCAATGTCACATACCATGTTTGTACTGCAGTTATCACAGCAGATTGAGTTGCCTAACATTAGTGCCAACAAGCAGGTTAATGGAACTTTGCAAAGAGCTCAAGTAACCCCTAATGAAGCTTTCTCTCTTTCCCTTTGCAGGTGGTTAGTCGAGTGGCAGCTCAGCAAGGATTTGACTTGGATCTTGGATACAGGCTACTGGCAGTATGTGCAGCCAACAGGGACAAATTCACTCCAAAATCAGCGGGTAGGAAAAGCCTTTTTTTAATGTATTACTGATTCTTGGATGGTCGTATTCTGAATAAATGTTACCTGTGACTCTCTTGCATTCTTTAAAAACTGAAACCAAATACGTATTTGGTGGTAGTAGTGCTGCTGCTTAGCATTTCAGTGGCGTGTTGGTCTGAGGGTACATGACTTTGGAAGTTTGTAGTTTCCCCAACTGGTGCTTTTCATTGCCTTGTTTGATCTTACAGATGAAGTGTTACCTCCAGAAGCACAGGTGTTTAGTAATTTCATGGTGGAAATGAACACACTCAGGCCCCTCCATCTTGGTAAACCATTGATTTTCTGTCATGTGTCAACCTCTGTCTTTCACATTCATTCTGCATTCCCTGATACATCTATTGCCAAACTTTTACTCCTTGACTGCATATGTCTGTGCAAAAAAGTACCATGGGTTCTCATACATTTAGTCACTAGGTTTCAAATTTTGATCCAAGAGTAGGTGGCAGTGCTATTGGTCTAGTATTAAGTAGCCATTTTTCCAGTATTTTGTGGCAATCATCTGTTAATAGGGCTCTGATCGAGTAGCAGTATTTGATCATTATGTATTGCCATTGCTTCTCTGTATAGTAACAGTAGAAAATGCACTTCGGGGTCTTTCTGCTTCTCCCATGTTTAACTGGAGCATTTAATTCTGGTTCTCCTTTCGTAGCTGATGAATGTCAAACATAATGGGCACTGGCTTGGAAAACAGGCAGATAACTGTTCCATTTCAGACTGGGCATAGGTAACTTTTCTGCTTGGTACTAAACTAGTACACAGTCCCTGTTTTAGAGCATCAGAAAAGGTTACCTTCTTCTAAAGGAGTAATTTGTAGTCAACTGATTGGATGTTAACACGTCTTTTCATGTTCCCTTTCAGTTTTTATCAGGCCCAAACTTCTTTACTCATGGCTAAGTTTTGTCCTAAGTGCTCCAAGCTGTTCCTCATGCAAAAGTGCCGTTCACATCAAGGCATATTCACTGGGCTTACTGGTTTATTTTAGTATGGGAAGGGATCCTTAATTTTACTAAATGTCAAGTAAGCTGTCTGATTTTCATCTGGAAAAACTGTATCGAAGAGAAAACATTCAATTGACCAGGCATGATCTCCCTTTTCCCTGAATTTCTAGTAAATTTCTCCAATAGTTAGCTGTCACATCTCTTGATTATTTTTTTTAAAGCTTGTCAAATGAGGATTTCCAGCTATGAATGAGTGCATTAAGTGAGGCCTTAAAACTTTATTTCCTTTGAAAATATGCCTATTAAAAGTAGTCATACCCCCTCAATTACCAATTCTTCCTGAGGTGTGTCTCTATCAGTGTATTAGTGAAGGTGAGGTTGTGAGTCTTTGAATCTTTTCATGTTGTAGTCCGTTTCCTTGAGGGATTGGATGAGGGGTTAGTCTTGAAAACCACTGGTCAGTCATCGTGTCCTAGAAAAGCCTGGTGTCAGTGTTTGATTTCTACCAGTAACGACTTTTTGGAAATATATGCCTTTTTTTCCCCAACTCATTACCGTAGCAATCTGTACAGATTTCAGTCTTTCCATTGTTAATTGATACAGTATTGGGAAAGCTGGTTATGAGATCATGTGTTCTTCTCTCAGTGAATTCTAAAAACCTTCTCAGTCCGATTTCCCGGTTGTATATACAATTAATTTATTTCCAATGATCTTAAATATTGGGTTTCACAACTGCTTTAGTTTTACCATGTATACTCGTTTCACCAGTTATTCCAGAGATTTCATCGTGCCCATCCACAATGTGTTTTTTGGCGCTCTAGTTATCTGTATTAAATACTTATATTTTGGGGCATACCATAACATATTTTGTGAAACGTCACATACAACCCGTACTCAAAGGATTGTCACATTCACATACAATCTGTGAGAGCTACACAACTTGAGTGGGCAACTTGAAAGACTGACAGGCTGGGATTACAAATGCAAGGTCGTTTCAGACCATCCTGACTTTTCTGAAAAGGTTAATTTCCACATCTGAATGCATTAGCATTTTCTGATTTCTAAAGCAACAGTGGCTCTGCTTCCTCGTATTCAGTTTTTGTAAAAATGTTAAGATTGTTCTTTGCTCTTTTTTTTTGTAAACAGTGTGCATCATTGAATGCTGCCTTTCATCATTTGCTTAAGTTGTCAAGGATGCTTGCATGTTGTTCTGAGTAACCCTTTTTTTATTGAAAGACATCTTCAACACTTCTTCCAGTCACTTCCCTACAGAAATCCCCTGATGTAGCTATCAAATAGCATTATTTTTAATGAATAAGCGTTTGGTTTTCCCTTCCTCCAGGCTTAAGGGGAATTTACAATGGTTTGAATTCATTCCTCCAAGTATGAATTTAATGCTGCCAAAGGGGTCGCTCTGGAAACATTTTTAATCCATATTGTTTAGTGTCTGGCATTCTGAAATATGAGGAGAAAAAAAAACTTTTCTAATTAAACCACATTTGAGTAGGTGAACACTGGGGAAAATATTTGCACCAAATCCTTTTGAGGGCCATCCACTGTTAGTACATCTTCACATCTTAGGACAAGGCTTGTTGACTGATGGTCTGCAGGCTGAGATGCCTGCAGTGGTGGCTGGCAGGCTTTGCAGCTCTGCTGTGTGGAACAGGTGGACCATCCCAGCCTGATGTCCCTCAGGTCTGCTGGTTTGCAGAAGCAGCTGAAGCAGTGCAATTAGTAGTGCTGCTCCTGTCCTCCGGAGATTCCCAGCCTGAGCTTGCTCAGGGACCTGTACTGGCAGAAGAGCTTTTGCTGGTACCGCTTGTTTTCTGTTTGACTGGCTCCCTGAGCTGGCTCTCTACAGGGCCCCCAGAGAACCAGGGTACCCATGGCAGTGCCTGAGGGCGTCCTTTATCCCTGATGGAAGAGGGCTGGAGTGAGGCTGGAGGGCAGAGCAGGCAGCTGCCAAACTGGCCCAGCTCTGTGGGGAACCCACACCCTTGGCTCATGCAATTGCCCCGTGCTGTTTCTTCCCCATCGGTGATTTAAACTGGTTTGGTGGTAGCTCCCTGCTAAGCTGAAGAGGTTGAGGAGTGATTACAGGAGCTTCAGGTGGCAGATCAGAGTACAGACAAGTGTGGGGAGAAGCGGGGAGAGATGAGAGGCTGGAGCCAGGTGAGACGGGAACCTTCTCAGGTGACACAGCCTCAGCCAGGGGTAAGGCAGGGAGGGGAACACAGATGAAGAGCTGTCAGCTCCTCAGCATTTCCTGTCCTGGACCCTTTGGTGTTGCTGAGACAGGGTTTGATGTTGTGGTGCTTTTTTTTTTTTTTTTTTTTTGCCATTGAGATAGTTAACAATTAGCTAATACAAATTGTTTTGAAGAATGCCTTGAGGGGAGACCTGTGCGGCATGAAAAGTATTAAAAAGTTGTCGTGTGCTTTTCAATAGTAATGCTGGTTTTAATGACTGTGCCTTTTGTCTCTGCTTTCTGGTGTTTATACCTGAAATAATAGCTGTGCTTCCTTTTGTTCTTCTAGCCCATGCTGCTGCATCTGGGCTGCTGCCTCAGCAGGAGGTCAAGTACAGCATTTCCCACCCTGAAGACAAATGACAAAGCCTTTAAAAAATATATGTGTCTCTTTCGGTGACAGCTGGTCCCCAAACCTTCCACAGCAAATTCCTTTGCCTTGTTGTGACACCTATAGGGAATGGCCCAGCAGGTTGGCTGCCTGCGTGTTTGCTTTCCAACTGCAGCAACCTCAGTCGCTCTTAGTATGTGAGTGCACGGGTGTTTGCGTGTTCCAGTTTTTATTCCTTAAGCCTGAAGGAGACCTTCTTTCTGAATAGTGCTTGCTTAGACCTTTTCTGACCGTGGTATCTGCTGCTTTTGTCCTTCCTATAGAAGACTTTGATTTGGTAGCTTTATTTTAAGGTGTACTATTCAAGTAAAATAGTTCACTGATCAGTGTTTATTTAAAAAGAGGGAATAATTTTATGTTCTGAATTATTTTTTTAAAAAATACTTTACTGAGCTACTGAACTTTATTGCTCTTGTAGCTACTTTTGCTTTTGTCAGGAGGCCAAGCTGAGGCCAGACAAGGGGATGACAGAATGAGATCATACAGGGAGCTTTGTCAGAAAAGGACAGTGTTCAGTATCTCTGTAAATAGAGAAAGGGAGGAAGGAGCCTGAGGGCAGAGCTGTGCAGAAAAGGTACTTTAGCAATCACTGGGAAGCTACAGCAAACAAATGCTGTGATAGCTTGGATGGGCAGCTAAGTGTTAGATGTTTGATAGCAGAGATAGCAACCTCTTTTTGATACCGCTTTGTTTTCAGTCCTTTAGGCTCAGCGTGGTGTGCTTTTGATTTTACTTTTCAAGACCAGTATTACTTAATATATGAGGCATAATCTAAATCTTTATGGTATTTGATGATTTTACATTGTTTAGTTTACTTCTTTAGCTTTCATCATTTTAATATAACTGTAAAATAATAGCACTGTTCTTAGTGGATCTGATACCAAACCTATGAATAAATTGGACCCTGGGTTAACAAAGCTATTTGCAGTGAGCGTACTGACAGATGGTGGTCGTAAAATACTACTGGACAAGATACAGAGATCTAAAGTATGTCCTGATCGGATATATCATCTGATGTGTTTTACTGCCTTATTTCAAAGCAATAGTATAGATTGAGCAAAGTTTATTTTGGTGTATTATCAAATCAAACTTAGAGAAATGAGGGAAAAGAAGAGAAGAAATGAGGCTGCAATATGAATGAGGGAAAGGTAGAAAGTAAGGATGACCTCTAGATTTTGAGGGACATAAGGCTGGATGAACACTTTGCTTCAGTTTCCAATAATAATGCTCGCATTATCTGTGGAGACGGGGCAAAGCAAGGCAGCTAAAGGGATTACAAGTACAGAATGGAAATTGCTACAGCCAAGGCTGATGGCGTCCCTCCAGCTTGGAGGCACCGAATGGTCGACATGCCTGTGTTTGGAGGGAAATAGTGTGTGAATTGTCAGTCTCATGCCTCATGAGCTTTCAGCAAATCAGTCAAGTCGAAATGGTCTCATGTGATTGGAGAAGGAGTACAAATGCTGTACCTGTACTGAGGAAAGTAGCTGGTAAGAAGCATGAGTAGACACAGCAGAGAACAGAGTAGAAGAGCTTGGCTTAGGTTGTTCATGAAATGGAAGCGGAGCAGAATTATGAAACGTGTGTAAATACTAACAAATAAATAACTTAGAATGAGAAGAGCTATGAAGCTGCAGGACAGTATCAGCACAAAACCAGGTGTAAATTGAATAAATCATTGAAATAAAGGGAAATTCGGAACTGTTAGGGCAGTTGGATTTGAAAAAGGTTTTCAGTTAGAATGATAGCAGAGAGGGAGGGAGAAGAGGAAAGGAAAATGGAAAATCAAACTGCCTTTTTAAAGATAAAACTCAATAAACATATGAAACTGTATAATGTGGTTCTTGATGTAGTTGGAAGCTGGCTAAGAACCTTTTATTTATGTAGTCCTAAATTCTTGCTGCATTTTCATGCAACGCTCTAATCCGTTGGTACGTAGAGCTAGTGTCCTAAAACTTTCCACTTGACACTCTTCATTAAAATAAAGGCATCACTTTGTTTTAGCTGTTACCTTCTGAAACAGCTTTTGGTACAGAAGACTGACTACATTTCAGGTGATCTCTAGGTTCACTTCCCTGCTCTTAGCACAGATTCTCACTATGCGCCCTTGGCCGCTTTGCTCTCTGTTTTGTAGTCTTATATCTTTGAAGCAAGGATAATAGTACACCTTCCGTGTCACTTTTATTTGTCTGGCTTAATTAAATTCAATATTATGCAGGACAGGAACTACCTCTTCCCCTGTAGGTATGTATCCAGTGCAGTGGAGCCATGGTTTCAGCTGGGACACTTTTGCTTTGTTATTTTGCAGATAAAATATTGCTGTTCTGGAACATATTGGCAAGATATACTTCTGTTGCAACTAACGCTCTTTCCTAAAAATTTGATAGTGTGAATACTACAAATAATTGAGTAAAGTATTCTTAATTCAGATTATGGGGTTAGTTTCATTAGTTTCTGTTAATGAAATGGGTACCTTCCCTTGGCCAAAGGCCAGCACAGTCAGTACTGTTGCTTAGTGGCAAGCATCATTAATTCATGTCTGTAGTCTGTTTCAGCCACGCTTACATTGACTGCAGAAGCAGGGATCATAACGAAGGCACGGTGGACTTTACCCATTTGCCTTGCCCATAAATTCACTCAGAACAAAATTGTAAAAGACCTGCAGTTTGGAAAATTATATCCTGTATCTTGAGCGTTTGTGAGGTTGGCTTGGTGTGCAGCAGACTTGTCAAAAGTGAGCTCTGAAACATCTTGAGATGGAACATCCGAAGAACTTGCAGCATGACAGATGCTTTTCCTCACTGGACCTTACTTGTTCAAGCTGTCCCTTCCTCGGAGATGTCCACTACTGATGCATTTGATCTGTTTTCTACTCTTAGAAGCAGCACGGTCATACTTGTGTCAGACTTTCATTGTCCTCAGGCTGGCAATTCCTCTTCATCTTTGATGTGAGTTTTAGGGCCTCGTGACATATCTATGTAGATAGGTATTATTTTGCTGGAATGGCAATTTACTACTTTTTTTAAATTCACTGCTCTGGTGCGCACTTGAACACCGATGTTTATAAAGGAGGTTGCATGGCTGAGCTGCTGCTTCTTTATTCTGTCAAGCCAAAATATCAGGTGGTTTATCTGGCCTGTTCGTTTTGACATTTGACAGGTCCTTGTTACCATGGTACCAGTTCTGACTTTGGAAGATGTAGCAGTAAAACTCAGTTGCCAGGTGGAAACATTTTTGCACTAATGTCTTTACTGTAGCACTTAGGAAAATTGCAGACGCTCAGCTATAGCAGTAAGCAAGCTCTGCTGTTTTCTTAGTCTGTGCCTCGGATTATCATGAGGCTGGTACTTACTGAATGCTCACTTTGCTGGGGATTGGAAGTGTGAGGTGAATTAGTTCATCATGCAATCCCACGGCAGTATCTTTTCCTAGTGTGCTCAACACACTTTTTCATTTGGACTGAAACTGGCATTCTCCAGAGAAGATTTCTGTTGATTTCTATCACTGTTTTCTGTCTTCTGCTTCAGGGATCCCATATGTGCTGAGAGTAACTGAAAATTTGGTGATACAGACACACTAGAGCTTGATCTCAGTGTGAATTCTGATGTTTTATTTTCTGTTCTTGTTTTGAGTAACATATCTGTCCCTCTGAATAAGAGGTAAGTCACAAATAGAGAGTAAGAAGGGAGGCAGCTGTGAAAACATACATATATTCATGGGAGAGAAGAAAGCAAACTCTTCAGAATGGCATTTGCCCTTTACAAGTTACCTTTTCTCAGCTTACAGCATGCAGTCCTGAACGTGTTCCCTTTTGAGCTGCAGTGCATCCAAATGTACCTCACTGCCAGTGCTCTTTTATCAGTCTGTGTGTCTTGGAGGCATTCAAAGAAGTTCACGAGGAGTCCAGCTATGCGAACAGTAACATAGCAACTTCCACGGGGATTGGTAGCTTTTTTGCTGCTGGAGGGCTGAACAACTGAAAGCACGAACTGTGCAAACAGATCAGATCATCGAGCACCAGGACAGCAAGTTCACTTTCTAAATACAATTGAGATTCCACTGGTCAGGATTTCAGATCCGTTCCTAATTTTGTCAGGTTTGTGTGCAGCATGTAGTCAGCCTGTTAAGAAAAGTTCTTGCTCTGAATACTCTAGAGACGATACTCGGTAAAATAATTGCGTGGTGGACAAGATGTTATATGTAGTATTTCTCTTTAAAAAGAGAGATTTCCACACTGAGAAGCCTTACTGAATAAGTGTTTTAGTGTTTCGTCTTTTTGATGCTCATGTTCAAGTACACCTGTTAAATACCTTGCTATCAACACAGTTTACAGAAGTGCTATGTGATAAAACACTTTCATTTAAATATCAGTTAAAGAATAATCAAAGAATCATAAGGATTTATTATCGTAGTTTGTTCTAATTTGTATTAGTCTTTGTGCCTCTTCATGAGAGGGAATTCAAGAAGGACCACAGAATAACAGAAAATGGATTTGAAGAGAGCTATTAAGTAATATATTCCCCAAACAAATGTAGTATTGTTTGTATAATGTGTGCTGTTTTTCTGATAAGTTCAGTAGAGGTTAATATGTTCATGTTTGATAAGGTTTCTGGATTGTTTCCATTTTATGGATTCTTTTGTCTCAACTTACTTGAGTTTCAGTAGCACCTGTAAAGAAAACCATCAGTTTGGCTTTCCTCTGCAGGTTTTCCAGATGCTGAGGTAAATGCTCCCTTTTTATTTTTTGGCAGTGTGATTAAAACTGTAAGGATACTTGTATCTCATTGTGAACTTTTATGAATATCATAATAAATCCATACTTTTCATATTTATTCCTGACACTTCTGTATATGCTAAATCATGCTCTGTAGCAGTTCTCAATAACACCTGACTTGAGGAGTAAATGGAAGAAAGATGATTTCACTCAGGAAAAAACAAGTCATGAAGTTCAGTAGCTTAACAAAAGGTGTGAATCTGAAACAAGAAGCTTAAGTTGTTTTGAATCTTACTTCTGTGACTTAAACCAGGCTTGTAGGAAAGTCTAGATGTGAAGTCTAAGAAACCAGTCTGTGGTGGTGAACGTGTCTCTGCTCCTGTAAGATATCTCCATAGACATAGTTGTTGTTAGGGCTGGGCTCAGAGATAGCATTTCCTAGTGTGCCGGAAGGAAAAAATTATCAAGCGTTACGATGCCTGGATATTGTGCAGTCCTAAGCAAATCTCTGACTTTTATCTGTATAGCAGGTATACCTGTTGTACCCATGCTTTTTTGTTGTGAATATGTAGTTCTTCTGTGCACTGTTACAAAGAACCAGTGTTACTGTGTTTCGTATGACTGAGTATCTGCTCGACTTCAGAGAGTCACTCTCAGCAAAACTTACAGTAGTAGCATTTCATACGGAAACTTAGCTTCTATGAAATAAGTGATCTAACTAATGGTTAAATGCAACCCCCTTCAATATATTCCTTATTTCTTTGAGAAATGCCTGCATTTAAAGTGTGCTGGGGTTACAAAATTGTAGTGGACAGAAGTAGTTACGGATTTTTAAATCCTGCCTGCCTGTCTTGTCATTTCCCAAAATTTCATTTAGAGCTCTGTAGATTCAAACCCGCAGCCACCATTCCCTAGATTTGGGTTCACGGACTGGTTTAACGTGTGCATCTTCTAAAGCAAGGTTCCACAGGCAACGTAAATGTAAACATTTTTAAAGGCAAATATAACTGACTTAGCTTTTAACTCAAGAATAGAAGGCTGAACAGGGGCTGCTCCTGAGGAGATAAATTGAACACTGAACATCTGCGTACAAATCAGGGTATTTGTTTCTTGTGTGATAGTCTCCCCTATGATTGTCTGGTCAGACCTGAATGACATTAATCTGCCTCACTCTGGAAGATACTGTCTTTCCATCACAGAAGAAAGCAAATGAAATTATTTAGTATATTTACTATAGAAGCAATTTCAATTAAGGCAAAGAACCAGAGACACCCCTAGGTTCTCAGTGTGAAAAATGATTCACTGCCAGTCTAAAATGAGATTGGGAGATGTAAATTGTTGGAAATTTATAACAGTGCTGTCTCCCACTGGGAACGTTGGAGTGGTCCTAGTGGTCCTTGAAAAGCCAGAAACCATTGCAAGCAGTAAGGGGGTTTTGCTTTAGAGATCTTCTAGTATTACAGCCAAATGTGCTTGTTTCAAATAAGCAGCAGCGACTACGGTAACCGTGACTTGACCAAAGGGAAAACAGGAAGGTATTGGAGTTGTGTCACTGTTGTGCTGTCTTGAGAGCAAAAGCAAAGACTTCAGGTAGATCTTTGTTAGATGCAAAATTGTGTAAACCTCCTTTCTCTCTTCTGTTACAACATCAAGCATGCTTTACAGGACAACAAATTGTTTTTAAATTTTGATTTGAAACTTAAGTCGATTTAGCTAAATAGACATCCAGTACTCAGGATGAGCATCGTTGTGAACTGGAGAAGGACTAGACTGACATTGTGGTCTAGCAACTGTCAGAACGGAAAAAATAAAAAATGTTCTTCTAAAAGAGAGAGATTCTTTTTGGGTTTTTTTTCAGTGTGTGGAAAATTAATAAGGGGAGATAAAATTGTAGCAAATATTGTGTGTGTTTGATTCTTTGCAGTACAGTATGACAGCTGCCGCTCAAGGGGTTCCTGCCTCTGCGCTGCGCTCAGTTATGTCAAAACAATTGCATGAAGCTGCTTGGCATGGGATCGGGGGACCAATACACCTTTTAGAGAGTCTTGATAGAGGGGTGGAAAGAAATGTTCTATTGCCTGTTTTGTGTAAGCGGGATCAGCCCCCATGCAGAGTTATTTGGTGCCTCTACAGAGACGGAAAGCTGTGGTTTGAAACAAGAAAAACGTCTGAAAGCAAAGTCCTTGAGCCTGTAACACAAAGCTGGTGGATCATCAAACCACTGCTGGAGGGTCAATGGGAGCTCAGCTTCAAGCAGCTCTCGGTCCTTATGAAGGACAGCAGAGTGGTTTTCAGAATTCCTTTAGAAAAAATAGATATGCAGAGGCATGTCAGCATTTTCCTTTTTTTCTTTGATTGTAATGTGTGGTGTAGCAAACACTGAAGGCAATGTTAGAAAAACAGAGGGGAAATCCTGACTGCCATGTCTGACTTGGCGCAGTCCTCTTTTGGTTCAGTCAGCACTACAGACTGCCAGACTGCCGCAGTTGAGAGCATGTGCAGTGTTCTTCGTATTTTCTTGCCCTGATAGAGTTCGCATCTTTGTGCATCAGTGACAAATGTATGCTTTTGCTCAGAGAGAGTGGAAGAGCCAGAGTCTCCAATGCTGGGGAGCGTTATGCTTTCCAATCAAGGAAAATATATTTGCCCCACATTTAATTAATCTTAAACTTGTCAATCAGATAGTCTTAAACTCTGTAGAATGCTGATGATGACCTCTAAAGATAGTATTCAAAAAACTAATACAGATATATGGCTGACAGTCTCTGCATGATACAAATCATTCTGGGTGGGGGGAATTTTGTAGAGAAGAAAGTAAAACTAAACTGAGGATCTGGAGGGAACATGAGCATATCTGTGCATCTATTGCGAGGTGGATATGTATATATTTGGACTGTGGTTTGAAAAAGTACTGGAAACTTGGGATAGTCAGATGTTGCCCCATGAAAGGAAACTGTTTATGCCACAGGTGCCATTTAATTTACAAAGGTTAAAAAAACAAACAAACAAAAAACAAAAACAAAAAACACACACACACAAAAAACCAACCCCAAAACCCCTGTCTGTAAAGGATCATTGTTCCATTGTTGTGTTTGTTTGCATAGGTGGTGTTTTTATCTGCCTTTCGTCTCTAGGTCCAAAACTCTTTACTTGTCATGAGGTCAGTAAAGCCATACAAATCACAGAGAGATTGAAAATCTCAAACTTTGCTTGGGAAAGTTCATGCATGCAGAAATAACTGTCTTCTATAGCAGTGTTGGAATTACTTTTTCAGGTTCAATGTCTAGAAGCATTATTTGTTAGTGATGCCTTTTTCTAAATTCTAAGTCTCCGCTTCTCCAGAAAGAATGCCCTGATTGTTGGCTGCACAGAATGGTGAAAAATTGTAGTTGTGGTGTTTTCAGCATGCACAGACCAAGCATCATCTGTCCTGCACGTTAAACAGTGTCCATTCTTTTGGCAGTTGTTTGTGAGTTTTTTAAGCAGTAGAAAAGTAGAGATGACAGAGTTGAAATAGGTCTATTCCTTTTACTGATGCAGCAAAAAGATATGGCGCAAAGAAGAGAGAGGTCACAGTATGGTTGCAGAGAAGGACAGTGTATGCCTGCTCTGCCTGCAAAGCTGGTGAATTCCAGCTAAATGAGGTAGTGTGAGAGCGTGCCTCAGTGTTAGGCTAAAAATAGAAATTTTACGATAAAAAATCTAGATGTGTCCAGGGAAACCCAATCATATGATAATGCAAAATCCGAAGTAATGGGAATGCGATAATGAAGTTTTATCTGCAGGTAATGTGGTCTCAATTATGACATGTGCAAATGTATAAACGAATAATACTTAAAATTACTAGCTAAATTAATTTTTCCTACATCTCCTTCAACCCCAGTATGTCAATCTATCTTCACAAACTAAATGACTTTAAAAGATTTGTTAGTTCAGTCACTTAAAGCATACTGCTTTAATAATCTAACTGGTATCTTCTGTTCTTGTGTTTCCAAATGACTCAAGAAGTAGATGGATAGTTGACTTCTTTGTATCATCAGCTTTCTCCTCAGTGTAATTAGAGGCTGGAACTTTTAAAACTTTTTTCCAACGTTCTTTTGGTAGCAGAATGTTAGGTATGTGCCAAGAGTTTTTGAGTAAATGAGAGACTAGCCATCTCGCTACATGCACACAGTTGTAAGCGAGGTTTCTGAAAAATCACGGAATCAGGGGGATTTCTGATTAATGTTTTTCCAAGACCTGTTGGTATTTTAGCTGT
The DNA here is from genome assembly GCA_013399095.1 of Psophia crepitans. Lineage (NCBI taxonomy): Eukaryota > Metazoa > Chordata > Aves > Gruiformes > Psophiidae > Psophia > Psophia crepitans. The sequence continues at coordinate 241,360 of VWZZ01005604.1, forward strand.
GTATTTACCAGTACAATTAATGCAAACTGCATTACAAATCTTTTGCTGTTCCAGTTGCTCGGTGCAGCTCAGGCACCTGGCAGTTGTTCTGTTGGTGGCACAGCCCAGCGCAGCGGTCCCACCGTGGATTGCAGCATCTTGGTCCAGAGGACTGGGGAACGCTGCGGTCAGCTTTGTAGATGAGGATTGTGATAGGCAGCAGAGAGTCTTCAGAAGTAGTGCTCCTGGGGGTTCCTTGTCCATTCTGAGTAACACTTTCTGTAGTGTTTTCCATAGTGAACTCATTTATTGGTTTTCTTAATGTTTTCCTCTTCTCCCTCCACTTCTGTACCCTTCCGCAGCCACCTTTAATTGTAGCGTGCCTGCAGTTAATAATGGCTGTCATGTATTCCAGGTTTGAAAAGGCCATAAACACAGAAGAATGGGCTGAAGTATCTGAGTTTAAAAGGCTTGTTCAAGATGCTATCTGTGTGCTGAATACAATTGCATGGGCATGTTAAAAGACAGCAGATTTTCCTCTAGAGATGTTTAGCAGAGCAGCCTGGCAGGAGTTGGGGCTTTGATCTTGCTGCTTTGCTCTGGGGTGTGTGCTCTGGAGGCACCTAGCTGTCTTTTGACCTCTGGGACTTGGAACTGTTACTTCTGTTGTTTGGATGAGTGGTGTTCACGTTCTCAGCATTCTTCGTACAGTTTTCTTTTTATCTATCTTTATTTAATGGTTGATTATTTTGTGTTTGTTTTTACCTGGCTTTAAAATATCATGGATATTGGGAACAAATAAGACATTTACAGCAGGCTCCTTTACACTGCAAGAACTAACAGTGAAAAAGGACTCCTATATGAAATTAATTTCTATATGAAGCAGTTGCTTACTTGTAAATTTTCATTTATAGTATGTGAAGCACAACTTTTTGCTCTTTATTTACATAAATGGAAAAAAAATTCTATCTTTTAAAAATAAATCTGACTTAAGAAAGACTGGACCCCACCTAATTTACATTATGAGTGAAATAACTCTCCTCTCTCATCATTCTTCAATCATGAAATTGTTATTATTCAGGAAAGCACTTAGGTCTGTGCTGCTTTTTTGCAACATGCTTAGCCTCTTCTTGCATGTTATGAGTGAAGATGAGTTCTTTAAGTGCATTCCTGAGTCAGAACCTTGGTACTAATCCTTCAGTCACTGCAAAGAATAAATGAGGGGCAAAGACAAAGGGCCAAATTAAAATCAACGAGATTCTATTCAGATGGGCTCTGCTTCAGCAAGCACATATCTAATTATAAGCACACAAGTAGGCTCACTGACGTCAAAGTTAATTAAACTGCTTAAATTTAGGCACATGCTTAAATTCTTTGCTGAATCAGTATTTTTGAGCCAGCAAAATAATAGGGCAGCATTGCTGGTCTAAAGCATGATTTTGTGGATGGGAAGGAGTTTAAACTCCCCATTTCCTCCATCAGTTCTTCTGAGGTCTGCCTGCTGCGTTTTACTTGAGTCACAATGGTGAAGGCATGTGTCAATATGTTAAAGTTTCTTAGAGTGTTTGCGAATAACGCCTCAAACAAGACAATTGGATCTCTGGTATTTTTAAGGCACCTTTCCACTGTGCAGTATACTATGCAGTATGTCAGGACTGTGCCCAACACAGTAACCCCATTTTTCCTGAAGCTACTCCGATGAAATGAATCCCTTTGTCTAGTCTCTGAAATACTAACTCATTTTCACAACAAAGCTAGAAATGAAGAAAGCATGTAGACTGAAATATTAAATGAGGAATGCCCATCATACAGAAGAAGCTTTGATTCCTTTGGTTTCATGTGTTATTTTAATTTATGATGTCATAAATAAATAACCCATTATTTGTTGGCATTGAATCATTAAGGACCTAATAAAAATTTCCCCTGTAGGAATATGAAGGACAACATGATACTTCTTACACGGAAACACTCATATGGGAATTCCAGCTGCATTTGGTAAATGAGCTGGGGCTGGTTGTGAGCTTTTAACTGTGCTCCCTGCCTAAATAACACAGTAAAGTTGCCCTGATGTACTAGCAAGGGATTAATCAGACAGGTACACTGCTAAAGATCAGATTTCTTCCACTTGGTAAGACTCAATGCCGTGGGGACTTGGGGGCTGCAAAGGAAGTTAATAAAGTTATCAACAGCAGTAAGTTCAAAAAGGAAAAGTAGGTAAGTGCTAAATAAATCTAGAGTTGTGTTTTTAAAAGTACACAAGATTTTGTTTGTGTGTATGCTATCTGCTACTCACTATTTCCTGGTAACACCTGAGTCTAAAGCTTAAATTTAATCTTTTTCCTTTAGATACCAGAAAATAACATGTATTCATTTATGTATTCATATGTTTGGGTTTAAAAATAAAAGCCTTCCCTCCTGATGACTTTTGCATTAGTTTCACCAGTAGCGACTGAAAGCTATTTCTTGTGGTAAAGTGCTCCGTTACCTGTGCAGGCTGCCTTGATGGAGAATGGGTAACCCTGAGTATTTCTCTTTGGCATGAAATAAATTACATGCCAGTTAGCAGCTATATTCACGGTCTAGAGCAGCCTGGTCTAACAGGTCGCTTTTAAGTCAAGTCAGGCCTTCAGTTTGACTTGGTTCCCTTTGCTAGGTAGGGTAAAGTGAGAAGAGAAGGAGCAGGTGTTTGAACAGTGAATGCAAGACCGTTCTCTAACAGAGCTGGGCTGCTGTCAGTGACAAAGCATCAGCTTTCCCCCGTTGGGTATCTCCTACATTATCCTCCTCTCTCCTGTAGCAGCTCAGCATCCTGCCATAGGTCAAGAGTATAACCTGTACAATCAGAGCAGCTCCTGCAACTGCTGAAGCTGTGTGCTTGGAGTTAGAGGAAGGAAACAGCCCACCGTGCAAGCAGCTTTCTTGTGGATATACTATAAATTGTCCTTTTTGCTGGACATCATCTCAGCCAGCAAAGTACTGGCCTGAATGGTGGATTTTTTTTACCTTCTCTTCTGTAGAGTATTCCTTGACTGCATCTCCCTAAGATAACAATTTAATTAATTTAAACCAGGATATTCCTTCACCAATTTTCTTGGATTTTTTCCCCAGTCATATCTCCATATAAAACATACTAAATAGGATTACGGTGTCACACTGTATGTGAAACGCTCATCATAACGGAAGGATCAAAGTGGAGGCACAGTCATTTTATGCATAAACGTTGTCTAAATGGATAACAGGTTACAGTAGAACCTGTAATAAAATGACCTAAGTGGGCAGATGTAGTTACGTTTAGAGCATGCTGCTGGGGGTCTAGAGTTGCGACTGGGGCTTCACTAAAGATTTGCCTCTCTCTTCTGCACAGGCAGCTGTCTGGATTTCCATCCTCACTTACCCTAGATGCTTCAGAGGGATAGCAGGTGGCTGTTAGAGCCATCATGCAGTCTCTTGTTTGCATGAGGACTTTGAAATCTCTATTTGGAAATATCTCAAGTATAAATATTTGACATTGTATAAAAACAATCAGTTGAAGAGAGAACACAGTCACTTGCTGACCACTAGAGAGAGTTCTTTGAGGAGAAAATCCATTTCCCGCTTTACATTCTTTTCCTTTTATCACCCTTTTTTTTTTTTTTCCTGAAGTTGCGGTTAGGGGACAGTTGAGAACAAGTGGTATGATCTGTCTTCCATGCTCATGTTGCGGAGAGCAAGAGGCATCCCATGGACTCTAAGAAACAATGCAAGTCTCTTGTCTTAAGTGCTTGTGGTAAACAGTCATCTGAAATGAACGTATACGCAGGGTCTGTACAGTTTGAAGTACTCCCGCTATCGGTAAATAACTTTCTCATTCAAAAGGCTAATCGCACGTTCTTACTAGGGAGGCTGAAGTGAAGTATCTCCAGAAAGCATTGCTTTCTGACCTTTAAAGCTGTTACCTCCAGGGCAGAGGGAAGCAGGATATTTGCCTCACTATTGACTGTGACATTTCTGTCCTAAAAATAGATCACTACAATCCTGTTCTGGTTCAGACCGGCACCCTCCACGGGTGTGTAATATTCACTCAAGTCTTGATTTTCAGAGGTTTTGAGTAGCTGGGTGTGCCAAACGGAATGCTAAAGCTCCCAAATTGGGCCAATAAGGTGAAAAAAGAGGAAGAAAAGTACCTTACTGTGTTTTCATTTGCTGTAGTACAGAAAACGTTTCCCATGGAAATCTTCAGCTTAATCTCAGTGTGCTGAGATCAGAGATGATTAATCCACTTAGCGGATCCTTCAGCAATGGAAAGTGGCTGCACAAATCTATGTAAACCAAGGGATCTTTTCTGTCTCCTTGATTTACATAGTTGAGAGTTACGATGTTCTTAGCTACAAGTACATGGGTTTATTCTGCACCATAATAAATGCTGTAGCTTAATAGCACTTGCTATCAGTATTGTGATCATACAAAATAGATACTTACTCATACCACTAATACTCTTTGGATGTCTTTTATACTCTAGATTAACTGTTGATTATGTTTGTGCATGCTTTGTCTGTATGCAAAAATCAAGTGTTTTTGTGAATACGTTCTATTTCCCACTAGTTTTGATGATTGTAAAAGGCACTAAATGTGGACTGGTTGAAAAATGTTGACAAAAATGAAAAATCTCATAATGTCTCTTATTTATTTATTTTCCAACCAACGCTGGTAGTCATCTGAGGGTGTGCAAATGAGCATACCAATCCTGTTTAGCCAAATTCGTGCTGATCTTCATGTAGTTGCGTTGCTCCTTTGATACCAGTATTAAATGATAACATACGGGAATTACTGATCATGGGAACACGGAAAATTAGTCTTTACAGCAGAAAAAAACTCATCTCCAGTGGGCATTCAGCTTGGGCAACCTGACATGGTTAGATAGAGATCAAGTTCCCTCTCACTCAATCTGTTTGCTTACCTACATCTGAGATCACAGGCTGAATCATTTGAGGTCCTGATAAGTCTTTCAGTTTTCAAGAAGAATTAATCAGCTTTTGATGTTGGGGAAGACATATTTGCCTTCGGTGCCCTTGGAAAGAACTGGCACACCATTTCAGCTTAGAGCAGCACAAAGACCTGTGTCAGATCCCCTTAGAAGTGCTAAGAAGACACAGTGGGAAGCGGAAACCATAAGACTACAGTTCCTCGGGGAAGATGAAAATCATATAGAGGAATAGAGCTCAGACAGGAAAACACAAGCACTCGTGTGGGTCCACCAGTCACCAGCACAGAGGACACTTTTAGTTGAAGATCTATTTGAATTAGCTGTGGGACTAACCTCTTCTGTTTGCTTCTCATCTCAGAGAGCTGTTTGCTCTTCTTTTGGGTGTGGAGAGAAAGGAGGAGAAATCACAGTGTTACAAAGAAGATATGCTCGTCGCTTCAAACCTGCCTACCGCTTCTGCCGTACTGATCTTTCAGTACTACAAGAAAGTCATGGAAAGTCTGTAACTTTTGAGCTGAGGAAACACATTCTTCACATCAATAAGCAATTTCCCACAACAAATAGCAATGGGAACTTTGGGGTTCTTCCGCTGGAAAGAATGATACTAATTGTTTTGCCATAATAAAGTGGCTAATAGGAGCTCCTTCCCCACATCCCTTTTTCAGGTCAGTGTAGCACATTCCAATTTGTGTTTGCTTCAAGGCACAGGAGGAATCCCTCATGGAGGGGGAGGGTTGTTTTATCACGCTCGAGCAGAAAGCAGTAAGCCTTTTGCTTTCTTCAAATACCCCAGTTTCAGAGTAGTTGGGAGGTTTCTGGATTTCCCCCCACGCGCTCCAAAAATGCAGCATTCTCTGGTTTTCCACCACAAATGAACTGAAACCCATAATCTCTGTACTGAGCAGAAGTGATTAAAATAGTGTGGAACAGATGGTTTAAAAGCTGCCAAAGACTGAATCTTTTGCTATTTTGTCTCTTGAAACAACTACATTAGTTCCTGAGTCAGCTTTGAGTGGGCCATCATAACTCATCAGAGATGGGAGAGCAAACTTGTTTCTGTGTCTTTGGCTGCTCATTAATAGCAATTAATTCATTTAAGTTTTGTGATTTGGTTTGGGTTTGTTTTGTGTTTTACTTTTAAGAGAGATCCGTATGTGCTGCAAATTGAGGTAATGCATAGTTTTCATGAAAGACAAAAATGGAAGTTTTCCACAGAGCTTTTAACAACATATTTTTTCTTAGAAATTTTGCTACTTCTGTTTGGGTTTGTTCCCTGAAGGGGAAGACCATGTTCCAGTTAAAGTACTTAGATACCACAGTACTTTTAAATGGTATGAGTTTTTGATGCTCAGGATGTGTGAGTTTGGCAATCTATACGCATTGATTTGTACAGTGGAGTTTCTAGAGGATCTCAGGGTCCAGAGACCTCTCATAAAGCTGTTGGCATGAGGTGTACTCTCCCTGCTGTTCAGAGGAACAGATGCCTTCCATAGAAGGCTTAAGACCAAGGGACTTGGAAACAGTGGAGTCTTATCCTTCCCAGCACATGTTGTGAAACAGCATCTTCCTCTTTTGAGCTACCTTTTTTGGGTTTTGGTGGGGTTTTTGTTTGGTTTTTTAAAGCTGTAGTCTGTAATTTAGATCAAAGAAAGATTTTTACTATTGAACCAAAGTATGTCAGCTATATAAATGAATGTATGATAGCAAAACACATCATACTGGCCTCTAGTCTCTCACTTTTGCCATGGAGCCACTCCAGTGGCTATGTAGATTGCAAATTCTCACAAGTTTTTTTGATATTTCTAAGTACCTATAGTTTACTAGTGCTGCTTAGCAGTGCTACTCTCAGAGAGTAGATCAAAAGGTTTGGCATTCCCTTGAGGAACACTTTTAGAGATTAATTTTGTGAATGTTTATTGGTCACTTAAAATTTTTGTGAAACCTTGTGATTTTCCTCTTGTACAAAGCATGTGTGAGCTGAACCATTACCATTTAGTTGTCTTGATCCTAATTAAATTTGAAATTTTCAGTCACCTTCCTTCATTTATTTTTACATAACTGATAATGCAAAAAGTCCTGACTTTCACATTCAGGTTGGGAAATAGAGTGCCACCTGCGTATAGTGCACTAAGAAATAATTTCTAAAAAGGAAGGTAGCAAAAACAAGCTGCATTTGTATTTTTATTTCAATTTTGCTCTTGATTTTGTTAGGGTTTGTAGTTTTAAATGAGATTTTTAGAAATTTAGTAACTCTGATTTCTGTAGATGATGCTCTGTTGAAGCACAGCAGTTTTGAAAAGTGGAAGTCTCACCAAATCATTGCTGAAACTGAATCTCATTGCCATCTCCTCTCACGTTCGTGGGAACCGATCTGTTTGGCCCTTCATTTTCTGTTCTCTCAGTGTAGCAGCTACCCAAGTAGAAAAAGCTTAGCTGATGAATACTCTTACGTAGCCTCTTCTGTGAAGTAAAGAACCTGGCTTCTGAAAGATGTAACTAGAAATGAGGAGTCGTCCCAGTTGCTCAGGTCTGGGGGTACAACCAGCAGTGCTGTTGCAAGTTTGAGACTTGGATTCTGGAGAAACTGTCCCCTGGTTCTTCTCTGTGGAAGGCTTCTGCTGTTGTATATGCTGCTAAACCTGAGTTACTGCAATACACCTGAGACCCACTGGGACTGAGTAATGTTTCATCTTCTAAATATTTACTCTGTTTTGCTTTCTTTCCCTGAGGGATTAAAGGCTTGGTACTAAATTGTTTTTTATTCCCTGTTTTTTTTTTCCTCCAGGGGATGCAGTGTCTTGTGTTGGTCAAACCTTGGTTACTCAGTTAATGGACTTTATAGCTCCTAAAATACCATTTTTTTTTCCTCAGGCAGAGGAAGGCAAATGAGGGGAGAGGAAGGATTTTGAAGGTTCTCTATTGAAACTTCTGGTTTTGTTTATTTTTTAAATTCTCCTAAATACTCAGTCTAGGAAGTGACATAATTGCATACCCATTTAATTTCCTCAAGGCTCTGTGTGGTCTTCATCCAGCTTCTCAGATGTTGGCTACAGATGTTTAAAATCGCTTCCTCCCAATTAAACATCTGCTCTGAAGTGACAAAGTGTAAGACCACATATGTCTGAAAGGCCAAGGTATGCACAAACAGTTTTTGTTAGTAGATATAATGGAGACTTTTTCCCTTGCCTCGGCTTTTAATGCACAGACGGTGAGAAATTGCTGTGCTTATTGAACTCCATGGGGGAGGCTGAGTGCCGGTTTTAAGTACGTGTTTAGAAATGTGCTGCTTCTCGTTGATCTTTTGTGTAAATCTTTCGGATGCCTCTTATTCAAGCATGTCACTTGCTTTACTATCTAAGGGTTATTTGCTGTCCCACTTGGGATCTTTTTAGATCAAGGGTAGTGATGTGAGCTCATCTGGTGCCTTTACTGTTTAGTTGGAGAGAATACGAAAAAGCTCTAATTTATTTTTTTAAAACTTGGTGCAGTATGGCTGTCGTACCAAACGAGGATTCATGTAGCCAGTTTCATCCTCTGATCACTCAGTGCCTGGTGATCTTTGCCTGAAATGGCAGCAAAGTAGATGTATGCAAGAGGAATACTGACTGAATAAATGGTAATAACAGTACTATGTCTGGGAGAAGAATGGAGAAAATAGTAGCTTTTTTTTTTTCCCCCGAATATCAGTGATGTTAGGTAGAGGTAACAAAGGACTAAAAGACATGAGTTTCTGAAGATGTCAGAGAAAAATCTTGGTCTTATTCCATGGGGGTGAAACCAACAAAAAGTAATCACTGACAAAGAAAAACCTTTGCTGATGGAAATTCAGCAATTTAAGTTAGAATTAAAACATGTGTGGCAAATTAACTTGAATTAAAACATGTATGGGGAGAGTTAGTTTGTGTGTGCGTATGTTGCACACTGTGGTGTTAGATAGTAACATTCTATAGTGTGTTATTTCTTTTGTTACATCTTAAAGTAACTTAAACACTTAAAGAAGTGTAAATGGGTTGTAAAAGCATGATGTGCTTTGCTGCCTTGGTTCTGCTAAGTAACTATTTTAAGGGTTATTTTTTGGTGGAGGGAAAACACTAAATGAGAAACATTCCAAATTACAGGTAAGGGATAATGTTTCAGGGATGCAGCCTACTGATTAAGAGCTTATTAGGCATTAGATGACAGATGTAAAGTGAAATGTTTTCAAAAAATACAATGTTTCTCAAAGCAGAATCTCTAAATATGAAATTCTCTTGAACTGTGGAGGGTTGCAACGTGGGCAAAAGATTAGCAAACTTTCAAAAGTAATTCAGGTCTGAACAAATTAACTGGGCAGTATCTGTTCTAAGCCCTTTACTTCTTGATCAAAATAGATTTCAGAGAGGCAGAATTCAAGATAATGAACTTGATGTAGGCACGTGAGCTGAACTGTGACCAGTGCGCTCGTTTTGTATACGCTGCTGAACAGCTACTGATGGTAACGAGATAACCCAGGCCATATCTCAACCCAGACCACAGCAGAAGGCCACTCAAGCAAGTTAACAAAATCAGGAGCTCGGCTGGTATAGTCACACCCTTGATTATAGTGATACGCCTTTTTCAAAGGAAAAAAACGTATCCTTCCTGGCCTTCTTAAATGTGTAATGTCCCCTTTTTAAACAAGTTACTAAAAACCTTAGTTCTTACCTCAATCACTAGATAGCTAAATATTTGTTATACCAAGTACTGGCTGTAGTGAAAGTACTCTCTGTCTTAAGAAGGTAACCTCATCTGCCTCAGTCGTCAAAGAAGAAAGTGCAGAACTTTTCAAAGGATCTAATATAGGGTTTTTCTGGTGCCCTGATACAGTGTTGCTTGGTTGTGGTGGTGGTGGTGTTACTCACTGGTGTTCTCAAAGATCTCATGTGAGATTAAGGCCAGTTGCGCTAAGAAACTCTGCACACGGTTTGAATGTCCTTTCTTTGAAGAACTTGTAACTGGGGTTGACAGGAAAGACACAGGGTAAATGACGGCTAGGGTTGGAGAGGAAAAGGTGGGAGCTGAGCTCACGCTGTCACAGAAGGGGGAACTGCTGCCTCGAGTCTCCCAGCTGCCATGGTGACGCAGTTGTTTTTCTGCTACTGCCATTTTGGAGAGAGAGAACAAAGAATTTACTGTAGTCCTGAGGCTTCTTCCTGGATTTGACATCATCATCTTAACTGTGATGAACCTCCTGTGGAAATGAACAGTGTTAACTCAGTTGCAAGAGTTTTTGGACTAATTGCAGTTTACTACCGAGAGTTCTTGTCTGAAAGCAGTCAGAGTTCGGGTTTACCCAAACATCTTAGTTTAAGGGTGGTGTTTTTATGAGACGCGGTGAAGGGCAATGCAGTCAGTGACAGAAGGGAGCCAGTCTTGCCAGAGGGGACTGAGGGCTCTGTAGGAGGACCCAACACTGCGCACCATGGAGCAAGGCAACCTCCTCACCTCCTGCCTATAGGATATACTGGCAGCCTTATCCCTCGTTTATTCCCTGAAGCAAGGACAGCAGAAGAGCAGTGGATTTGCTGTTATGCACTAGTATAATCGATTACATTAATGTGTTTAATTCCTTCCAAATGGGGCTTAAATGGCGACACAGCGACTTCTTTCCTTTTTCTCTTCTCTGTTCACTGCCTCTGTAAATATAACCAATTGCATTGGGGGTTGGGTACTGCTTTTATTTCATAAGTTTCTGGGCAAAAGTGCCTTCCTTTCTATGTCTCTGTTTTTTTCATTTACAAACACAGTATGGAAAGCATGCCAGGTTACTTGGGAGAATTTGGTCTAATTTGCAGGAATTCCCAGTGCAGCTGCCTCCCCAAAGCACACCTCAATCTTGAAAGCTTTTCCTCCCCCAGGCTGGCACCTCCCAGCTTTGCCCTGCTGGAAAGCAGCAGCAGCGGTGGCTGCCTGCG